>CAXIVR010000001.1:51930812-52303312 GCA_964035755.1 Teleogryllus oceanicus | reverse complement strand
TTGATTTTTGTTTGGACTTGAGTAAACAATTTTGGGAAAATAAAATATTAAACAAAGTTGTTATCTTGAGATAAAAGGGGCATATCATAATGAGAATTGTCCTTTGAAACTGGTGGTGCTCAATAGTTCCTACGTTCCCGCATTTTATCTCAATTTGCAATTTTTGAAAAGACAGAAAGTTCAACGAAAAAATTAGACCTGCTCCATTGTTTTAAGCGTGTCTCGTTCTATCAGTGGAAGAAATTTAAAGAAAAATTGATTTTTTATAAAATGTGTTTTGATTATTAATCAGAAATTAAAATTACTCTTTTTTTTCAAAAAACTTGTGCATGATCATTTTTAAAGAGCTATTTTTTCAGAATATATTTTGTTTAAGTAAAAAATCTCTATCTTCAATTTTGTAGTTTTGAAATGTTAACCTTTTTCAATTTTCGAAAATACAGAGAGATTGCCTGAAAGGAGACCAGTATGACTTTTTTTACCACCCTTTAAAATATACGAAGGGAAAATATAAGGAACAAATTTGGGATCGTTTGTGAGAAAATAATTGTTTAAAAAAATTAAAATCACCTATAATTCACACAAAATTTTGCGAAAACTAATCATATTTTCGAAAAATTATACATGACATTATTTCAAGATCTGACTTTATAGAACAGATTTCATTCAGGAAAAAACTCTATCTTCAATATTGTCTTTCTAGAAGACGACGAAAAACATTGAACTTACACAATTTTCGAAAAATCAGGGAATCCAACGGAAAAGACACCAGCACCATTCTCTTAAGCTTCCTTTACGCTATTCGAGGATAAAATTCAATCAAAAAATTTGGAGTCATTTTTGAGAAAATTTTTAATATATTTTTTAGACTTCATGTAAAGTACCCCAAAAAATCCATTTTAAACTCAGAGAGCCCCGAGTCGAGGAATATTAAATTTGGGGGTAATCGTCTGAACAGCTTAGGAGCTAGCTTTGATTACAAAAGAAAGGATGTTTTGCCAACAATCAATTTTTGTTTATCAAGCACCCACAAAACATGAATTCTGACTACTATGTATTAAAGGAAGTAATTTACTTTATATAGGAACAGGAATTATCCTCTTTTTCGTTACCAGGACCCGGCAATAAGATTTTTTTCTTTCGAAATTTCGCTACTTTCCAACGTACGATTACAATATTTTTCTTCTTACAAATTTAGGTCCAGAAAGTAAAAATGATGAGAATGTATTGTTATTGTATAAAATAAATTGAGAAAAATTTCTTTAAAATATTGGGTGTTGGGAGAACCATAGCTCCCATGACCCCGGTGGATCCGCCAATGCCTATGTCTGTCTGTCCCCACGGAAGACTGGAATATTGATTTGACAGTAGGTTGAGTGGGAGAAGTGGGCCTAAGGATTATGACACCGAGCTGCTTCTGTGAGTCATCTTCGTACCTCTTATAGCCTCACCAAATCGACCCACATGGGGCAGGTGCTTGCCGTTGTAAACGCAATGTTGTTTTTCGCGAAGGAAATGGATGATCCCTTCCAAGGCAAGGAGAAATCACTGGCTTGATTGTATTTCTTCTTTTTGACAAAAATAAGTAATATTTGTTTGAATGTGTCCCATCACAGACAAAGTGTACGATAGATTTCAACTTTACAGTGGAAACTACAAAATCACTTTGAGGACCTATTTGCCAACTCCAGAATATATTTTTTGGGTGCGATGGCTCTGCGACATCATCCGTTGCCAGTGCAACATATCTGACTGGAGGTTCGTATCCCGATCATGGCGTAATTTTGACATCAGCTGCATAGCTAAGACGAATTCAACCGTTGTCTAGAGGAGAATTCTAGCGGGCGGTTTTCCGTGGTTCAGGCGATCAATATCAGGTGAATTCCGGAGCAGAACCAAAACAGGCGGGTCACAGATAGTGCACAGACTTCCCTTTCTCATTCATGTCCCTTCCTCGCCCCTTACACTGGCACACACACACACATACACACACTCCCGCACATACACTTTTTTTACGTCAAAAACTGTGTGTGACGTGTTACGGTGAGGAGTGTATTCTGTGCACGTTTTCTTAATTTTGGTATCCCTACCCTAAACCGTGTACAAGTTGAATTCTGAATACAGGAAGAGATGAATGTTTTTTGCAAGGATTGATAAGAAAATATTCGCTCCGGTGTTATTTTTATTTATTGTTTTACTCGATGATATTTACATAGTTCAGTTACATTCACTCTACGTATGTTTGTTGACTTACCAATTTAACTAAAATTAATCTTACTGTTAGCATTGCGGGTGAGGAAACTTAATGGTCACCTCTAATAAGGGCCCATTTCGGAAAATTGTTTTAGGACTATGTGGAAAGGGTACTTATTTTTTATTCTTGTGGAATAGATGGGGTCGTTCCGGTGTAATAAAATCTATTTTCAAGGGCAAATCAATTATAGATTTGGGCTCATCCCTTATTGTGTCCTTCAAGAAGAAACATACTTCCGCCGTGACAACATTTAAGAACGATAATTTGAATAACTATATTTCCCACTGAACTCTAGAAGACGAGCACAGATAGTGAAGTAATATTTATGTCCAGAATCAAAACAAGCGGCCATCTCAGAATTCGCTCAAAGGATCAGTGAAACTGGACGTAAAACATGATCGAGATAGGGGTCAATGACCCATAAAGTTGAGGCACTAATCATGTTACAGGTTGTTTAGAACTATACAGTCCGAATGGTAGTGAATACGGTAAATATCATTGTTCAAATTAATATTACTTTTCTTTTTGATGCTCGGTATAGTCTCTAATTCTGTAGAAAATGTTATGCAACAAAATATTTTACTTGGTACTTAAATTTGTGTATCAATATTAATCGCTTAGTGTCATCTGGAAATGTGTTGTAAAATAATGTAGTACATGTATTGCATGTGATTTTTTTGTAGTGAGCTGTTAAAACTATCACCTGATTAATACGATTACTACATCGAGTGTTACAGACACCGACGTTTGCTGAAAATATATTCCCATCCATGAGTAGGTCATTTTGGACAAAAACCACTGTTCGTAAATCAAGAGACAAGGTAATTTGGACATCAAGAGACAAGGATTTGCTTATTAGTTACATTAGTTTGCATTTAAGTTTAAAACTTGACACGGCGGGGCGGTGTTCCGCTTGGGGAGATTCTTGGAGGTGAGAACCTGCAAACCGACGTGTAGGTCGATGGCGGATGTCATACTCGGGTGAGCGAGAAACATCGCAACCACCCGTTTATAGTACGCACTACAGTCACGAGTCTAATGACCATAGTGGTGGACGCGCCTGGAAATGCTAACTCAAAAACAAATTTTTAGATGATATGGTATTTCTAACAAATGAAACTGTTCGCTATTATAAATATAACATTTTGTGCAAATATTAGAAAACGTAAATAGTTGTAGCCTATTTATCCAATGAAACAATGAGTATTACAATCGGGAGATTTGCCGAACAAAAATAAAAAAATAAAAGAGTGTAGAGCAAACTGAAGTACAGCGACAAAAGTTACTGAGGATATTTTTTTCAATGACAAATATTTTTAATGAGTATACATTCATTTTTTAACAAATACAAGACCTTTATTGATGGTGCTATTTAAACAATAATTTTGCTCTTCTTTTGGATGTAGACACGTTTTCTGCAAATGCTAATTACAATCAAATTATGACGGATTACAAGCGCGAATGAAAGAGAACGACTTCACTTAGTCATGGTTGCTTATTTATTTCAAAACTACAAAATTGAAGACAGAGATTTTTTCCTTAGACAAAGTTTGTTCCAAAACAGCAACTCTTTAAAAAAAAGTCACGTACAGTTTTTTTAAACCAGTTGTTTTCGCGTAATTTGGGTTTGAAATTATTGAAATTTGTGAAATAGGAACATTTTCCTCAAAACCGTTCAAAATTTGACGCATCCGGAATTAATATTCAATCAACCTATCTGAGCTGCAGAAAGCAATTTCTGGAGAGAAAGTGCATACCTAAATCTGATTTGATAAAAAAGTGGGACGTGAAAGTGATACGCGTGGGCGGGGGAGCCCCATCATGGCACAAAATAAATAGACCCTTCCAAAAGCTATATCAGAGGTAAACATTGAAAATTAGGTAAATGGTATCTTGACCTGTATTTGAAGTATTTGCTTTTTTAAAAACACCTATGTTATGTTTTTATTGTATGTATATAATTACATCTCTAAAATACATGTCCAAAAAACTCAAAAATACAGTTATTGAAATACAAAATGTATTTAAAATAGGTATTTCAAATACAAGTATTTAAATACTGCCCCACCCTGCCACAAATATATTACTTTTTTATGTTAACATACATTAAATTTGGATTTTCGCATTGTGTAGGTTGTTTCGTTCAGAATTGAGTTAATGTTATTTTATTTTGGCACAGTTGAAAAATTAGTAATCCCATTTATCTGTTTTTGTCCTTCCAGTAATTTCTCACGTCAAAAGTAGCCACTTCAAATCAAAATAAATCTTTTTAGTTCCATATCACGGTTTTATTTTGTTTGTTGATTGATTACGTGGTCAGTGATGTAAATTGCGAATAGTCAATTATACCATGGTATATATTTTAGTATTTTTAGTGTATATTAGTATATTTTTAGTATATATTAGTATATTATTAGTATATATTTTGTATTTTTATAACATAGTATCGAATAGCTAACACAACAGCTGACTGATGTTAAGGCAACACAATTTTTAGGTCTCTCAATTCAGTCAAACCTTAAATGGAACGTCCATTTAAATGAATTGAACACAAAATTAAGTTCATTATGCTACGCGTTCAGAATTCTTGCAAATTCAGTCAGCTCGTTGTGTATACTTCGCGAATGTTCATTCCCGCCTGAGATATGGCATAATATTCTGGGGAAATACATCTTATAGCTCCCAGACTTTTAGATTACAAAAACGAATTGTACGAATAATAACCAAATCCCACCCACGTGATTCATGTAAGCCTCTCTTCATTAATCTAGGAATTCTACCATTACCGTGTCTTTTTATTTACGAATCAGTCAGTGGTTTTTGTAAAAAATGACTTGCTCAAGGGCGGGAATATATTTTCAGAAAATGCCGAAGTTTATTACTATAACACTCGATGTAGAAATCATATTCATCAGGTAACAGTATCAACAGCTCATTACAAAAAATTCACATACAATACATGTACATTATTTTACAACACTTTGCCAGATGACATTAAACGATTAAATTCAATAGAAGAGTTTAAATCCCAAGTGAAATCGTTTCTGCTGCATAACTGTTTCTATACAATTAGAGACTATACTGAGCATCACAAGAAAAGTAACATTAATTTTAACAATGATACATAATGCATTACTTACCATTTGGACTGTATAAATAAGTATAAACAACCTGTAACAACTATTGTACTACAGCTTCCGGGTCAATGACCCCCATATCGATCAGGTTTTTCGTCCAGTTTCCCTGATCCATTGAGCAAGTGCTGAGATGGCCCCTTGTTTTGCTTCTGGACATAAATTTAACTTCATTTTCTGTGCACGTCTTCTAGAATTCAGTGGGAAATACAATTATTCAAATTATCGTTTCCATGTTGTCGCGGCAGGAAGTAATGAGCCAAAATTTATTGCTTATTTATCTTTGAAAATATATTTTATTACATGGGAGTTTTTTTGTTTTTCTCCCTTTCAAAATTCAAAATTTATTGCTTATTTATCCTTGAAAATAGATTTTATTACATGGGAGTTTTTTGTTTTTTTCTCCCTTTCAAAAATTCAAAATTTAAGTAGTATATGTCTTAGTGTAGGGATCACAGAATTTTGAAAATGTAACACAATTCACTTTTCCCCATAGCACGTCATACGCAGTTTTTAACTGTTTTTTGACGTAAAATAAATAAATAAATTAATACGTTTCTCAAAACACAGAGAGAAATATAACGTTACGAAAATTCTGTTGAATGTTATATTGTAATCTACACGGATATTTTCCTCGTGACAAATTACTATATTTTAAATACTAATGTTAGATACTACAATAATTATAATATCTATATATATATATATATATAAAATGAATATAATATAATTATAAAATTAACTTTTCGTTGGTTTATGTTTGCCATCAAGCATTAGTTCAAAGCAAACTTTAAATAATAATAATAATAATAATAATAGTAACAATAATAATAATAGTAATAATAATAATAACAATAATAATAATAATAATAATAATAATAATAATAATAATAATAATAATAATAATAAGCAAATATAAAAATAGTTTATTCTTCAGTGCAAATATATTCGCTTACATGTGTGTTTTTTGAGAAAGAATAATTGTCTCTGACGGATGATGTGTATTCGTGTTACGTCTTGTTTTTTTGTGGGTGTACTCATGATTTATTGTTCCCGTGAATTCTCCTTGAAGAAGACATTTTTTGCAAAGACCCTGATTTCACTGACATCTACGATACTATTTACTTCTGTTTAATGAAGGAATGGTGGAAGAAATAGCGCATGTGTTTGCTAATAGAATTAGAATCATCCATCTCGTAATTCAGAAAAGTAGATATTGACATTTGAGGGCTCTTCAGTTTTTTGTTGTTGTTTTTATAAACTGTCTATTGCAGTTTTCAAGAATGGCTGATTTGGACACTTAGGTCACACTAATTAAATAACTAAACTAGTTTATTTCTTTTACGCTAATATTTTTCATTCAAACGCAGTTTCTATGATGTATTCTTAACTCTATTTTTTTACTTATTATTTTGCCTCTATTTGGAAATCCTAGCTTACCGTAGGCACAATTATTGGTGCAAATATAGTAAGCTGCGTAGGCAGCTAGCGCTGCAACTGTTCTGCATGGACGTAATATTTATGGTTTTGAATTTCGCGAAAGATCAGTTGTTTTCATATAGTGATTATGGCGTGGAAAAGACAGCAAGCCGCCGTATCACCATTGTCATACTACAGTAACTGTTTAATAGCATACGGTCTCTAATTGAAAGACTAGAAATTACAACCCCATGCTACCAAAAAAATCTCGTTTCCAGCCCGCAATTTATTACGTAAGGTCTTGAAGTAAAAGTAACGTTCAAGATAGATTAATACGTGAATATTAAAAAACATACATTTCTGGCTGTTCAATTTTCAAAATGAATAAATTAATTGATCAATTAATTAAATATAACCAAATAAATTACACTTAAAAATGGCGAAAAACTTTCAATTTGTACGTTCACACATTTTACAACATATTAAGTTAGATTTAGATAAAGTTTATTAGATTTCACAAGAAATTCAATAAAATATAGAATTAATTTTGCATAAGTGTCATTTTCCATCCTTCATTGAATAACTAGTGGTGCTACAACATACATACTATATCATTTGATTGGTAACGGTTAGGTATTATTATTAGGCCCCTTACATCTAACATTTCAGCCATCACTCGAAAAATAGAAACAAATTAACTCGAAAAATCGAAACAAATTAACTCAAAATTAAGCAAAAGCTACTGATAATTTGAGAAAAGTGTATATAAAATGATTTAAAGTTCTAATATTGTAAAATTGATGGCATTAAGAATTAAACCCATAACTTCTATATTAAACAACACGGATTTGAATAAAAATGATCTTTTGCAATTTTCAAAAATTCAGTTCAGAAAATTTTGAAAATATCATTGGGGTTTCATGCAAAGTACACCCAAAAACAAATGTGTCCGTTTCAAATTCAATGGTCCGCATTGATGTGACTACATCAATCGGAGAATATCAATTTTGATGAAATCGTGCGAACAGTTTAGGCACGAATGTTGTTCACAGACACAAAAATGGACATACGAAGAGAGAGACATACGAACGGACAGACATATAAAACAATTACTTTTACGGTATTAGAACCTTCGCCTCTAAAAAGATCCCGTATTTCCGTGAAAATTATCAAAATCTGGACATTGGTTTATTACAGCATTATGTACCTCTCATTATACTATGTACACGAGAATTTAAAAATTGCTGGCAACAACCTTTAGATATCCACTATTTACATTTTTTTCTCGCCTTACTGCAAACTTACGTAGTGAGTAGTACGTGATGTAACAACGCGGCATAAATCGGCAATTTCTTAACAAAAAAAACATATCTTGGGAGGCCTTGTGGAAAAAGTGGATAAATTTTGTTCCCATTTGTTGTAAATTACGTTCTCTATCACATTATCTAGTCAGAATTCATGTTTTGTGGGTTTTTGATACCGAAAATTCGAATGATGGCAAAACGTCTCTGCCGTCCGTCTGTATCTTTTCACCAAGGTCTGTAGTCAAAGCTAGCGCCTAAACCGAAAAGATGATTTTCTGAAAATTCGATATTACCAAACCGATCTAATAGAACTCAGGGTCTGAGAGTTTGAAAAGGAAATTTTGACTTTTGGGGATACTTTACATGAAGCCACAACATTTTCAAAATTTTCTCACAAGTGGCTCCAATTTTTTTATTAAATTTTATCCTCGAATTGAGTAAATAAATTCAAATGCCACATGTCTTATTTTCGTTTAAATTTCTAAATTTTTTAAAATCGCAAAAGTTCAAAATTTTTTTTTTCGCTGTCTTCCTACAACTACAATATTGAATATTTCTTTCCTTAATAAAATTTATCGTTCAACGATAGATCTTTAAAGAAGGTCATGTACAATTTTTCAAAAATATGAGTAGTTTTAGCCTTATTTTTGTTTGAAATATATGATTGTAAAATCATATGTGCTGGTCACATTTCCGGTGAACTCTTTGCATTTTCGAAAATGGCAAAAAAAGAAATTAACATTACAAAAGCACAATATTGATGATGGAAATATTTGCCTTCAATGAATACTGATCTAAAATTCAGATTTTTAAAAAAAAGTAAAATTTTTTGAAAAAAAAACAACTATTTTTCGTGTATTTCTGCTTGAAGTTAATGCAAATTATTTTAAAAGAATTCTCAAAAAACGCTTCAATTTTTTCTTTAGTTTTCCTTACGGTAGAAAGAAGGAGGTTTAAAAGAATGGCACAGTTTTCATTTTCGGTGAACTCTCAAAATTTTTGAAAATCGCAAAAGTGTGGAATAATGCGAGAGTATGTGATGTCACTAGTTACTCGTATTTTTTCATATCTATTAGCAGTTATTAATGTTCTAACGTAGGGTGACGTCTTCAATATTTTTAAACAGTGTGAAAAGAATATTTATATTTATTAATTTGAGGTTTTTAAAATTGTTTTAGAAGGTTAGAAGAACAATGGCTAGTTCCCCTACCAGTAGATCGAGACGCGTCGTTTGCTTGCCCTAAACGATGAACCGGAAGGATCTGTATAATTATTTCTTCCTATGCTCTATATTCCCCTTCATCTTCTCGATTCCATCTGTCTCTTCCTGCTATCTATATTTTTAATATATAAAAAATAACATTTTCGAATCTTACGAAAAAAAAACAGTTCCCTCTCCAGCAAAGCGAGATGCGTCGAAAGACACCTCACACGCCCCAAACCGTGAACCCAATGGGGGGAGTAACCGCAAGTTACATGCGGACAAGTGTAGGTTACCCGATTACTATATCAGGACAATTAGTTGATCTTCCTCAGCAAGACACCTCACACGCCCCAAACCGTGAACCCAATGGGGGAGTAACCGCAAGTTACATGCGGACACATGTAGGTTACCCGATTACTATATGAGGACAATTAGTTGGTCTTAATAACAACCAAATTGTTTTTGCATTCATCTAATGTTTGGCCTATACTACATGCATACAAATGATTTCAGCGGGTCGGAGTTCATTCGAGTAGCATGTTCATTACACCCTCATTTGAATAAATATCTGTATAACGAGGTCAATGGTAAACTGATTAGACAACGTAAGTCCTGTTATAGTAAAGGTCAAGGTTTTTTAGTTGAGAGACTTCGAACACGATTCATTATCTTATATTTTTTCTTTTCGTCAAAATAATTTTGAAATTTTGGTCACAAATTAAAAACGTTGACGAGAGAAGTTGCAGAAGAGAAATTCATTATTTCAGAGTACAGAGTGCGTCATATTATACGTTTGCTTAATAAATTAAACGTTCAATCAGTTCAAATTCAGTATAACGTATTGGGAAGAAATGCGATCTGTACACGTTGAAATAATAATAATAATAATAATAATAATAATAATAATAATAATAAAAACAACAACAACAACAACAAAACTAGTGAAGCTACAACAGCACATACTTTCTCACTTTCTTTCTAATTTTTTTCAATTTTCGAGCTCAACGAAAGTGAGACCCGCTACATTAGTTTGAGCAAACTTCTTCTAAACGTGGAAAAAAATAAAGAACAAATTTGGAGCGGTTTTTGAGAAAAGATATTTTCTTAGAAATCGCATAAATTTCAAGCTCAAGTCACGTAAAAACTGTTTTTTTCAAAACTTTGTACTACATGACCCATTTTCAAGAGCTGATAGTTTTACAGCACACATTGTTTGAGGTAACAACCTCTTTCTTCAATTTTGCAGTTTTGAAATGTTAACTTTTTGTAAATTTCGAAAAAACGAGATCCCCGAAAATGGGACTAGGATCATATTTTTTACTGTCTCATCGTACACATGAGGAGAATTTTTTTAAAATTTGAGCCGTTTTTGAGAAAAAAATCATTAAAAACTACTATTTTTTGAAAAATTGAACATGAATTTATTTCAAAATCTGTCTTTAGGGAATTGATTTCATTAAGAAAAAATATCCAGCTCCAATATTATAGTTGTAGGAAGACGCCCTCAAAAAAAAGAATTTTTGAAATTTTCGAAAACTGGGATTTCAACGAATATGAGACCTGCACCATTCTCTTAAACGTATTTTGCACTATCCGAAAACAAGGTTTAATAAAAAAATTTGGGGTCATTTAAAAAAAGTGAAAATGTATTTAAGGCTTCATGTAGGTACTCTCAAAAATCAAAATATCTCTTTGAAACTCCGAAAGTCTCGAGTTCCTTAGGATTAATTAGGGAATATCAATTTTGAAGAAAATCGGCTGAACGGTGTAAGGCAGGCAGACATGTGGTCGGGTGTACGCAAGTGTAAACAGGCAGGTATGAACAGGCAGGCAGACATGTTTTTCCGTCAATCGATTTTCCTGTATTATGGACCCACAAAACATGGATTCTGGCTACACCACTTGTTAGAGAATTTTTTTCTATATTTGGCAACAGGATTTATCCACTTTTTCGTCACCAGGGCCCGGTAATTTTTGGTGCCAAAACTTTGCACTTTTCCGGCGCAAGATTGTATAATTTTCTTATTACGAAGTAATTTCGTAAGAGTGAGACAATAATAATCGACATTTTCTCTTGCAGAATAAAATTATTGTCTTTAAATGAATTATAAGAGAAAGTAAAAATTGGTGTTTGATCTTGTTCCTCCTTTATACAGTAAAACTTGCATGACTACAAAAAACAGCAAACAGAAAAGATTTACAAATTGTATAAGCATGTCGATCACGTCAAAATTTTGTTTTTGTTTGATTAAGGAAATATTTTTTTCCGAACACTAACAAAACACTGATGCAAGAGAAAGTAGTTTTTAAGTGTACGTAATATATTGAAGTTTCTAATTTTCAAGTAAAATTAACGAAGTGTTATTACCTTTCTTGCGCCAAATGCTTTTGGCAATCAACTTAGATAAATGGAGAACTGGGGAGAGTATTGTATGGATAAATATACAAATTTGACAAAAACGCACTTCTTAGTTATGTGAGTCTTTTTAAGCTTAAGAACGTGTTGCTTTTAAGAAAGTTTTTCTTTACAACAACTATCGATTCGTAAATGTACTACTTCACAGAAGGATCAAAATCTGCAGTTTAATTAATTCAGGCGGCAATCACGCGGATGAGTCATTATTCGTGTAATTTGTTTCTCCAATCAAAGCTTCTGTGCAATATCTGATCTCCCAAACATTTTGTCATATCTATTTGCAAATTATATGCAGCTCATGAGTTGGCTAACATAATGGTCAGGAATTCAAATGCATAACATATTTTAGTATTCAGTTCTATCGAATCTTTGTTACATGTCAATAGGATTGGCTCAGATGTCTACTGACGGTGAAAAGGTTCAATTTGTTCGAAGTAGTACGATTTTTTATTTATATATTAGGATTTTTAGGGCATGTACAGAGGTCGAAAACGATCACATTTGGTAGTGTGTCAGTGGTATCATATATTTACATTGTCATCACAACGAATATAGATATTTGAAATGATAGAGGTGAAATTATCTTCATTCAAATATTCAAAATATATCCATTGTCAAATATTAAAAAAATAGAAAACAATTATATCCATCGAGTAAAATTCTAATACATTAATGACACTTTTTTGTATCAATGCCAATGCCAACTGATCATGTGCAATGCTCTGTTGCTACTCCATAAACTTTTTTCTTTTTTTATGACGTACTCGCGCACAAACAGGAGTTCATAAAACTCGCGGTACTAAATCTTTCACTCATCATATCATCATGTCTTTCAACCGAGAATAAATCTGTCTCCCGTGACACTGTCATCTGATTCTCACATACACACACCTTCACTTGTCGGAAATTATCCCTCACTGAAATACTTCGCCAAGTAAGACTCTTGTCTAGGAAGATTTATAATGTGTACGACATGATATGACACTGTCGCTATGAGCGGTTGTCATTGCGTTCGACTAAAAATATGACTTGGAATGTTCCTCTTTTCCGTCACAAACGCGTTCGCTATTGACGTAAAAGGATGTTATTTTTGCGTTTCGTTGAACTAGAGCTTGACTTTTTATACCGATCCTACAAGCAAGAGAGAGGTGTTCTAGCTACTTTAAGAACTGTATCCGGCATCCTCAGGCATGCTCGACCTCAGTTGAGCGTATCTCTTAGTGGTATGCAAACATTTTTCTAAAACAGGAGTGTGTTTACGAGTCGAGCCCCCGTAGGTAATGCAAGTATATCTCGGCGAATCCGAGCTTCTAGGAAGCGAGAAGAGGAGAAAAGATAACAATTGGTACCCCCCACCCTTCAATGTACCTCCTGGGTTTAGTATAAAAGTCCTCCACCTACTCTCCGTGGTGTTAGTGATGCAGATGGAATGATCGAGGAATGTACAGGTGGAGAATTATATGCACCAGTGCAATTTGACTAGATCTCCATATATTCAATTTTCGGTTCGGGATTTCGAATTATCATTATTCTTCCGGGAAGTACTTCTGAACGGAAGTATTTTTTTCTCCTAAAGCTTCAGGCTCTGTGTTAATATCTTCTGAAGATTGGCTGATTGTTTTGAACACCTGCGAAGTACAGCATTTAATCCGAAGACAAACAGGTGACTCGCAAAGTCAAGCGCTATCAAGGTCGACGCGAGGAGGTATTCAGAAGGGCTGAGATTAAGGAGGAAGAGCCACGAGCGGAACACGTTTGTACATCAGCGAGCAACCTCCTAACGCGTAAGTAAAGCACATCTCTCTCAACTCTAGATCTCGAGTGAAATCTTCAGTTTACACACGTGAAACTTAACAGAATGTGTGTATGTATGTGTATGTGTGCAGAACGGAGCCCAGGAACGGATAGGATGACAACGTTTCGTCGTGAGATGCTTTGCATGAGTGATTATTTTGTGATTCCGGGCGCGTCAACTGCTATGGTCATTAATCCCGTAAGTGTTGTGCATTCTATTTCGCGGAGTTCCTCCCCCGCAAGAACGTGACATCCGATGCCGACACGTTGGTTGGCGAGGGGGGGGGTGTCCCTCCACATATCTCCGCCAGCGGAGCACCGCATAAAGTCATAAATACGTCAACCACCTTTCAAGTATCGTGTGTTCCTGTTTAATACTTGAACTTTGAACTTTAATACTTGAAGTATACAAAAATGTTTTGTCGAAACATTGTGAATATGTGTATTAATTAATGTTTTAAACAAATCAGTATATCAATATGTAAAGTAAAATTCAAACTGACTTTAATTAATTATGGGATATATTGAAAATCTTATAGCCAGTTTTTAAATAATTTTGAGAGAATCTCAACATTGACTTTCCAAAAAAAACAAAGACTCAAACATTGTATCTGAAAAGTCCGGGAAGCTGGACGCAAAATATAAATTTAGATTAAAATCAATACTCTAGAAATGTTACAAGCACGACTTCACTGTATTCAACAATTGAATTCTGTATAAATTATACTTTCATTTTTCATAAGGATACTAAGGAATTGCATTTATATTTGACGTTTCATGAAGTTCATAAATAAGATTTGAGTTAATGATCACATAAGAATAATAGAAATGATAAATAAATGGTAGTTTCGCAATATTTTCGTATTTTAAATATTTTAATTTTGATACATTTACTTATTCTTGCATGATCGTGATCATCATTCTCCTTTAAGAACTTCACGAAACAACATAAATGATAATTATCACATGAACGATTGACTCACGAGTTTTTTCTAAAATAGCCATTTGCTAATTAGTGTATAGTTTTCACCACATCTCTCAAGGGAGGAACAAAAAATAAATGCTTCGTAGACTGGTAAATCGTAGGTTTGATTCCGAATGGTGCATGGATTTTTGTTACCATTTCAATAGCTGGATCGAAGTTGACCACTGCCTGGATGACTCAAGGGCGCAGTTGCTCTGGTCGATCCTTTCGGCGGTTCTCTGAAATCAGTGTCTGTATGTCTATACTTGGCGCAACAACCCGTGTACGGACCATGGCCTACCAGCAGCGTCTCGGCCTCCCGGCCATAGGTTAAGGGGGTACGTGTGGTTAGCACAAAGACATTCCCACGCCATATTCTGGTCTTCTCAACGTGAGAAGTTAGTTTCTTCATCCTCACACAGCAATATATACTGGGATATCGCAAGGAAAACGCAAATTATAATCTTACCCGCCCGCGAACCGAACCCGGGGTCGCGTCACGGAAAGCGAGTACGCAGACTAATGAGCTAAACCTAGGGCAATTTTAGATAAATACCGAAGCAAAATCTTGAAAGCTGGGTCACGGATGGGTTCTTTCCTTCCCCATTCTGTCATCACTCCCATCCTAAGGGCTGAGCGATTGGCTGATCCCCCATTCTCATAGGACCCCTTCCCTTGTTCATCCCCTGTTGATCTATCAAATATCCGAAATATCGGAAATCCAGGATGCAGAGATAAGTCGCGAGATCCCCAACACACTGCACAGAGTATCTCATAATTAATGTCCCTAACTTCTTGGGCGTGTAGGGTTGTCGAAGTGAATGATAGATTGTTAGTGATTCTGGGTGCGTCAACTGCTAAGTTCATTAGACCCATAAGTGCACTGCATGTTTTTCTTCGGGAGGTGGCGGTGATCTTTCCCGCTGGATGGCGATAGCCGGCGTCGATCTCCCGTCGGCTAGCGGGGTTTTCTCTAACCAGGTATCTCCCATCAGCGGAGCACCGCCCCAGCCGGAACAAGCTCTAAGATCCCGACGTGTCTCCAGGCATGTGTGTTAGTGTAGTGCATGTTAATGTAAGTGTGTGCAAGTAAGTGGTGAGGATAGGATAAGGAAGAGGAAGGAAAGATAACTAGCTGTCCGTGGACCGTTTGTTAGGGTAATGTTCCGGTATTCGCGTAGTGTTGATCGGAGAAACCATGGAAAACTACCGATCAGAACAGCCGGCTGCTATAATTCACCTCCAGACGGTGACTGAGTTCGACCTAGCTGACAAGCTAGTCCAATGCAAATTCACATGTGTGTCTTTGTTACACATTTGAAAACCTACCAAACATGGACACGTCTTGCCTACCAAAAATGGGAGAATGTCATATGTGTAACTTCGTAATGAGATTTTCCAACTCATAATCATTGGCAAAAATATTATTTTCGACTGCTCTATATGCTTTAGATGTTTATTCCGACACCTCTGTATGTCGTGGTGGATAAAAGGCGAAGAAAAAACATACAAAACTATTTATGGTCAATATTTGAGAGGAACTTGGGATTTTTGACCCACAAGGATACATGACCCAAGGTGATTTCTTCAGACTAGGAAATGTATGGTGAGTCGGCGTGGGCAGCTCTATTTCTCTTCTAATGTTCATTAATTTAGCAAGAACAGACATGTCAGGTAATCGCTTTCTTTTGACGCAAACAAGAAGAAAAATATTAATTTTGAAACTTCAAATTGAAGTTTTGGCAAATCACACAACATTTTTTACTACTTTTGTTATTAAAATTTGTTATTAACAAAGATCGGTTCAAACAAGACAACCTTTTGTGGTCTAATTTCCGCAGCTCGTCCAAATATAAGAAACAGATAACACAAATAATTAAAGGGCAACATCGTAGTCTTACTATGCGTAGTATAAAACATATTTTTAACGTGTATCATAAAAGTTGCAATTACCTCCTTCTTTTGTAGGCAATGGCTTAAGATTTTTAGCACAAAATGGTCAGGTACTCTACAAAAACACTGCTAACACTACTCCTGTTTGCTAATGTGACTGATATCAATGATCGACAAATGACTAAACAATATAACAATTCCATAGCAGTGCTACCAAGCACGCATTTTCGAACAAAATGAATGATCCAAATGCTCTTATGTATAGAAATAAGGAAGCGATCCAAATTCGGCAATTTTCCCCTACCTTCTCAAAGAAAGAATGGATTTACAAATAAAAATTAAAAGTGTATTTACTTTCTGTAAAAGAGATATTGATTCAATATCAATAATGAGTAGTTTGCCTTCTAAACTAATACCCTTCTAAAAATTGGAACTTTGAAGTTTGTCCAAAATATAAACCCTTCTTTGGAAGACATGGGATTCGTTTTGTACGTAAGTGTCAACAGATCGTGTGGCAACTGCAAGTAACTTTTCAATGTATGGGCAAAACTAGTTCTACCGCCATGTTTTTTTTTCATTTCTATTTTTAAATTCAATTATTACCATTAATTACTGGAATATTTTATGAGCATTTGTTATTCAAAAAATTGAGGCTCTTTAATTGCATTTGTGAAACGCAACTTACAAACTATTTCGTTCCATTGAAAAATATAATAGAATCAAAATTCGATTTAATTAATTTGCGGAATTTATTTTTTTCCGTAGGACTCTTTCCAACGAGAGCCAGCGAGTCTCTTCCAGAAGCTGAAAACATGGGACATGGTGAGGAGGACGCCGGGAAATCTAACGTTGATGCCAACCACAACTCGGCACCGGAGGGCGGCTGGGGTTGGGTGGTTGCTTTCGGTTTGGCCACCGTCCTGGTAAGTTTCCATTGAGTCCGCCTTCCCACATTCTTGCGATACTTCTGCGCTCCGAAAAAAAACAACAAAAACAAAAGTATCTTTAAATTAGTACTGGTGCAGTAGCACATACTTTCTCGCATTATTTGTGACAACACCGCAATATTATACCAATACTTGACCTGGTAAAGTATTTTCAACCAATAAAAATTGGTTTCAGAACCCAGACAAGAACTTAGGGGCATCAAGTGAACTCTTAGCGCGCTTTACCACTACATCACTCGATGGTTCTGAACTGCTTGCTTGGACCGACGTTTATAAATTTCATTGCCTCTCTCATTATTTTTAATACGCAAATTACAAAAATTCTGAGGGTTCAACGAAAATGAGACCAGCGCCATTCCTTTAAGTATCCCTTGTTTTATCCGTGGAAAAAATGTAAAGAAAACATCTGAATCGGTTTTGGAGAATTTTTTTTTATTTCATTAATTTCAAGAAAGAAATAATTTTTTTCCAAAAATTTGTACATCGCCATTTTGAAAGAATTGATTCTTTAGAAAAAATTATGTTTAGGTTGTAAAAATATCTAGCTTCAATTTTGTAGATTTGCAATGTTAACTTTTTGCGGTTTTCGAAAATTCTGAGTTTGCCGGAAATGAGACTACCACAATGGAAAATAATCAGGATATTTTGAACGCTAGTAACAAAGGTAAAGCAATGTGGAATTTCGTAAAAAGTACGATCTCGATCTTTCGTAAAAACTACATCATCTCGATACTTTGTAAAGGATGTTGTTTTAAAGGACAATAAAAGAGAAGCAAGTTCTCCGGAGAAAGTTGCGAATCTCTTCAACCTACAGCTTTTTAGAATTGCGGCTGATCTCACGAAGAGACTAAAACCACAAAATTCAATATCATACAAAAAATTTCTCAAAAAAGTTTTGACTCCATGTTTATTTTTGAAACTTCTTCCAACACAATCCTCAGAATAGCCAGTAAACTAAAAATAAATATTCATCTGGTTTATATGAATTTACGGATTGTTTATTAAAAATTGTGCACATGCCTTTATACACCCGTTAACTCATAAAAAGATGCGGGGAAACGGAATGCCTATAATCGGTTTGAGAATTGAATTTCGTTGTTTTCTCCTCTCTTGCTCAAGAATGAAATAAAACACAAAAATTTTCAAAATTTATCATTGCCGCCGCAATCACCGGTGCAATTCCGTTTATTCCTGCATCAAAATTATTACCTTATTTACAGCCGCCTCCAATTGCTATCACATAACACATTAAAGGAAAATACTAACGCTAACTTACTAAAATATTTATACCCTTTCTTTGAAAGAGAATACTGAAACACATTCATACATAAAATACAAAGAAAAAATCATTCACACGCGCGCACATTCCTTTTTAGGGTCATATTGCCGTTGAAATTAAATTGTATATCTACTGATAGAAACACTCTTGGCCATGATTATTTTTCGAAAATTGTGGTTCTTTTTGATTTTCTTCTAAAAACCTAATGTTTGTATGAATTTTTTATAACCCTCTTCTTTATTTCTTTAAACCGGTCAGTCTGTTGTTACACAATTCCTCAGCTCCGGCGTAATAAATAAACACTACTCGTTCATAATTTCGTCATTTGTCCATTCAAACATGTCGCTTTCGGGTCTATTAAAATGAATTGAAATAATGTTTTTGACGAGGTCGAGTTTTGATGGATCATCACTATACAATACATGTACCTTACTTTACAATGCTCTGCCAGATGACATTAAACAAAGTCGGTACACAAATTTAAGATAAAAATTCTTTTCGTAGTAGCAGTAGCAGTAGCAGTAGCAGTAGCAGTAGCAGTAGCAGTAGTAGTGGTAGCTGTTGTTGTTGTAGTAGTCTCGTTATTGTTGTTATTATTGTTGTTGTTGTTGTACTCCTTAATTACTCCTCCACTTCACAAAAAATGTCGGAGCATTCCTGCTCAAGACACAATTTGTCTCTTACAAATATATGGAGCTGCTAAATGAGTTTCCTCACACAATATTCTAAACAACCTTTGTGAAGTCCTCAACTAATGATAATTATGATGTCTTCACTTCCTTCGCCCATCATCTACCTCAATCAAGATTCAAAACTTTCTGACGATGTTTGCCGTACCCACTAAAGCGGCCCTTTGCATAGTTCTAAGGCCTTTTTCTCGAATCTGCATTCATCTGCGAGAACTCAATACGAGAGTAGTGTTGTTTTTGTTGTTGTTGTTGTTGTTGCTATTATTATTATTATTATTATTATTATTATATTATCATCATCATCATCACATCATCATCCTACGTTTTCTCATCTATTTTTTCTGGTAAAAATGCTCACAGAAGAAGTTCGGCCACAGAAGAAGATCATCTTATATCTGGACTTACGATAAAAATTTTCTTACTATATGGGCTGTTTGCAACAAACCTGCGCGCTGTCCCATGTTCAGAACGTTTTTTGCTAGTTTAAGTTCTGTTAAGTTTTTAAGGAAGTTTTTACTGACCAGACCTTCCACCGATATCACGAGTGGGTATGTTTTGGTAGCATTAAATTTTCAAACATGTTTTAGTTCATAAGATAAGTTTTGATATTTCAATTTTTTTTCTATTTCTTTGTTTGATGTTGTGGGATAATGGTACTGCGATGTCTATTATTACTCCTTCTTTCGTCTTTTTATCTATATGGAGAATATCTGGCCTATTGTAATGGACAGTACGATCAGTTAAAACTGGTCTGTCCCAGTACAAAAGGGTGGAACTTGTTTCTAGCACTCGAGGAGGGGTGTACTTATAGAATGGTCGATTCATCCAATAATTTATGCTCTATTGCAATTGCCCTGTGCACAATTTTCGCAACTTGATCATGCCTTGATAAGCGCTGTCTGAGAGGGAAGAGCATGCAGCTGTGATGTGTTCTATAGTTTCCCCTACAGCTCCACACTTCCTACATTTATCCACCACATCTTTTAACCCATACTTTCGATAGTTTCTGGTCTTGATAACTGTCTTGAATTAATATTATAAAACCCTCGGTCTCAGGATATATTTGTTTCTCCAAAAGCCACTCCACCGAGGAACGTCTGTCTACATCATCTCGAAACAAGAGTTTTGGGTATCTTCCATGTATTTCTTGTTGTTTCCATTCATTAAAGTAATTATTATAATCATAATTTCGTTCATGGAGGTTCAAGGAAGGCCTTAATTAATTTTTAAAAAATTATTATTTTTTATTTTATTTTTTATATTATTATTATTATTCCAATTTAAAGAGAGCGTTTGAACTTGAATTCCTTAGTCCTTGTTGGTGTTTTCTCTGGGCCCATATTTTCTTCATGTGTTCACTGTGTTGTTTCTTCCGCTCTGTTGTCCATTTACACCCTGGCCTCTTCTTGCTTTCGGTGTCAAATGTATGTTTTTTTATAGCGTTCCTGAATTATTTTCTATTTTCTGCATCATTTATTGTAACGTGTACTTGTCTGAGATCCTCCTCGACTTCTTTAATCCATTTTGTTTTTCCCCTGCCTGAGCTGATGACTATGAGAATCCGTTTATTATTATTATTATTATTATTATTATTATTATTATTATTATTATTATTATTATTACTATTATATTGGTTATTTAAGGTCGCACCAACATCTTAGGTCATTAGCGACCACTATTGCCGTTAACGGTATGGTAACTATGAGGATGAAACGATATGGTAATGATAAGGGGTGAAAGGACGAACACAAATACAACCATGCCCGAGGCGGGACTCGAACCCGCGACCCTTCGGTCCGAGATCACTACGACACTACTGCCTTAGCGATCTGGCCACGCAGACTATATATTATTATTATTATTATTATTATTATTATTATTATTATTATTATTATTATTATTATTATTATTATTATTATTATTATTATTATTATTATTATTATTATTATTATTATTATTATTATTATTATTATTATTATTATTATTATTATTATTATTATTATTATATACCATTTCATCCCTTGTGGGCAAAGGCATCCAGAAGATTAAGGGACAGCTGTAGAGCATGCATCAGATCAGACACATTTGATGCATGCTCCTCACACGCCCTAGAGTAAGAAGGAAACGTTTATTCTGACACACTCATACCCGCTCGCGCGCGCGTGTGTGTGTATTTCAAAATTTTCTCTAAAATGGAACCAATTTTTTTCTTTATCATCTTTTTTACAGATAAAGCAAAGTACTGTTACAAAAATAGCGCAGCTTTCATTTTCGTTGAATCCTTTACATTTTCGAAAATTGCAAAAGTTCAGTTTTTCTAATCTTCCTACAACTACAAAATTGAAGATCAGTGAACTTCTTCTCAATGAAATATTTTATTCAAAATTGTGTCTTTAAATACGGTCATATATTTTTTTTAAAATATGAGTAGTTTTGCGTAATTTTGTGTGACATAAAGGCAACAAGACTTCTTGAAAATTTTATTCAAAATTATGTCTTTAAATACAGTCATATACTTTTTTTTCAAAATACGAGTAGTTTTGCGTAATTTTGTGTGACATAAAGGCAACAAGATTTCTTGAAAGTGGCTCCCAATATTATATTTAAACATTTTAAAGAGTTAAATACATTGGATAACATAACATAAATCTTATTTTGATGTAATATTTTAATTGTCAAAAATCATCCAAATCGTATAATAATATTACGTAACTGTTACTAGTTACTCAAGAAAAAACATTCTGTCAAAGTACGTTAAATTTCGTATGGTTTTTTATTTTTTATTTATTTTACGTCAAAAAAACAGTTAAAACTGCGTATGACGTGCTATGGGGAAAAGTGAATTGTGTGCACATTTTCAAAATTCTGTGATCCCTACACTAAGTCATATACTACTTAAATTTTGAATTTTGAAAGAGAGAAAAAAAAAACCCCAAAGGAAGCAATAAATTTTGGCTCTTATTACTTCCTGCCGCGACAACATGGAAACGATAATTTGAATAATTGTATTTCCCACTGAATTCTAGAAGACGTGCACAGAAAATGAAGTTACATTTATGTCCAGAAGCAAAACAAGGGGCCATCTCAGCATTTGCTCAATGGATCAGGAAACTGGACGAAAACCTGATCGAGATGGGGGTCATTGACCCGGAAGCTGTAGTACAATAGTTGTTACAGGTTGTTTATACTCATTTATACAGTCCAAATGGTAAATAATGCATTATGTTTCATTGTTAAAATTAATGTTTTTTTTTGTTTTTTTTTTTAATTTACCATTAATCTATTTATTTATTTTTATTTATTTTATGGTTCCGGAGATGGATGAATACATAAGCAGACTAAACACATTGATAGGATTTCGTCTGTTTACGATCCACCAACATTTTACTTTCTCGTCTTACTACGAGTTTGCGTACTTAAGATAACGTGATGTAATGTTGTTGCGTGAATAGGCAATTTAATACGGCGGCAGGATTTTCGACACTAGCTTTTCAGCTATGTCCAATTCAGTCGCTGTCTGGAGGAGAATTCCAGCGGTCGGCTGCTCTGATCGGTAGTTTTCCGTGGTTTCTCCGATCAACACCAGGCGAATACCGGAGCAGTAACCTACCAAACGGGCCACGGACTGCGCGCGATCTGTCCCTCTTCCTTGTCCTATCCTCTCCCTTTACACACACATTTACACTAACATGCACTACACCACCACATTCTGGGAGACCGGTCGGGGGCTTAGAGCTTGTCCCGGCTGGGGCGGTGCCCCACTGGTGAGAGATTCCTGGTTAGGGGGAAACTCCACTAGCCGACGGTAGGTCGGCGCCGGATCTCGCCATCCAGCGGGGGAAGATCACCGCCATCTCCCGGGGAAAATCCTGTACTACACTAACGGGACTAATAACCAAAGCAGTTGACGTGCCCGGAAACACGAAAAAATCAATGAATCAAAGCAATTAAATAAAGAAAAGCTTGTATTGTCGGATCCTGGTAACGAAAATGTTGATAAATCTTGTTTCATTCCCTCCTTACTTCGAACTGCATACGAAGTAAAGAGTTTTGTAATATTGCAACAGAAATCGGCAAGTTTTCGACATAATTTCGTATTGCAGGCCTCTGGAAACGAAAATCTGGATAAATCTCGTCCCTGTGTGTATCAAATTACTTCAGCTAACATGTTGTGTAGTCAAAATACAGGTTCTGTAAGTCCTTGAAACAGACGGTAAAACATCTGTCTTTGTCCGTCCGGTCAACGGTAGTGCCTTCAGATGATTTTCTCAAAAATTGATATTCTCCGATCGAACTCAAGGCCCTGCGACTTCGAAACGGATATTTTGATTTGAGGGCATACTTTACATGAAGCAACAACTTTTCAAAATTTTGTTAAAAAGGGCTCAACATTTTTTTTAAAACCTTGGCGTAAATAATGCTTAAAAATGGCGTAGGTGTCATTTTCATTGAACTCTTTGAATATTTGAAAATTGCAAAAGTTTGAAATAATGCAAGAAACTACATGCTGTTTAGCATCACATCTTTAAGTACAATTTTATTTTAGTTCATTATTTAAAAAAAAATTAAATATGAAATTTTAAGATTGCAAAAGTTAGATTTTATTTTCACATTAATTTGAATTACATTTTTTTAATATTGCAATATTAAATGAGAATCCATTATTTTGGAAATGTTTAAGGATATTAATCCATTCCCCTAATATGAGATTCAGGGGGTGGGGGGAGGGCAGTGAAGGCAATTGCACCTCCCCCTATGTTGGGAAAACTAAGAAAATATTTGTTTACTACATATTCCAATTTCTCTGGAGCTCAGAATCCCCAACCCCAGTAGCAGATATGAAATTCTTCTACTGTCTCTATGTGCCCCATTAAGTAAATCATGCTGCTTTTGAATTTTGTGAGCAAGTGATACTTCAAAAAAGAAATAATTTCTCAGATATTTATTAAGTACTTACTGAACTTCATTTTTTGTTAATTTCAGATAGTAACACTAGGTCCAATGGCATGCTTTGGACTTATTTTTGGAAGTTTTCTGGAGAGCCTAGGGGAAGGTGCTTCAGGAGTAACATTAATAAACAGTGTCTATATGTGTTTACATTCTTTCACTGGTATGTACTATTAAAGCTCCATAATTGACACTATATATGATCATAAATCATATTATACAATGATAATGTAATTTGTATTATTATTGATTAGGTCTGTTGGCGAATTATGCACTCAAGTCGTATTCATGTCGTCAAGTGGCACTTGTGGGTTCCTTGTTGTTTTTTGTGGGAAATTTATTAACTGCATTTGCAACTAGTGTGACGTATATGATCTTCAGTTTTGCGATTCTTCCTGGTAAGATATATTAAAACTATTTTCTTAGTATACACTTATGAGATGAGAGCAAGCTCACTTTTAGATAGAAAATGGTATTTCACTGACATTTGGAGATGCAAAATGATTTGAAACATTTCTTCAATGTATTCAACATTTGAATGTTTCATTTTAGTACTGTTTTCAGTCTGATAGTTTTATTTCAAATATCATATGAATACTTATCTTATTATTGAGTGTACTCTTTGAGTATGTATACTGATACTAAAGAATTGAGGAAACTATTTTCGTGACTCAAAATGCGTTTCATTGAATTATTGAATTATAGTAACCATTAGTTTGGTGGCAATTGTCTGTAAATTAACACAAAAACATTTGTTCAAAAGCAATTTCTTAAAATACACTAACATTACAAAACATAAAATGTTTACTACCAAAAGGAAAAAATAATCAAGTTATTTAAAAGTTCTCAAAATACACAAACAGTAGAACTTACCAGTTTTGCAGCACGTTTATTATTCTAATCCAATGCTGCACTACTTCCTTCATTAATTTATTGTAATATTTGTATTTCAATTCTATGTCTGAATGTAAATTATGTGACAATATTAACAATAACACTTTTTTTCTTACCAAACCAGGCGTTGGCTTAGGACTCATGATACCAGCATCATTTCATTGTTTCAATGCTTATTTTGCTCGAAGACGTGTGTTTGTAATGGGAATTGCACAAACAACACTCTCAGGAGGTGTTATGTTATACCCAATTGTTGTGGAAAAATTAGTTGAAGCTTATGGATTCAGAGGGGCACAAGCAATTGTTGCAGCGGTAACTCTTCATGCTACAGTTGGAGCTTTAACATTCATACCTGTGTCAAAGAAAACTCCACATAATATAAATATTAAAAATGGAGTCGAAATGCTTCCATTTACAAATGGAAAATCTGATTCACTTGAAAAATTAAAACATATGGAGGCAAACAATTCTACAAAAATGATACATGATATGAAACTTGGATCCAAGGACTCTCTCTCTGATATATCTCATAATGTGTATACAGAAAAACATTTATATTCTTATTCCACAAAATACAACTCTGACATAGAGAAACAAGAATTGAATATGAAAATACTCCCTGATTCAACAAATGTAGTGAATATGAATCCAGGTGATAATGAACAGGTTCTACCTCTGATAGTAAGTCACCACAGTAATTACTTAAATAATTATTACTTTTACTTGCACCAAGTTTTTCTAATACACTACAATTTTCTTCATTCAGGATGGTGTAAATGCAACCAACAATAAGTTTACTATCAATATTACAAATAATAAATTAGATTGTGATGCACCTGTCCTGAGTAATGCTATGGCAATGAGGCTGCGAGTGCCCAGAGCATCTATAATTAGTACAGGAAGTTTAGTAGCTGCTGGAGCAGGAAGCATGATGATGCTTAATAACAAACACATACAGAGAAGAGAGTCTACTAATGTGAGGTAAAAAACAATAAAATAACATTTTTATAAAATATGTTCAATGTGCTGTATGGTATGAATGTAATTGTTTATTACTGATAACCTAAAATACTATTTTTGTTTCAGGCATTGGTGGACAGCCATTGTCAACTTTTTTGATCTGGGTTTACTAAAAGACCTCATCTATGTTAATATAGCTTTGGGTGTAGCGTTTGCCTACTATTCGGACTTCACCTTTGTAACCCTCTTCCCTCTTTTCATGTTTTCTCTGAATTACACCTTGTCAGACACAGCTCTCTGTATTGCTATTGGTGCTGCCTGTGATTTGGGCGGGAGGATTGCTTTTTCCCTTTTAGGAATAGTATGTGATATAAAAAGCAGAACAGTTTTTCTCATTGGTTCAGCATGCATGGTTGTAGGAAGAACAGGTATGTTGCTTTTATATAACATCAAATAAATCATTTCTTGTACAATTAACATTTTGCAAAGTTGAAACAATTAGAAATTATGTCTAATTTTTACTTCCAGTGATGGTGTACATGCATGATTATGTGACATTGAATATTGCTAACGGAATCCATGGTTTTTTTAGAGCATGGATACATGCAAATTTTTCACTGGTATTTGCAGAATACTGTCCTGCAGAGCGTTTCCCAGCAGCTTATGGACTTTTCATGGCAATCAGTGGTATTATAGGAATTTCAACTGGTCCACTAATAGGTAATTACTTTAAAATACTGTGTATATCTGTACATTGATTAAACAAGACAAAATATTATTTACTTCATTCCATTTTAAAAATTAGTCTAATGTGTCTATTTTTTAATTTTTTCTTTCTGCAGGAATTATTCACAAACAGTTATGCAATTTGTATTCATTATTAAAATTAAATGCTTCTTTGTGTGGTTCCATGGTGTGTAGAGATATTGTACAGATCAGCAGCAAGACTACGATAAATAACATTAGAGACTGATTCAACCTTGGGAATTCCATTTGTAACAATACGAAACATCAACAATCTACGAAAACATCTATGAGCCATGACTGGAGAGGCAATAAGTAGTCTAAAGAAGACTAAATTATAAGACAACATGAATGACTGCTATTCAACCAGAAAGATAAAGAATTAAGTTTGATATGTACAATTAGTATAATTTAATACTATTCTCTCTTATACTATATATAGTTTTTTTAATGTTCCAAAGTTATGTATTAAGTACCTGATATAATAAAAGATGTTTCAAAATATCATCATTGAATGCATGTTTTATTATCAAAGAAAACCATCATTTCTGAATTTTAAAATATTTTTGTACATGAACAAATCTACACATACTCATATGATACAGTTCACAATTGAGTAAAGTTCGGAAAATATATCAGTCTTATACAATGATTTAAATATTACTTACAAACATTTTTACAAATATCGCAATCTTTGTTCAGGACTTTTACAACACAGACACTCAATACTCAAAAGGTTTACAATTTCTATACATAAAAAGAACACAAATATTCATATTACTATTAATAGTAATATTCTTCATATTACTATTAATATGAAGAAACAAATAAACATTATTCTAATGTTGACGGTATAACATATTGCTATATACACTTATTTGTATTTTTTATTATACTAGATGTCATAAATGATATAATTAAAGATTTATGATAATTAAAAGTGTCATGGAAAACTTATTGTTTACCTCATGACATACATTTGAAGAGGTTTTTCAAATCCAGTCATTTTATTTTTCATTTTGTATTGAAGAATGTAAAAGAAGTAAATATAGTATTACAAAAGGAAATGCATTCACCTCAAAAGTGTGAACAATTTTTAATATGACTTTAATTGCTGTATACAACAATCTTGTGTTGGTTACTGGTTTCTTTCATTACTTTGATATACAGATTTGTGAGCACACTAAACTGACTACATATAGTGACCTCCAGGACTAGTGAGTATGACTATCATCACTTGCATAAGGAGTTCACATACACTAATTCATGCATTATAATCTAAATAAATTTCAAATCAAAAGATCCCAGTAGTCTGAACTGGGTTCTTTAAAGACCCATAAGGTACCATCAAGGCAAGACTAATTAATTATATGATTAAGAAGACAGTTATAAATCTAGAAGAACATGTCATAATCATTTTGTTTTCTATACTATTTTTATTCTTTTAAGAGAAGCGCATTAAAATCTAATAGAAATAGATCTACTTTAGAAAAAAATTTTGAGTGATCTCTGAAGAAATTTTGAATTTTAATAATGTAAATTTGAAGGTTTAGGAAGATATATTTCAAATGCCTGAGATTAAGTTATATTTACTTCTAAAATGTAATTCACAATTTAAAAATTAAAACATTAAATTTAGTTTAAAGAAAATCTTAAAGTGTACTTTGCAAAATTATTTCAATACATCAGGAAGAAATGAATGTTTGTAGTTTTTATCATTTTTGAAGTGATGTTGAAACTACTGTTAAAAATACACAAATCTTTGTAATTCTCTATGTCTATTACTTTTCATTTATCTCCTTTTCAATCTTTTTTTACTTTATAGGCCCTGGTCTCCTTTAATATGGACATGAGGCACATGTCATTCTAATCAAATCCCTGTACAAACTTATTAAAATTAATTATATTTTTATTTCTGTCTACAGCTGGTCAAGCAGGTAAGTAAACATTGAAGATTGATGTATTAATAATGAATGTGATTTGTTGACAGTTAGTTTGGTTGGTATTATTTGGGAAAATTTGTGAAAAAGTTTTACTATTACACAGTTTTTACTACTAAAACATTCAAATTTCTTTATCAACTCTGTTGCTACAGATACAACTTTTTTTTTTTTTGATATACAAATTTGGAAAAAATATCTTTGAATATTCATTAAGTTAATTGAGTATATTTTTACCTAATAATGATAAATATTGATGAATAACTATTATTCATGTGTATGTGGTTGAGGCCTCCATTTCTAAGGAGTGCTAAAGGTTATGCAGACTCTTCATTCAATTCTGTTTCCATAACCAAACCTCCTTATTTACATACTCATTAATCAAATATTGTATAAGAGATCAGTTTACTTTTCTGATAATGTATATATGTATACTTCTTTTTCTTTACACAACATACCTTTAACTGGAAGTCAATGAAAAAGAAATTACTCAACCAAAAAATTGTAGAACTTTCCTTTTCATTCTCAACTATACATGCTATTGCTCTCAAATAGGCCCTACACATATCACAATGCAGCAATCATTAGACAAACCACATATTACTTGCTTGGAAATACATCAGTTTTCTTGTAAAAAATTTTAATTTAAATGCAACAGTCTTTTAAATATTGAATGTTTGTATTTTCCCCAGAAATTTCAAGTAGCTGGTAGTAGTACGTAATCAGTTCTATCCCATCTTGTTGTACATTTCTCATTCAAGTGTGGCTTGTTTCACAAGCTAGCTCTAAGCCTTTATATCCACTTTTCTTCATGCAAACAATAGCTATTTTAAGAAAATATTCTCAAAAACATTAGAAAAATTCATAATAACTCATCGACTATGATAAAATAAAATTGAAAATGTGAACAATGAATGAAAATACAGCAGATATGAATAATGAATTGTTCTGAGAGATCATGTTATATTTCAACAGGATAGTACTAATTAAGAGAGAAAACACAGAGAGAATTTCATACAGAGGGAGATGCAATACAAACTCATTTCAAAGTACAAATACACATACGATTGATATGTGAATTTAAGTCAATGAAATTTGAAATATAATCTTTTATATTTCAAATTTCATTGACTGAAATTCACATAATTCATATAAATATAATCTTTTATATTTCAAATTTCATTGACTTAAATTCACATATCAATCCTATGTGTATTTGTACTTTGAAATGAGTTTGTATTGCAGCTCCCTCTGTACGAAATTCTTTGTGTTTTAAAAGTAAAAGTAAAAGTAGGGGAAAAAAGAATAATTTACTTTCTATTTTTCTAAGCGTCTAAATTCTTCTACATTCTACAACATCCTAATCATCAGGAATAATTTCAAATTTTAATTGAAGTTAATTATGTTTAAATCAAATCTTGTAGTTTTTCATGTACACAGTTAATTAAAACACCTGTAAACAAAGGTATAGTCTCTCAGAATGATTGCCTACTGCATCAGTTAAATAAATTTAGAAGTTGAAAAAAAACATTTGATGAGTCAATTAAAGTTAAATATTTCTTAAAATAATTTCTACTTGAAATAAAACCAAAGAATAATTTTACAAAGCAGTGACAATGAAGGAATCATTACTTAAATAAACTAACTGCTTTTTGTTAGGTTAGGTTGTATAATATTTTTGAAAAATTATGTGAATAATTTAATAGAGAGGTTTTCGTTTTGAAGTTGTAGCTTTTCAAGGAAATTATTCACTGATTAAAATACCAAGTAAACTTTAAAACACATCTAATTATGTGATTTGTCTAATATGATAAATGAAAAATATAATCTAACATGATAAACAAAATAAATTGAAGTAATTATCCTTAAAAGGAATAAGTAGATGAAATAGTGAAAAATTATATTTTTAAAGGTGAACAATATGTAAAAGAAAAAAAAAAAAAAAAAAGGAAGGAAAACAACAATCATAAAATACAAATGCTTATGTAATACATATGCCTGTATTGTGTTGATAATGATCATGCTGTTAAAAAAATGAAATTAGAAAAATTTAGAAAAACGGTGAACAATTGTAAGCAGGTGTGTCACGTAACTTTAGCACCTCCTGCAGTTTTTGAATGGTTGAGGTTATTGCTTTCCAGTTTTCATGGAAGTGCATGAGGGAATGGGGCTAATTGATACATGTATTCAATTCTTTTTTATCACTTGTATTTTATAAGATATTGAGGTAACTTGAATTTTTTCAAATGGAACCATACATATTTTTTTAGTATATTATGATGGGCATAAAAAAAGGAATACAATGATATAATACATATCATTGTTTTGTTTTCTTTTCTTGCCCGAGCGTGTGTTAGCAGGGGGAGTACTGTGTGACCTTCTGTGGCGGACTGTTATCTGTTCAAAATATCATTAAACACAAGTGGCAAAACAATCAAAATTACTCAAAAAAAGCTTATCTAACATATGACAATATGTATATCATTGGATTCTTCTCGTGGGGCTCGTCATGATAGACTAAAAATATATGTATGAGAAAAGCAGTTACCTCAATATCTCATAAAATACAAGTGATAAAATAGAAATGAATACATGTATCAATTAGCCCCATTCCCTCATGCACTTCTGTGAAAACTGCATTGTAATAGCTTCAACCATTTAAAATCTGCAGGAGGTGCTAAAGTTACGACTCACTCTGTTATTCATGTATGTAGTATGGATGGATGGATGTGTGTGTGTGTGTGTGTCTATATAATTAAGATAAAACAGATTCACAATCTCAGGAATTAAAGCAATGACTACTTGAAAATTACCAGGACAAAAAGAAAATGAATCAGGAACATAAAAAAAATCATTCATGAGATATTATAAATTGCCAACAATCTATTGAAAATATCCTAATATTAATTATAAATCTTGATATTTGGCACAGAAAATTTAATACACTATTCTAATTCCTTTCTTTAAAAATAATATTTTATCAGGATATGTTTTTCTTATAGTTCTTGTTGTCAATTTATGTTCACTGTAACTCACTCTTTGCAGAAAATGCTTTTGATGAAACGTGAAAAAGTTTTTTCCTCAATTTGCCAATGAAGCACATATTCAATGAGCCACATTATAGGGCACAAAAGAAGTCCAATTGACAAAACATGAATATTAAAGGGGGTGCTTAACATTCCTGAAATAGAGATATACAAAACATTAATTATTTTAAACTTTATAAATTGCTATAATTAGACAATGTGTACAATATAAAAAATAGCTTTTCAATTTTTAAGACTATTCAATTTTACTGCGCCGTCTTAATCTTTCGTTGCAATTCAGATTTTCCTGTGGTTGATTTTAAGTCCTGAATTTCTTCCCATATGTTATATCTCATTCACAAGTGACATGAAATACTTGTTTAAACAACTCTTGGAAGTAATTGGATGCTTCATACTGTATTTAATAGATCTTGATATGTATTTGAGTTTTAAGATAGAAATTGGAAAGGAAAGTTTCAACATTCTAAAAATTTTACACTAAGTACTTAAAGTACATTGAAGATCAATCAGGCAGAGCAAATGATAATCTTGATCAGATCGAAAATTTCATATCTACTGAAAACATCTTAAAATATAATTGATGATGCTTACAACTGTTCTTTGTTACAACGTTACAAGAATTTTTTATATTTTGGGGCTCTTTCTGCAACAATAAATTAATTTGTACATCTGAAATAATATCCCTTAGAATGAGGGCAGAAGTCAGAACAATCAATAGCATTTTAAATTAAATCATTCATATAGAAATTTATTTCACCGGTATGTATATGTTTTTCAAAGAATCTTAGAAATAATTAATCAATTTTTTCTTCATTTAATTTTTAATATTGCAAGCAAGTATGAAGCAAAATAACAAAAATATTCTTACCTACAAAGGAACCAATAGAAAGAGTCATTATTCCTGTTATGACCATGAAAAGACTATAAGCACCAGCAAATTTCTCATTACTGCAATGTTGACCAATAGTTAGTGACAAATTAACAACCAAGCCACCCTTAAAAAAGCCAATAACTCCTGACATGACAGCAAGTGGCATAAACTCTCTTGGGACCATTACGATAACTGCAATTTGAAAAAGTTGCACAGAATATGGAAAATCATCAAATAAATTCCATTAATATTCTAACACATAAAATCCAATATTTAGAAGATATGATCCAGTTTTACATGATTTTCAATTCCTCAATAATACATTTGAAATCTTCAGAGTCATTTTACATTAATTTACATTAATTAATTACATTAAAAATTTTAAATTGAAAAAAACTAAATTACAAAAAATTATTTAGGAATGTTTATTTAACATTAACATATTTACAATAAAGACTAAGCATAAAACAAATTTAATAACTTACTAGATCTTGCTATTGCAGAAGCCAAGCAAGCAATGAGATATGTTGTTCTGGGGGTGATGTGACACAAATCAGCTATCCAAGGCAAGAGTAATCTTGAAACAACATCTGCTCCAGCAGCAATAGAAATGTACAGAGCAATATCTGAACGTGGCATTTTTTCATTAATTAAGTGGAGAGGGAATATAGTGAAGAAATTACTGTCGCTTACAAACGACAGTGACAATCCAAGTACAATGTTCATATATACAATATCCTTGAAAAGACTCAGGTCAAGGAAATTAGACAAAGCTTGAAGAATATAGTGAAATGTGCCAGTCCTTTTTTGTTCAGATTGCTCTTGATTTGATTCATCTGTGTCATCTTCTGTTAACCCAAGAAGTGCACGTGCAGTTGTATCTAAACCGTGTCTGATTATAGGACGTCTCCTAGGTATTCTTTGATATCCTAATGGGTTTTGTGGTGAAGAATTTGTCATGGAATTGTCAAACATCAGTAGAGTGCTACTGAAATTTGTGAGAGAAGCAGACATTGGGCGTTGATTCAATCTGCTTTCACCTAGCCCACTTATCATTTCTGTTGTCGAATTGTAAACACCTCCATTTTGACTTTCTTCATCAAAAAGCGTTACATTGCGGCGATCTAACATTGCTGACATTACTAGACTCCCTCTTCTAGATATTACAATATGTTCATCACATTCTGTATCTACAGCAGTTATCTGAAATTTAATGATTCAATGATGAATAAATTTTAATAATTTTGCTATATACTGGAGGTAATAAGAAGAGAATGTGCAACATATAGGTCTCAAAGCCCATTTATTTAGATAAAGGATTTTTTTTTACCTGAGGCAAGGCATTCATTTTGTCTATACATGTATTAGTGAAACTATCGTTTGTTAGTTCATCATCCTCTTCTGGAATGACAGCCATACAAAGCATTTCATCATATACTACAGTTGGCTCCGACTCTGTTAGAAAAAATATAGGTATTAAAATTCAGAATTTTTTAAAATAAAATTTAGATAAAAAAAAAAGAAGTGCAATCATTTATACCTTCAGTTGTTTGTATTTCTGACTGTAATGAAGTACTGGAAGGTACTTTTATTGGTCGAAATAGCATAGCACCAACAACTGAATTGAGTGCAATTCCTCCCAATATCAAGATTGCACCACGAAATGAATATTGCTCTAATAAATATTGACAGACAAGAGGAGCAACCATGAATCCTAAACCAATGGCTGCCTGGCAAATACCCATTGCAATTCCACGTTTCTCATTAAAATATGAATTGAATGCTAGGTAGCAGGATGGAGCTAAGAGTCCAAGACCAACACCTGACAAAAGAATCAGATATATTCTCATTATTTTTCAATATAAAAGAGTATAAATAACTTTTAAGGCTAGCATGTACAAAAATTCAAGTGAGTAAGTTCAACAAATGATAAAATAATTCAGATACAATTTCATGTAATGTAAACAATCATCCTATTTAACAATAATACTACAAACCAAATGATTCTCAGCAGGGTGTTAATTGGAAATTTGTAATTGCAAATTGAAAAGAAATAATATTTACATGTGAGGCCTCTGCCTTTGTACATGTGGCAACTACCTGTTACCTTGAAAGGAGGCACAATGCCCACTGCAACTGGACCAACAAACATCGGAAAGTACCAACTCAAGTTTTCTTTTCAAATTTTCTTTAGATTCCTTGATTTGAACATTTCAACAAGAGGAAATTGTAAGTGAGGCCCCTGAAAATGTATTATTATAACTGTGTTCTTTGCAGGAACAAATTTCCAGCAAGGGAGTAAGCGTACGCAGCCTCAGGGGTGGATCCAGTTGATTATTCGGGGACAGAGGGAGCATTGCAGATATTTGTTAATCAATAAACATATTTGTTATTATTTTGTACATTACTTATGCACTGTAGATATGATATTATACAATATTATTGTTTAAATAATTACATAATTCGAAAATGAATAAATATATAAATCAATTTTGCCAAATTAAGGTAGATAAACGAAAACTCTAGACCTTATCCAGCCAATGCATGGAGAGAGTGCGCGTGCACGAGAGAGAGAGAGAGAGGGGAGAGGGAGAGTGAGAGAGTGAGAGAGTGAGAGAGGTGAGAGCGAGAGGGGAGAGGGAGGGAGAGAAAGAGAGAGAGAGGGGGAGAGAGTGGATGAGTGAGTGTTGTAATCGTGCACCGGAAGACGGCGAAATTTCGACAGAAGTCTTAATGCCGGGCTCTGGTAACGAAAACGGGGATAAATCTTGTTTCTAGTAGTAAATTACTCCCTCTAACACGATGTGTAATCAGAATGTTTTAATACCGAAAAATCCATTGATGGCAAAATGTCTGTCCGTCTGTGTGTCTGCCTGGTCAACGCTAGCACCTACATCTTTGAGTCAATTTTCTTCAAAATTGATATTCTCTGATCTATTTAAATAAACTCATGGACCTCTCAATTTGAAAAGAATAGTTTCATTTTTACATGAAGCCTCAGCAACATTTCCAAAATTCTCTCAAAAATGTCTCCAAAGTTTTATTAAACTTTGTCCTCAGCGTAAAGGGTGCTGAAGAGAGTGATGTATGTCTCGTTTTCGTAGAAATCCCTGACTTTACAAAAATTGTAAAAGTTCACATTTCTATTGGTGGTCTTCCTACGACTCCTATATTGATGATAGGGTTTTCTTTTCTTAAAAAAATCTTTAAGGGGGATACTTATATCTTGAAATAAGGCCATGAACAATTTTTCGAAAATATGAGTAGTTTGTGCATTATTTTGCGTGAACTAGGGGTTATTTTAATTCTTTTAGACAATTTTTTTATTTCGCTTATATTACCAATAGAAAGTAAAAAACCGGAGAACTCTCTGTATTGAAATAATTTAATATTTGATAACTACAAAGTTGAGTGTAGAGATTTTTGTCTTAAACAGCATTTGATCTAAAACCAACAAAAAATGTCAACTACAATTACGCAAGTAGTTTTGCGTAATTTGTGTTTGAATTGAATGCAATTTATAAAAGACATTTTTTTTTAAAAAATGCTCCAAACCTTTTAATTTTTCCTAAGGATAAAACAAGGATTTTTTAAAAGAATGTCTCAGGTCTCGTTTTCGTTGAACTCCTTGAATTTTCGAAAATTGCAAATTCAGAAAGACGTGAGAAAGTATGAGCTGCTGTAGCCCCACTAGTTTAAAGCAGAATTCATTTAAGGCAAAAATCTCTATCTTAAAATTTGTTGTATTGCAATCCTAACTTTCTGCAGTTTTCGAAAATAGAGAGAGTTTGTCGGAAATAGGACTAGCAACAAGTTTTTACTGTTTTTGATACGTACGAGGAGAAAATTGTAAGAAAAAATTTGGTTGCATTTTTTAGAAAATAAATGTTAAAAAATTGTCTAAATGTCCTGTAAAATTACGCGAAAACTCATGGTTTCAAAAAATTGTACATGAGGTAATTTCAAGATCTGCCTTTGAAGAACAGAGTGTATTAAAGAAAAATATCTTTCTTCAATATTGTGATTGTAGGAAGACAATGGAAAATTTTTGAACATTTACAATTTTCGAAAAATCAGGGATTTCAACAAAAATGAGACCAGCCATTCTTTTAAGCATCCTTAACACTTTCCGATGACATTAGTTTAAGCAAATACTTTGAAGCTATTTTTGAGAAAATTTTGAAAATGTGTCTGATGGTTCATGTAAAGTATCTCCCAAAATAAAAATATCCATTTCAAACTCAGAGAGCTCGAGTTCATGTAGGTTGGCTGGGGAATATCAATTATGAAGATAGTCGCCTGAACGATTTTGGCTCTAGCGTTGATCACAGATAGGCGGACGGACAGACGGATGATTTGCTGTCAACCGATTTTTTGGTAACAGAGACTCACAAATCATAGAATCTGACTACACAATGTGTCAGAGGAAGTAACAATCAATGTATTGCAAGAAGTTTTATCCCCTTTTTTCCTTCCCAGGGTCCATCAATAAGAGTTTTTTTATTAAAAAATTCGCCTTGTTTGGCACACCATTACAGTATTTTCTATTCTTATGAAGGAAGACGAGAATGTAAAAACGCAATGTAAATTACTGGCTCAAGAAGATTAATTTTTAACCTGAAATAAATCTAATATATACAATTAATTACTATACCAATATGTTGCAAAAAATGTTGAATATGAGCTGGTAGTCTACAAAAAGAATTCATTAGAAAATAAAGAAATTTAATTTATATATTCAGAAATGTGAAAACTTCAGTAACAATTACCTGCAATAATGCTGTAGGTAATGACAACCTGTATAATGCTGTCTGCTACTACTGTGAGTATAATGCCAATTGAACACAGAAGTCCTCCTATCACAGAAACCACTCTATATGACATGGTCCTCAGCAAGTAGTTTGTGACCAAACCTAAATATAATTAAAGAAATGAGTTATGATGCTTGCAAAATGGAAAAATTATTAATATTAAAAAACATGTTCTAAAGCAAAGGTCTTCAATATTAGGCAATTATTTAAAGAGAAAAATATTGACAAAATAATACTAAAAATATATTAATCACTAATCAAGGATTAAGTCTGATTAGATTAATAAGAATATTTCAAATTTATTATTAATGAAATATATTTCACAATTATTCTGATAACTTATAAGAATTGAGAACTTCATGCTTCCATTTTTACAATCAACAGTGAGGACATTAGCGTTCTTGTGTACTTGCTTAAACTTCCTTGTTTAAGTTGCCTATGTTTTCTGTTTGTATACATATTGTATACTGATCAATTTACTTAGAATGACTTAACATGATCATGAAGTTCTCAAATGAAATGACAAATCACCTGTAAAATTCACAGCAGCAGTAAGTGCATTCATTATAACTGTTGCTCCTGTAGTTCTGGAATCTAGTTTGTCCAGAAAATCTTGAAAGACAAGCCCAAATGAAGTATAATGACCTGTTGTTGATATCTGTGAAAGAAAAAGAAACAATAGTAAAATATTAAAATTTATACTAACAACCTTGTCTGCCAAAGTCACTATTTATGTGGTTTTCTAAATGGTTTTGGTAAATGAGAAGCATCAAATAAACAAGATTACAAGAACACATTATTGACAAAATCTTGAAAATATCTTTTTTTTCAGTACCATGATGTTGCCCAGCCTCAATGATAGAACAAAAAAATGTGACTTCACTATCAAACATCAGATACAGAAGGCAATACTGAAGAAAATACTGTTTTTGTGGATATGTATGTTTAATTTCCTTTGTAATTTGGTATACACGGGGACAAAGTATGAAATTCACAATGTAATGTAATGTTCCAAGCAGAATGACTTTAGCTTGATGTGGCAAGCACTAGAGGATGCCACTGATTCCTATATAGATTACTGAATAGTCAACTGCATATGATAAGGTAAATTGAATGTGTTCTGCTGTAGGAGGCTGCTGCCAACTAGAGATGTACGTTTTGAGGGAAGGACTTCATGCAGCTGCAGTGGGGAATTTAGTGGTTATATTTAAACACATTGTTTAAGTTTTATCAATAAAACTAAAAGCATGTAAGTGATTAGGTAACACTTATTCCGTATGTTATGCAATTTTTACAACTTCCAGGCTCAAAATTTATTTTCATTCATTTAATAATTCTGGATATGCTACTGGAAATGTACAATAAATTTTGATAATAAAATATAATTTCAATAAATAATGTTATTTCTATAATTCAATTTTCCTACATCACAAATAATGTATAATTTAACTTTTATTATTTCCTCTTGCTTGTTCCTTGCATAGGTCTCTGAGCAATAAAATATAGGATGATGTTGATGATAATTGTTATTGTTGATTTTGTTGTAATTGTGGTTATTGTCTTTATTGTTGTTATTGTTAGTGTTGTTATCGTTGTAATTGTTGTTATTGTTATTGCTGTTATTATTGTTATTGTTGTTGTTGTTATTGTTATAAGTTTCTCGCCTTACTTCGTAAGATAATGAAGTATTGTAATCGTGCGATGGAAATGGCTAATTTTCGGCAGAAAAACGGCCCTGGTACCAAAAAAGGACATATCTTGTTGCAATATATAGTAAATTACTTCCGGTAACATGTAGTGTAGCCAGAATCCATGTTTTGTGGGCCCTTGATTCCTAAAAATCGATTGACGACAAAATGTCCGTTCTTGTCCGTCTGTATTGATGGCTGCGCCTATACTGTTCAGCCGATTTTCTCCAAAATTGATATTCTCCGATCGATCTTTACGAGCTCATGGCTTTCGGAGGTTCAAACGGATTTTTTTTGGGGGGGGGGGTATGTTACATAAAGCCTCAACATTTTCAAAATTTTCTCAAAAAACAGCTGCAAATTTTTTTGATAAGATTTTGTCAGACTTTGTCACAGATAGCGTAACTCACGCTGAAAAGGACGAAGTTCGTTGAAATTCGTGATTTTTCGAAAATTGCAAAAGTGAAATCTTTTGGCTGTCCTGCTACAACTACAATATTCAAGATAGAGATTTTTTCCCTGAATGAAATCTGTTCTTCAAAGATAGATCTTGAAATAAGATATGTTCAATTTTTCAACAAAGTGAGTAGATTTCGGGTAATTTAGTGAGAAATGTAAGGAATTTTATTTTTTAAACGTTGTTTCTCAATAACCGCTCCAATTTTTTTCTTTAAAGTTTCTTGTCATATGTACCAAGGGACTGTAAAAATAGGTTGCTAGTCCCACTTTCGGCAAATTCTCCGTATTTTCAAAACTTGCCAAAAGTTAGCTTTTCAAACTACAAAACTAAAGATAGAGATTTTTGTGTAAACAATAAACCTGTGAATAATCACCTCTTTAAAAAAGGCTATGTACAGTTTCTTTGAAAAAAAAAAAAAGAGTAGATTTCGCGTAATTTGTGTCTGAAATTTATTCAATTTCTAAAAAAACTCATTTTCTCAAGGACTGCTCAATGTTTTTCATTTAATTTTCGCCCCGTGCATAACGGGTGGTAAAAATGTGTTGCTTCCCTATTTACGGCGAACTCACCGAATTTTCGAAAATTGCAAAGCTTCCGTGTTGGAAATATTGGGTTGAGACTACATTTTTAAGTATCGACAGGAGTTCGAACCTCACCATGTTTCTATAATGTAGTGGTATGACTTGTATTAGGTAAAACTCTCGTTGCTAACATGTATTCACAGTTCAACTTAATAATAGTATAAGAGCCAGGGATAGTTCAAGAAGACGTGCACAGATTGCGCTTCCATATAATAAACCGCGCACGGCTTTTAACAGTTTTCGACAATAAAAAATTCATTTTCGGGAAAATAAGATTTCGAAACCCACATCCCGAATTCGATTCACAAGCCACCGCTCGTTCTACTTGTAGAGAACTTATGTTACCTGTCGCAAAAATTTGTCGGTAGAGCTATGACGCTTCCGTAAGATGGCAAATTCCAAAAATATCAAAAAACATGTATATATGAACATGCTTCTCTCACACTGCACTGCTGATTAGGATATGTTTTCAGAAACAAATACTAAAATGTACTTGCAATACAATATTAATAAATTCGTGAGAAATTCTTTTGGAAGGGGTAAAATTTCCTTAAGACTTTTAAAATGCTAGTGAGGTGTTCTTTGGAAACATGTACATAAGAAGGAGCCAAGAGGAAAATATACTTACAAACACTATGGCCATTCCGACGGTGACCATCCAACCCCATCCTCCTTCGGGAGCGGAGCTTTTTGGAGCGGCCTGCCTCTGATGTGTCATTCTCGCACTCTGAGAACATAGTAAAGACCAGTGTCGCGGATCAGTGCACACTCAAGCCATGGGGAGCATATTACTGCTGAAGTCATGGGGAGCAGCAACGCAACCCTCAGGGGAATCAATCTGTTGGCGATATCAAGAAGAAATAATTGGGAAAACCTCCCAATTATTACCTCTTTTCTAGTCTAAAGTTTTTCACTAACTTACCTCTCTTAGGTTTTTCTACAAGTAACAATTCAACTACGATCTCTACTTGTATACAATGCACTGCTTTTATTGTAATTGTCAATAGACATATAACATTCAGAAATATACAAAAATATTAGATAGCCTTTTTTACTTCAAAGCACCACACAAGCAGATTCATAGATATTCTGGTGAATAAAGTGTAACATTGTTCTACAAAGCCTCCTCAAGCTGTTCTACAAAGTCTCCAGATTCATTCAATCATTCAATCTTTTGCGGGAGCATGCATCGGGAAGAAATAACAAATTTCGGTTATATTTACATTTTCACGCATGTGCACTCGCATACACCCAAACACAAACAAATAACAGTTTATAATTGTCTCATTTTACAAAACAATAGGGAAAACTTGGAGTACTTGAGCCAATATTAACATTTCTATTATTGTTGCTTTTCTCGGGCGTTTATGACATTCATCTATGAAGAAAGAAATGGGATGAATTCTATTAATAGTGTGAAATGAAGAAATGTTATCTACATTCCCTCCATGGTTCGCTCTGACCTGTTCGGTCCCTTCCCGACTCATTCTGCTCGGTCTCGATCCGCTCCGCCCCTTGGTTCCGTCCTGTACCACCCTTCCGCTCACCCGTCCGCCTTGCCTGCGAAGTTCCGTTCTCCTTGCTCCATCCCACTTGTTCTTCCGCCCGCCTGTCCCGTCCCGCCCCGCCCTGCATCGACCGCACCGGCTTAGCAGGCTCATCAATTAAAAAAAAAATTGTTGCGTCTACTTTGACGCAACACGTCTCCAAGCCCCTTGGAGGCGTTGAGCGCTTAGCGCTGGGGAGTAATCCTCCGTTAATTAGAGCGCTTGGGGAGTATCCTCCATTAGTGTTGCCAAAGTACGTCACGTCTCGTCGCAGTCAGTTGTCAAGAGGACCGCCAGGTAGCATCTCCGCGTACGCACCTCCTACTACGCGCTCCTGTCACTACTCAGCAGCCAGAAATTGGAAGGAATGAGGATAGGGATAGGGTTTAGGACAATTCACGGGGGTTGGACTAGCCCTTGTGATGTAGCCAAACTCGTTTTGTTGGAACAAATTTCACATTATATTCGACGGGAATCGAACCCGGACCTCAGTAGTGAAAAAGCCAGCGACTTCTCCGTGAACCACGAGCGAGCCTCTGATGCAATACAATAAAGCACATCGTTTTGCAAGAAGCGCCACTGCGGACGTGTAAACTCTGCGACACGACAGCATTGCACAGTTGACATGTCACGTTTTGAAGGTAATATTGTAATGTAATGTAATATGTCACTGTCTTCGACAGTGAACACAAGCGATCGGTGAAATATATGATCTCTCAACTTCGAAAGAGTGTAAATCGTTGGTGCGCGTTTAGCGGGAGCATCTGTGACGAAAACAGCTGAACACTTCAACGTTTCACGCGAGTCAGTGTCCACGGTAATGACATCATCGGCGAAGAGGAATAGTGGCCGAAAGAAGAAGTTAACAGACAGAGACCGACGAACTTTAAAAAAGATTGTGGCTAGACAACATAAAACTACCGCGGCAAAGATGACTGCAGAACTCAACACTTACTTGCGCAATGCTGTTTTCACAAAAACAGTACGCCGGGAGCTTCTCAAAGCTTCACGGAAAGGCTGCAATTGCGAAACCCTTCATAACGGAAGCCACCGCATAGCTGCGGAACAAGTGGTGCCACGATCATAAAACCTGGACACATCATGGCTGGAAGAATGCGGTACGGACCAAAGAAATATCATATACATTGTTTCTTACAAACGCTCGCATTTATGGGTTTGGGGTAAACCCCAAAACCAGCCAACGATCCGACCTCCCTGCTTCCTACATTCAAACATGGGGGAGGTCCTGTTCTGATTTAGGCGGCTACATCGTGGTATTCAATTGGTCCTAATATCACCCCGCTGGAATACTGCGAATGATTTGCTCGACATTCTCAACAATGAAGTGCTCACAATGACTAGCATATTGTTCCCAAACTACCATTTTCCAAGATGATAATACGCCAAAACACAGAGCAAAAAAGGTTCAGGTGTAGTTTGCGGATGATCAGAATATCATCAAACATCTTTCCTACAAAATCTCCAGACCTCGATATAATTAAACGGTTACGGAGCGTTTAGAGCAGTGAATGAGGAGGAGATTTCCACCTCCAACATTGTTGAACCAATTGGCGGATATTTTGGTACAAGAATGGGAAAATATTCCGTTTGAAACTATTCAGGCACTGCAAATTATCTCCGCGACGAATTGCAGCTGTTACAAAAAGCAAATGTTGACCCAACACCTTATAAATAAATATTTTTAATATGTCAGGTTTTCATATTATTTTGTCCAACCTCTGTAGATAGGTCGAATTCAGCCGCTTTCTGGAGGTGAGTTCTACCGACTGACTGCTCTGATTGGTAGTTTTCCGTGTTTCTCCTATCAACACCAGGTTAATGCCGGAGCAGTACCCTAAAAAATGGGCCACAGACCGCGCGATTCGCTTCCTCTTCCTTGTCCTATTCTCATCCTCACTTCACATACTTACACTCGTATGCACTACACTACCACACATGTCGGGAGCTTAGAGCTTAGAGCGGAAGATCTCCGCGAACTCCCGTAATAAAATCATAATCTTATGGGACTAATGGCTTTAGCAATTGACGCGCCCGGAATCACCAATCAATCAATCGCCCGTGCCCCCCCCCCAGCATGCCCCGCCCTTCCGCCACCACCACTACGCTGCTCTGCAATCCGCAATGTGTAGATGCTTTGCGGTTTGTATTAAAACACCTACTATTGCATTCCTTTAGAGGATAAGTATTGTATTTCTTTTAAAGTATCTAAATCAATTTTCCACAGCATTATACAACTTTCTTTCATAGTACCGAAGTTAATCTGTATATACGTACGTATACAAGAAAGTAAAGAACGACAAATGTTCTTGAAAATATTCGTGAGATATATATCCACTCTTATCTTGCCCCCTGTGTTTATGGGATTGTCCATAAGTATCGCCAGGTAGGCTGAATAGAATGTGATTTAGAAAAGATGTTCTGTGGAGCCCTAGATAGTTTCCAAAATAAATGATTCCTTTGAGCGAGAAAGTATTATATAAAGAGCAGAGGGTTAACAGGAGAAGAATAATTCGCTGTATTCTAAATGCGTTCAAATTTCCTGTTTGTGTTTACGTTACTATCTGCAACAGTTAGTCTCCCTAAAAAGCACTCTTACTGGTCTCACTAGAAAACACTCGTAAAAAATCGACTTGCAACATTTGCTGCCGTCGCTTTGTTGGTACTTTTACTCATCATTTTAAATCATGATGATTAAATGTTTGGAAAGAGATTCTGGAGCTCAAGAAAATTGCGCAAATTGCACATCTCTCCCATGCATTACATTCAGTTTTTATTGTTCGTTGACAAAATAAATAAAAATTAAATTAAGATAACAACCAGTAGTCGTCAATGTTAGGGTAAACCGGCTAGTAATAGTGGTATAATAGTTATTTATGGATCAAGGGCGTTATAAGGGTTCTAATGATCGAGTGGCGACAAAATACCCGGGGGCCTTTGGCAGGAGAGCTTTTTGACGCCCGAGATCATTAGAGCCAGTTATCGCCCGTGATACATACACGATTTTATTTTTTATCTTAAATTTAATTATTCATATTTACTAATTAACTATGTGTTCACTTGACTCGGTGCGTCATTTCATATTTGTCTCCCGTAATCCCCATTCATAATTACTTCCGTAAGAGAACATGTACCGGTAGAGGTAGCTCAGTGCATCAACTGATGTCACTGCAGCGCCTCTAACCGGGAGGTCCTGGGTTCGAGTCTTGACGGCGGCAGGATTTTCGACACTATCTTTTCAGCTAGGTCGAATTCAGCTGCTGTCTGGAGGAGAATTCTAGCGGCCGGCTGCTCTAATCGGTAGTTTTCCGTGGTTTCTCCGATCAACCCCAGGCGAATGCCGGAGCAGTACCCTACCAAACGGGCCACGGACCGCGCGCGATCTGTCCTTCCTCTTCCTTGTCCTATCCTCTCCCCTTACACACAACTTACACTAACATGCACTACACTACCACATATTCCGGGAAACTGGTCGGGAGCTTAGAGCTTGTCCCGACTGGGGCGGTGCCTCGCTGGTGGGAGAGTCCTGGTTAGGGGGAAACTCCACTAGCCGACGGTAGGTCGGCGCCGGATCTCGCCGTCCAGCGGGGGAAGATCACCGCCCTCTTTCGAGAAAAACATGCACTACACTAACGGGACTAATTACCGAAGCAGTTGACGCGCCCGGAAACACGAAAAAACCAAACCAAGAGAACATGTAGCAACATTCAACTGTTTTCATATTTTCCTTGTTACCATCATCCTCTCGATCCACGTAAGTGACGCAGTGACTCTCGAGCTCTGGATCGAAGGCAAGAACAAGCAATAACGAACCAGTAAAGAATTAAGATTTTTTTATATTTGCAATGAGAAGTCAAGAGCGCGGTCAGTCGTCGGATATGCAAGGGCGAGAACGCATCAAAAATGACGGCATGAAGTATTCTACCGCGTCAGCGTCTAACTCTCGTGCAAAGGCAACTAGAAGTCGCATTGGAGCAACGTTTACTGGGGTCCAATCCCACAGTTGGTCTTGTCAAACTCGGGTCAATTGCTTGTTCTACGACAGTCGATGGAGATGACCACTTTCTGCGAGTCCGAAGTCAACTACGTCAAAGGACACATTGGAAACATTTCTAAAGTTTTTTGAATGTATAAAATTAAATGAATGAACAATCGTAAACGTTGATTGTATCTGAATTTGGGAAATGTGATATCACCTGTGGGAAGATAAAGACACTTGGGTTTAATTCACTGTAAAGCTAAAACCACTTTGTGTTGTTTAAGAAAAGTAATTCCAAATTAAATCGAAACTGGAAATAGAATGTCTAAAAATTCCCAAGCCGCCACCTATGCCAAATTATTAGAAACGACAATTGCAATTCAAAATGTATTTTAGATTTTATAGTGACCCGTTATATGAAAATCAGTATCCGTTCCGTTTTATTCGTACACCTTTGATGGAAACAATTTTAGTAGCAGTAAAGTTTAAGAGAGTTCATTGACTTGTAACAAGGATAACTGAGATGAATTTTATTTCTGATTCTAAATTAATTAAAAAAATCATCATTAATATCACACTGAATCCCGTTCGCATATAATGTTTATTTCTGTCTTGAGCAAGGTGCAAATCTTATGCTAGAGAGCGACATTTTTTAATTGATTATTTAAGCATCAAAAAACGTTTAAAAACGGTACATTCTTGACAAGATTTGGTAATATCAAAATATTTACTCCCATGTAATAAAAACTATTAGAAATGGCACATTAGCTACACATTTTGGTAGAGAACTTTATCGTGAAGTCGGCTTAGGAGGCTCAGGGCACTGCAGTGAATCTGACACGGAAGTCATATGGTTCGAGTCCCGACGGTGGAGGATTTTTGACACTAGCTTCATAGTTCGGTCGAATTCAGCAGCTGCCTGGAGAAGAATTCTAACGATCGGCAGCTCTAATCGTTTTTTTTCTATAGTTTCTCCGATCAACACCAGGCAAATGCCGGAGCAGTACCCTAACAAATGGGCCAAAGACCGCGTGTGATCTTTCCTTGATCTTCCTTGTCCCATCCCCACCTCTTACACTCACACTTACATGCACTAAACTACCACACATGTTGGGAGACCAGTCGGGAGCTTAGAGCTTGTCTCGGTTGGTGTGGTGCTCCGCTGGTGGGAGATACCTGGTTAGGGAAATCCCCGCTAGCCGACGTGTGTAGATCGGCGCCGGATCTCACCATCCAGCCGGGGAAAACCACTGTCACGTATCGTGATAAAACATGCACAACACTTACGGGACTAATGATTTTAGCCTTTGACGCCTTCGATAATACCAAATATACAATCAATTGACTACAACGCTTGTGTTAAGACGTTTTGCCGTAAACCAATTTTTTCGAATCACTGCTTTTCGCTGCGTCATTTATATATTTTCTCTTTACTAGGTAAGTAGATAATAGGCAAGAAAGAAAACGGAGTATTTAATCTATTAAATACAATAATTAAAAATAATATTTTAAGTTAAAAATAACTTCCTGCTATCATGATAATTGAAAGTTCGAAGTATAGTTTTCAAGGGGTCATTTGAGACGATAGAAGTAGTAAAGTGCATCACTTGTTAACAAAACTCTGAATAGGGATATAAATTGTATGCAGAATTTTATCATCTTATAGTTCAAATGATGATGATAATGCTGATAAAATAATATAAAAACAATATAATAATAATAATAATAATAATAATAATAATAATAATAATAATAATAATAACAACAACAACAACAACCGGTCTGTTTGAGAGTTTCAACAAAAAATGTAAACTGCTAGTATTTTTGTGACATTATTAGCAATTAGTTCACCATGAATAGAACATTAAATAAATATGCTGCGCAACACATGTTTCCAGTGTTCTTGTGCCTTGGTTTTTCTTCTTACAAGCCAAAACTAATACAGGTTGAGTCGAACATTAAACTAAGGACTCCTAGGCTGTTAAACAAAGTCAGCTTTTTTTTTTTTTTGTAATCTAGCAAAAATAAACATTCCTTTTGCCTTACTAAATCGCCAATACAAACAGGACGCTACACATTCGAGTATGTAATTTTCAGTTCTCCGAAGCGTGTTGATTGCATGGCGTTTGCTTAGCTTCAGGCTGCCCGCTGCCACATGCGGAGCCCATCCGTGGAGTTTCGCCACTGGGTGCAGCGCCGGGTCGCTGGCAAGCCGCGCGACGCCACTTGCCGCGCAGCTGGAACGCCGTCAGAGCCGCCCTGCGCGGGGCATGCGTCGCATTAATTGCTCGATCTCTGCCAGCCGATGTTTACCATCAGGCCGCGTCAATGCTCTGCTGTGGGTCTTTCTTAGAGCACGCGCGCGCGTGTATTGACAAAGCCACGCGTGCGAGCATGCACACACATGTACGCATTCAGGTTCCGCAACGCCGCGCTTTCGGTGGAAGACGGCTAAAACAAAACTGTGGATTTTCTTTTTAGTTTACTCCGAATAGAAGATTTTTCTGCCGTCCGATGTTTGCAAAAGTTCTCCAAAGGGTCTTTTCAATCGGGAGCTTAGAGCTTGTCCCGGCTGGGGCGGGGCTCCGTTAGTGGGAGATACCTGGTTGGGGAATAAGCCGCTAGGTAACGTGAAGGTCGGCGCCCGATCTCACCATCCAGCGGGGAAGATCACCGTCACCTCCCGCGATAAAAAATATACACGACACTCATGGGACTAATGACCTTAGCACACGGAAATACTAATCGACCAATCAATCCTGAGGACCTTTCTTAGAGCACGCGTGTGCACATTGACGATGGCATATGCGCGAGCGTCAAAACGTACGTAAAATCAGTTTTGTATACACCTCTTATTTCTCCTATATCAACTTCTTATATTCTTTCTTTTCTGCGATCATTTTTCATTCCTTTTTTTTTTCACTGCCTTCTACATCTTCTTAACATCTACTTATTTACCTTTCATATTTTCATTTCTCTCACTTTTTCTTCGCCTTTGGTTGAGTCTTAAGCGAAGTAATAATTTCTATACTGCAAACTATTCCGTCTTTTGTTTCCGAATATTCGCATCGGCGCACTTCTTCAGGGCTTCTTCCGTGACAAAAATAATTCGGTTTAATTTTCAGATGTGCCATAGAGTGAGGTTTGGAGAAACCAGTCGTTTTTTTCCTCGTTGAGTTACATGCCATAGGGAAGTGCTTAGGCATTCCCTTTCCTCCTAGTCAAACTTAGTTTTATCTTTTATTTCCATAGTGTTAAAGATAGGTGTATTATATGTTCAACGTATGTTCAGTTGCGGTAAAATACTATGTAAAATGTTTTTTCGTGTCATAAAATTGAAGCAATATCATACGTGAATGTAGTACATCACAAAATTAGGTCAAATTTGCATATGCTATCTAGAACAATAAGCTAAGAAAACAATACGGTACAGATATGATATTTTTATATCATAAAAATGCAAAAGTTAAGTGGTACAACACATCTCATGATAGTCATCAGAACATAATGGAATCTATAACTCTTCTTTATATATTAAAACACGTACATTTAATGAACAGAAATAATTGTAAGCGAATTTGATCAATTACATTCTTCATCAACATATACCCGACTGCATTCACGCGAGGTAAGGAATAGTGGGATAATTTGGTGCACCAGAATTCTAGCAAAAGTCTAGAAAAAATATTTAAGACAATTACTAACATCAAATAACAAGAAATTATTTTTGGGATTCTTTCAAAATTCATTTCATAATGTGCTGTCTTCGTATTAAAAATTAATTTCATCATATCTACCCACCAACCCAGACGACAAATATATCTGGAAACAAATAAATTTATCAAAGAAAAGTGATATATTATCTTATATGCAAAGAAGAAATAAATAACGTTTAGACTACCTAGAGGTAATTAACTTAAAGGACTACTAGAGTCCCGATATTTCTTCTCATTTTACAATTTAATAGGAGGGAATAATGGAAATGGTTTCTATACAACAATTCAACAAGAGGTTCGGAAACGAATTTTCATTACCTGAATTGGGATTTACCACATTCATAAAGAAATCTGATTTAGAAGTTCTGATACTAAAGCTTTGACATCTTTTACATACACAAGTGTTGATTCCAGAAGCAAGACGTAAGTATTCCGATGTTTCTAGCCGCAAACAATAATCACTTCTGCATGCTTCGAGATATATATGACGGAATTTTGCATGTTAAAAGGCAGTTCGTAGAAGCCGTGATGTCTCTTCCTTCCTCATGAAACTCTTTCCAGAGGTGAATGTGTTCTCATGCCATCAGCAAACCGGAGTGGCCATGTTACGTGAGGTGTTTGCGAGAGTTAATGAGTGCCGACTATTTCGCAGCTTTTGGATTTCTTATTCATTCCGACTATTCTCGAAAACTTTTCATCCCTGAGACGATAATATGGTGCTAAATGGAATTGTTGCATTTATGTTAGACAATAGCATTGAAGGCAACGTCCTAGTAAGTAACTACTACACAATTTTAAATGCACGGAAGCTTCTAACTCAACATTTGCTCAATATCTTCCGGGCCACTTCTACGAGGAGGAAAACGCATCAGTGTTGAGGTCATCGACCGAGAAGAAATACATACACCAAACAAAACCTCATTTGAAATTACATGAGAAAAATGGAAATATTTTCTGAATTGCACTAAGGTCTGTTCATTTATATTCGTTATTTATTATTATTATTATTATTATTATTATTATTATTATTATTATTATTATTATCATCATCTTCATCATCATCATTACAATCAACTATAAACGAACTGAAGGTAGTTCTAAAGGTTGCTCTGAGGATAGGTAGGAATCTCCAATTTATAAGGATAAGAAAACAAATTTGGAGACGGCTTCCTTACGTGACAAACGTGCTCTGGCTGTGCTCTTTAATAAAATTTCATTACTTCTCTACATTTTACAGGTATTTCTGATTTTAAATTGTTTCCTTTACTTGCTACACATAAATTGAAAGAGATTTTACAGTTTTCGAAGCAATGAAAATAAAATACAAATACTATATACTACAGCACAAGGAGAACTAGTGGTGCTATAGAATGTCACGGACTTTATTTCTATATTATGTCACATTAAACAGTACAATTAGCACTATCCGTACGACACGTTTGAAGAAAAAATTGGAAACGTTTTTGAGAAAATGGCGTTTGAGAGTTTTTGAAAATGCGTAATTTTGAGCTCATTTTAACAGAAAAAAGTTGAGTTTTCGAGAAAGTTTATTTGATACTATTCAAAGCAATCATAAATAAAACAATGAGAAGAAATCGCCTCTAATGCAAATATTATCGACGTAAGAGACGTCAAAAAAATTACATTTTTGTCATTTTTGAAAAAACAAAAGAATAGAACAATATGGCGTTTTTCTCATCGCAAAGGGTACATTTGGCACTAACCCTATCAAAAATTTAAAGAAAAATTCGAGCCGTTTTCGAGGAAATCTTTGTAATTTTTAAAATTGAAAATTTTGCACGCAATATTACATCAAAACTACTACAATGTTCAAAAATGTACATGACCTTAAGAAAAGAACTAATTATGGATAAAAAAAATTATTTGAAGGAAAAACCGCTATTTTCAATTTCATAGTTTAGGATGACGCCGAAGAAAGTTAAACTTTCGCAATTTTCGAAAATTGAGAATTAACCGTGAAAATAGGACCTACGCCACCTTTGTAAGTGTATTTTACTGTATGCTTACAAGAAATTTAAAGAAAAAAATTTTGAGCTCTTTTTGAGAAAATGTTGAAAATGTCTTGGGGGCTTAATATAAAGTACCCCAAAATTTTAAACGCTGTTTTTAAAACATTTCACAGCTTCAACTAGAACCAGATGGTCAGGGAATTCTTCAATTTCAAAAAAATCCTGTCTGGTTTAGGTGCTAGTAGTGTTTACAGACGGACAGACAGACGTTTCGAAAAACTGATACCGAAAATTACTTTTTCGGCATCAGGGGATTCCAAACCGTGTATTTCCGTTGAAATCTGGAAATATATTTTCCGCAGCATTACATATATTACTCCGTATATACGTATGTATACGAGGAAGTAAAAAGTATTGGAAACACTTCAACAATACGATCTCGAATTTTCGGTCGTAAAATCCATGTTTAATTTTTTAAACGGGACACAGTCATCGTCATAGGAGGGCAGAATGAAATTATTTTCGGCAGTCACTTTACACCTGAGCAAAATACAAGTACCACCCAAACCAGGAACGTCACAGTCCCGACTCTGCCCTTCTCGTACAACAAACTATAGTGCGCCAGGTAATTCTCTCTACAGTGTCACCATGCAGGTGAGAATGGTTGCAGGAGAAATTATGTTGGTATAACGAGAACCAGTCAGCGCTGGTTCTCGTGTCTGAAGGAATGTGTATGTGCAGGAAGAGCGGGTTAGGCAACGAGTTACAATATACTACGTACATCGAGTGACTGATCCTATGGTTTCAGCGCTCTTGGTAGACACTCGCCGAACCAGGGACCGCCATGCTTTTTGCAGTCCAATCATGTCTGATGGCGTGTAGAACTGTTGCACGAAATCGACGTGTGGTTTGTGTCGGTTCTTATTTTGATATTTTTGTCTTTTCGTTTATCTGTATTTAAATTATATTAGTGGTTACAATAATAATATTCATAATGCCTTCAGTCATTATGACAGAGCATGTTCGGCATATAACTGTAAAATTAAAAGTCATCAAACCACAAATTTATCATTTTTAAAATTTGCCGTCTTATTTGTGATGTTAGTATTCTTCTTCTTGCAATAACATTCATTTTCAGGCGTTATGCTAACTACAATAACATTTCCACAGCTTCCATTCTTATGACAATAACCGATATAGGAAGCAAGGTATTTTAAAAGTTTCTCAATTCGTTCTCCTTACTGTTGTGGTTTCGTTTTTAAATGATTGGTTTTTGGTCGTGAAACACAGAGTAAATGGATTTATTACGCGCGCCCCGCGCCCATCCGGCCTTAAACAGCGCCAAACGGAATACTAGAATACTCTGTTTCTTCAGAGGGCGCTGTTTTGACTGCAAAAAAACATGGCTTCAATTTGCTGCAAAGATGGAGGCGCTTTAGCCACGCTATGTAGTATATTCTAGCTCACCCTGAGGAGAGGGCGAAGTGACGGCACGCATGCGACACTAGCGCCGCTCACGGCAGTGGAGCTGAGAGCGGAAGCGGTGGCGGCGGTAGATTCTGTTTCTAATCGGTTCTGAGAGACATTCCTGTCGCGCATAAAACAGTGCAGTGAAATTAGAATGCAAATTACAAACTGAAACTGCATCTGGAAGACGCAAATGTGCAACTATATGAGCAAAACTTTTTCACAGTGAAACATTTCACCCGGCATCGCCTTCCACCGAACCTTGTCGGAACACATGCACTCGGTAGCGAGGTTACAAAACACCTTCTTTCACAACCTCAGCAACGTCTTGCTCAAGACCCATCCCCACCCACATCTCCTAGTTCTCTTCCGTCTTCCGGGACCCCTTTGGACTCAATAATCTTTACCCTCAAGCTAATCCTTTTCCATTATTAATTCCTTTCCATCTGTCGCCCAAACTGCCTCACCCCCGTCACTGCTGAGATACGCTACTCCCTTCGACCGCGCACTCGGGGTAAAAAACGAGATAAAATAGTAACTACAGTCAGATGCAGGAGAAAAATATCCATGTAGGTAGCTTTTGTAGCAGTACCAGCAGCAACAGCAGCTATATTCAAGTCTGCCTTAAGCAGTTGATGAATCCCGAAAGCTGCGGACTCCCCTACATGTAAGAGATTCGAATCGTCATTTTCGTCTATCTCTTTCAAATAAATTTGAATTTATCGTGGCAGCATTACGGTGCGATCTAAGCCAAATAAATTTTGTTTTGCTTTGATTGGTCACATAATGAACCTAACACTACAAATTTCTAGTTTTTATCTTGTAGGATCCTTTGGTAGAGCAAGGGAAACAAATAAGGATCCTGCATATGGAGGTTCGTGTGTTTACGTAAGAATCTTACTCTGCATCTACAGATCTCCAGCAAAGCGAACTTTAGATTACTTCGGTTTCTTAGAAAATCTAGAGAAAACAGAACAAAATTAGTAATCGCACTTTTGAGTCCATTCTTTAAAAATGAACAGTTTCACCATTCGATTTATTCTTATAATTTCGTATTACAGTGAGTGTACTGCCTTCACGAAATACAGTTAAATAAAAAAATAAACAGATCAAATCATAATTATCAAAGCCACAACTAGATATGAAATAATAACGAGAGGTGCCAGTTGCATTGACGTGATGCAGAAATTCGTACAATTCATTTACACATTAAATAATACACGCATGTACAAATTATTTGCAAAAGGTAAAATAGAATTATTTTCAGATTGCTTGCTGCAGGAACGTGGTTTATAATCGTGGCAATACAAATGACAAATATATTGTAATATATGCATATGTTTCTGAAGGATTTCTAAAACGTGTAGTTTCCTCTTAAAATGAGAAAATCAAACATTTTACGGAAAAGAAATTCTTAGATAACAGAAGGACTTAGAACATCGTGTAAAAACAAACGTAATCATTACTTTATTTCTAAACATCGTGGCGTTTCACACGATTTTCTTGCCTACTTCCGAAAATTCAAAATCACTTAAAGGAAAGTAAAAGATAAAAATAATAAAAAATAACCAAGATATTTTTGTCGCTATTCACAGAACTAAAGCAATGAGGAATAACTAAAAACACAACCATCTCCAGGCATCTCCTTGGCAGAGAATGTTGTTTTATAGGATAATGCCAGAGAGATGAGCCGGTAAAAAGCCCCTTCAGCCAACATTGTTTGAAAATTGCGGTTGATCTCGCGTAGGGAGTAGAACTACAAAATCCAACACGACCCCCCACCATGACACGATGCTTTTTTTTACCGAAACCTTATTCAGAGAAATCATCAGAATAATTGGTAAATTAAAAAATAAATATTCGTCTGGTTTAGATGAATTTCCGTGTTTAATTATTGAAAAATTGTTCGCCTGTCTTTATATACCCATTAACTTATGTTTTCAATGCTTTGTTGCAATGCGCAAGAATATTTACAGATATTTTCAAAATAGCAAAATTAAGCCATCTTTTAAAAAATGCCACAAAAATGGAATTCAAATTATCAATCTGTTTGTATTTTGTCAGTTTTCTAAACATAATATTTGAGAGAATTTTCTTTGTACGAATGGAAATTTTTCTCAGGAAAAAGAACCGTAGTCTGCCCCCACCATCAATTCGTACTGCCCCAACAATCGCCTGGTTATGTTCGGAGAACATAGCATTTGACGGAAAAGCAATACTTAGATAACAGAAGGATTTAGAACATCGTGTAAAAACAACCGTAATCATGCAAAACTACTGATGAGAAAAGCCGGACCCTAAAATTATCTTCCATCTTGAAGTCGATCCGACGTTGCTAATGACGCCGTAGCTATACTCTGATTTAAACATAGTAGCACTTCAAAGTCACGAGCTGATCGTAGAGGAGGACACTGTCATCCAATCGGGAGCTTCGTTACTACTTAAATTTTGGTATTGAAACAAGTGACGACCAATTCAGATCGACGGTGAGAACATTGTCATTTGATGACGGGTCACAGCGAAATTAGTTTTTAATAAAAATCCAGAAATTCATCTAAACCATCTAAATATTATTTTTTTTAAATTTACCGATAATTCTGAAGATTTTGCTGGAAAATGTTTCGTTAACAACAATCTCAGACCTCACATTTCTGCGAAAACAACTTCGCTGAAAATTTAATTGTAATAAATTTCATTTCATTCAATAGAATTTTGGTATTTATTATTCTTTTCGAATTACGACGATTGAGGAATAATTGTGGGAAATATATTAGCCGAATTGAAAGGACTGTGAGAAATATATTAGCCGTTCTGTACTATCCAAACAGCTGGCCCAAACAAAATATAGATATAGAACTCACGAGAAAGGAATGAAGAATTAAATATATACACCCGGAAAGTATTCAATTGTAATTGCCGTCGCAATTGTAATCGCCGTCGCTATCTAAATGCAATTGCGTCTGGTTGGCCCGCGTTCTTTGGGCGGCTGCCCTGAATGGGCAGGCGCCTCCCCATCCCTCTGACCCTGCCTCGCTTCTGAGGCGCCGTCGCCGTCGCCACCGCCGTCGCCGCCGCCGTCGTCCGCCAGGGCGACGTCGTCTGACATGTGAAGGATCCTCTTGTGTGCCGAGGTTTCGAATAACATGACAGCAACTCCATGTGAAGCGGCGAGCGTGGCTCTCGAAACAGGAGAGAAAAGAAGGGAACGGAAGAGGCGAGAGGAGGGCGAGGAGAGAATAGAAGAAAAGAAAAGGAGAGGGGGCAGAGGAGGCGAGAAGCGAGAAGAGAAGAGAGGGGGGGAAAGGCAGAAGAGGGAGGAGAGGAGAGGGGTGATACGAGAGAAAAAAGAGGGAGTGAAGTGGGGAGGAGAGGAGAGCAGAGGAGAGGAGAGAGGCTCGGACGACGCGACGTCACGCCGCGGGGAGCGCCTGCGTCACGCGGCCGCCCCGGGAGGCGCGCGTGAGAGGCGCACGCACAAGGACGCGCCCGCAAGCGCACACTTCGTCGGTCACTGGGAGATTTTGCCCGCGCCATGGGCAGGTGGCATTAAGGAATATTGAGAATTGATTATATTGGAGTGAATGCGTAATACATAAATGGAATTCAAATTATCAATTGGTTTGTATTTTGTCAGTTATCTAAAAAGACGCAGAAAATATAGATGTATATTTTTAATTTTTTTCAATAGAACATCACACTAAGATTTATTATTCCGTTTCAGTGCGCGTCAACTGCTACGGTCATTAGTCCATAAGTGTGGTGCATGTTCTATCAGGTGATGAGGCGGTGTTCTTTCCCCGCAGAATGGCGAGATACGGCGCCGACCAACACGTTGATTTGCGGGTTTTTCCCATCTAGGTATCTTCCACCAGTTGGGCATGGTCCCAGCCAAGACAAGCTCTATGCGGTCGACTGGTCTCCCGACATGTTTTATAGTGTAGCAAGCATGTAAGTGTATGTGAGTGTGTGTGTGTGTGTGTAAGTAAGGGGTCAAGATAGGAAAAGGAAGGGGAAGGAGTGATCACAGCATTCACCTGGTATTGATCGAAAAAATCACGGAAAACTACCGATCAGAGTAGTCGGCCCCTAGAATTTTTCTCTAGACGACGGCTGATTTCGACCTAGGTAGTGTCGAAAATCTAGGTAGTGTCGAAAATCCTGTCGCCGTCGGGACTCGACATCCAGGCCCTTCAAGTTAGAGGTACTAGAATGTCAATTGATGCCCTGAGCAACATCAGTCGGCTTATACTTTGAGTAACATGTAAAAAATGGCGGGACAAAATCAAGCTCCCATATTTATAATTCATTATAATGAATAGTTGATCACCATTAACTTTTTTGTGATAGGCAGTGTTGATTTCTCAGGGAAGGAAAGGGAGGTACCTCCGCCTCATATCTGTTTGCTTTTTTCGTCTGGAAATTACCAAATAAAATATTTGCTTTGAGGTTGGAGGATATATATATATATATATATATATATATATATATATATATATATATATATATATATATATATGAGTTGATACCTATGAGGAAATTTATTTTATTGACTTTTTAACCTACGCAAAATTTTAAGCTATATGAAAACGATCACAATCAGTCCAGTTTGGTCTGTGGAAGCTGGGACAGAGTCTCTCTTCCGGTCTCAGCTTTTTCTCGTCTGGAGCGTTAATCCTCATTTTCCTCCGCACTGCGGCGACAATAGGAAACGGTTTTTAATCGAGTTATTTGAGGAGCGTTCATGCAAAAACAAACATGTCCATCGGAGGAAAAATTGAGTTAGCATAGCAGTAATGCTAATGACCGTCAGCTGCATCGTCTGTCATGATGTGGAGGAGCAACAGTAAATAATATATCCCTAATAATTTTACTTGTAAACATACGAGGTTCAGGCAAAATCTAATATGTCTACAGCGTTGTTGCAACCAACAAAGAACATGTCTGTGTAACCAATAAGATGTCAATATTCACGATCACGTGACTGCTCATGCGTGGTTAATTCCGTCTGTGAAGTCTTCACAACAGCGTCCTATTTCATTTATTAGAAGATTGGGAAAACAATAACGCAAAAACTTTGAGTAGTATGTGCAAGAACGTTTAGAACAATCAGAAATATGCAGCCAATCATTATTCAGAAACCAATGAACAGGAGGAAGATCCATACAAAGTTAACCCACAGTAATATTTCAGATTTGATGAAGTTCCTGCTTTGACCCTTTGGAAACGTTGCTCAGGAAATCACTATACAGTTATATGCCAAAGTAAAAATTCCAAACCTAAGTGAGCCAACTGCAACGGGGAACACCAGGCAGATGTTCCGAGATCCAAACTGTTCTTACTATAAAGCTGAATATGAACGAAATACCCATAAAGTAAACAGTAGAAACAAATATGACACCAAATAAGAAATTTTATATACTGCAAGTCTTACAATAACGTACTGTAAGACTACTGTAAGACATACAGTAATTACCCAATATACTGCAAGTCAGCTATTCATATTTCTTTCGTAATGTAACAGATTCAATCAATATACCATTCACGAACAAATATTTTCATTATTTAAACAATTTTCATATCATAACTTTTAATTAGTTTATTTTTAATTTGTTAATATATTAATGTATTAGTATAAGACTGAATAGAAATAATAATTATTACAGCTATGTTGAAAAACTAATTCCTGCGTTGCCTAACACGATACCGAAATCTCGTATCCCTATGTAACACAGCGTAACGCTGCCTCAAACCCTAAGACAAAGTTTCATCAAGAAAATTGCAAGCAGTTTTGAGAAAATTTTGGAAATGTAATGAAAGCCTAATGTAAAATACTCCCCAAATTTAAAATATTAATTTGAAATTCGCATTCCTTCGAGTTAATTTAAATCGATTATCATTATCATTTTTGGAGAAAATCGGCTGAACGGTTAAGCTATAATGTTAAACGCAGACGAACAGGCGGACGGACAGGACCAAGAAACAGACGTTAGACATTTTTTCTGTATCAAGAACCCATGAAACGTTAATTCTAATTAGACGTGTTAGAGGCTATATGAAAACCTTCATTCCATATTTGCTATATGAAGGAAAAATATTTATCAACATTTTCGATACCAGGGCCCCACAATAAGCGTTTTCTGACAGAATCGTAACTTGTCGCGGCAGCATTAAAATGGTTCTGTTTGCTACGCAAGTAATGTAGAAGGAGAGAAAGTAAGCACTTTTCTTGTACGAAAAATGTGAGATCAAATCATCGCTATCATCATTAAGAGAAATCATTCAGAAGACACTGATTCCAACGGCCATTAAGATGAATGATGTATTTTTTACAGAGCACACGTTATCAGGAAAGAATTTACCTGCCTCGCGTTTACAGAGATACTGTGAATAAACAGTTTTATGTCAACACCGCGGCAACCAAATTCATCAACATCATCACTCAGCGATATACTCTTCAAAATATTATAGAGTGCATTAGACTATAATTTGATGTAATATTTCGGATTGCTTACAAATGTATACACGCTAAATGTACACACTTAATTTCAATCTGTAATTTTTTTATTTGCATTCCTTAAAAAATTGAGTGAGCCAATTGTAATTGTCTGTAATTTACTAAACATTTTATGAGCTCAATTTTTTCTGAAGAAAAATCGCCACTTTGCTCTACAACATTACAATACTTTAACTTTGAAAGTAATATTAAGTCATTTTAAAATGTTAACAGCTAGAGTTGAAAAGGATACGCACACTACGCTCACTGAGAATTTGCAAAGGGCAGGTGCTCTGATTTGTACTTTTCTTCATTTTCTTATATTTTGAGGGCTATTTTTTAAAAATATTTTTTTAAACCGCAGATCGTCTTTAAACCGTTAGACAAGTAGGAGATTTATGGATGTGTAGTGGGCGTTTGCGTATCTTTTTTACCATAACCTAAGCCAATACCAAATCGCCAATTTGAGCTAAACCGTAGGCACGTGAAGATGGCTGATACGATTTTCGCTTCCGCCAAGAGCGAGCTGCATGTTGCCGTTCGGTTTCTTCATGAAGAGAATACTGCAGCAGTAATTCACAAAAGAACGAGCCGAGTGTACGGTGTAAACTTTCCAACAAATGAGGAATGCTGGCTTATGGAGATGTTCTCGTTCATGACAACGCCCTAGGTGCTGCTGCAAATCTGGGGCAAATGAGTCGTGCTTGATCACTACAGCCCGACTGAACGGTGAGTGATTTTCATCTCTTCCTCGAATTGAAGAAATGGCTAGGAGGATACAGATCCCAGACTAATGAGGAGTTTCAAATCAAAGTTCAGGCCCATCTCGCATCAGTGGCGGCAATGTTTGGCTAAGAGGGAATCGAAAACTTTTTTACAGTTACGACAAATTCGATCTTAACAACGATTACATACAACAATAACCGTGTTTCTACATAACTTTTAGCTACAAATTAATCTTTTCTTTACACATGTCTTTGTTTTATTTCTACTTGTTTTACTTGTGCACTACATATTTATACTTGTGTACTTTATTTCTATGTTGAAAAAAAGGTCCTCGTAATTTCCAACGGGAACGAAAGTTGTACCATATCAACGAGAAATGCATCGACGCCATTCTTTCTGACTCAGTATCCCTGCTTCCGATTTCTGAGGCCGGGCAGTGCACAGAAACGTCTCGTAAAGGGCCAAAACAAATCGTGCCATAATTTTTAGCAATTACACAAATGTGCTTGTTACACATTTTTGTTTTCAAAACAAATTGTAGGAACATGGATTGGTCAATACAAAGAAAAACGTTCGTTGCCATTGATTACACCGAGGAACAAGAAAATTGCCGCTTACTGATAAAATACGACCTTGCGCTAAAGGCGAAAATACCATTCATTTTGAGATATCACATTTGTATGGTTGGATATCAAAATAAATTTTTGAAAGTCCCCTATAGTTATACGGGAAAACATTCCATCAGGAATTGTTTATTCCATCAGGAAATTATGTCGATGGTAAAAGTTTACAAAGACCGATGATCTCTCAGTTTACTTGATCACTACTGTTGTAATGTCAATAGTTCGATAGTTCTGCTACAAGGAGACGTCTTACGGACAAAGTTTTTCAAATTATCCTCTTTTAACATATTTCTTTATTGACGTTGCGGCCAGTGAATGTTATTTCCAAATTATTAGATTAATACCATTTTAATTCCATATTAAGTTAATATTAATTTATATATTGCATAAGTTTAGATTAAAAAATGTTCGGGGTACAAGGTTATGAATGTTAAGTTATAACGTATTTTTGGTAAAACGTATTGTATTTTCTATAAAATGGTATGTAATGCAGCACTGAATATTACGAGTATTTTTCTTTGAATTTATCACCTTCGATTAAGTAAATATCACGTAATTTTGTCCATCGGTAAACAGGTCCCCATTTGTTCCTCAGTATTATCTTTGCCACAGAACTCTATTAAATAAGCCAGTAAAATCCTAAATTTGTTTCATTAAATGTCTTCCAACACCAAAAGGAGTAAGTTGAACAGTGAAAATATTATGAGTACGAGAGGATTTTAACGAGCAACATTCAGGGCGTTCTTTGGGTGAAAGCATAAAAAGTGAGAAGAAAGATGAGATGCGATACCACACAGCGATAACGAAGTTTGTTCGTGACATCTCACATTATTTCACTGGAATTTATTATTCAATCGTAAACCTGTTCTACAATTCGCGGTCTATATAAAATAGGTACTTCTGTTGCCACAAGTGGACTTAAAGTTTGCGTAAATGACGGATTAATACTGGTACCCTAATACAACACAGGAAAAAAAAGTTTAATGTACCCTGACTTTTGAGATTCCTTTAGTTTCTTGTTGGGCTTTAATTTGTATTAGTGAAGCAAAGCCTGGGAGTCCTAAATAGACCAAGATGGTTCGCGGATTTGCCTCACACACTGCGTAATGAAAACCCCAGAAAAGTGGACAAATCTGTCTGCCACCTGAACTATCGCCCTGAAAGAGTCAGTTACACCTTATTAGTATTTGTCTTACGAATCCATTATACACCTCTATTTATCTATATATCCACCTCTACGCTTGTAAAAGTCTTCTGCCCATCTAATCTATGCATACTTTAGCATTCGAATCCGCAAGAAATTACAGATAATTAGTAATTAACTATTATTGGATTTGTTCTCAAATCCGTTTTAGGTGTGATACTATTAATTCTATTAATAATAAATTGATAAAAGTATTAGATACCAATCGGAAATAGAAAAAAAACAGGTCTCCTAATTTACTCCGAGTTGCTTTTACCACTTTTATTAAATCTTTAGGGACGACCAAAACTTTGAACGTAGGTTACAATATTGAACTCGACATACGACAATATTGAATGATATTAACGTGAATATTATTTACTTTAATTAAAAAATATTTATACTTATCGTTTTTTTACAGTAATATGGCAATCACAATTTCACCATTCTGCTGTTATTTTATAGCTCTCAGTGTTCACTGAGCATTTTGATCTTCGATTGTATAGTGTACTAAGAACTTTTTACAATTACCGCATTCGAATATTGGAATTCTCAAAGGTGATAAGTGTCAAACTGTTACTTTCTATTTATTGATAAAATTAATTTTAAGTAAATATTTTCAGGGGTGCTTGCAGTACAAGTAGTAAGGTATCATCACAGAGCTCAAAGGATCCCTGGTGATTGGCATAACTGCATTTCAGCTATGGGACTTTTACATAATTCATTCCTTTAATCTGTATTTCTTTACTCCAACCTAATTATATTTAACATACGTATTATTTAACACAGCGAACACTAGTACAGTGAACTTCTGCATAGAATGTTTAACTTACTTACCGTGTCATTTATTTTAATTTTTGTTCATTTATTTGTGACACACTGTTGGGGAAACAATTTGCAATTCTATTTCTATTTTTTTTAAATTGTAATTGACGGCAGATGAATTAATATCGACCACGCACGGTGGGTTTAATTTTTAATGGAGTTTTTCTGTACCATACACAATGAAATGAAAATAATGGAAGAACATATCGGTTACGTCATAAGAAAGACAGAACAAATTATGCTCGAGCTGGATATACGAAGGAATGTAAGGTCAAAGAAAAATTGTTTATGAACAAGTTAATCGCAGACTACATTACATCGGTCTAGAAAACCAAGAGTATAATGCTAATGACAAAAAAATTGTCTTACTTCAAGATATATGGTCACAATTGTATTCAGTAACTTTTCCAAAAATAACTATTGTTGAATTATATGTACAAATTTCAATATATTATTATTATTATTTTATTATTATTATTATTATTATTATTATTACCATCTTTATCTGATTGAGCCTGTAAAAATGTGCATACTATACCATATGAATCCAGTCCTCGAATAGCCAGTTTTTGGTGGATCCAATTGATTTTCCATATGACACGTGAAAATATTCCTTCTTTTCGGTTATCTGGCTAAGCGACCAGCGGTCAGACATATTTCGTAAATTGACCTTTTCTACGCAGTCACCTCATGCGATTTTAAACTGTATTGCAACAAGAAGCGGAAAAGTGGCTTAAAACTCTTGATTTAATGTCTTCCTACAAGGAAGTTTTGTCAGATTACTTTGCATAATGACATCCGTTGTCTTTTATTTGCAGGGGGAATACACTCTTCCAGGAACAACAGACGATTTTCATAAATATCTCTTAATCAAACAAAAACGCGTTCGTTTCTCTCACTTCACAACATTCTTATGGTTTATTAACTTGCTTTTCCCTTCTATAGAAAAACTGTTGAAGACTCACAGAGCACTCCGTATGGCGAATCCGATCTAAAGTTTCGCTAACTTCTTCGATAGTCAGCCCTGCTATATTTATATCTCCGTTTAATTCAGGTACCTTAATCTGTGTAGATTTGACCGCGTTACCTGAATATATTGCAGATAATAAGGTGTTGCTTATATGAAGATGGGGAAAGTTCCCCAAAATAGTTTGATTTTTTAGTGTATAATGTGTTAAATACACTATTTTCTCATACATTGTGGTATGATAACCTCCACCATGCATCTATTCAATGTGATGAAGACTTATTTGTTCAATTCCCCGAAAATATGTAATTTAAAAATTCATTCTCAATAAATACGAAATGGCATTCTGCCTCTAATACCTTAGATATTTTCAGACTATTTTATCTATAATTGGGACACACGAAAGGACTGACAATATGAATCAACTACCGTGCAAGTTGATACAACTTCTGTTCAGGTTTCATAAAACTAGTGAAGACGTTCTCTGACTGAAACATTGCTACGAAAGTTAAGATGTGTACATGTCGTTCAGAGTTCCTGCATCTGTTACTAACGGTTCTTAAAAAAAAAGAAGAAATGCTCTATCCATTAAAGGAACATATTTTACAACAGTCATCCATGACTAGGGATCTGAGTTGCAAACTGTTTACAAAATGAGATTTTGCCACTTTACGTTAATGCATTGACGTTGAAATAACTCTCAGATAAAAATTACCACGGGAAGACTCTATCATTATAACTTTGAAAACATTGCGGATAAAGTTGAATAATTTCTGTCATTTTTATGTTTAATGCTTTAACATAATATTTACTAAACATTAATATTTTATTGACGAATATTAATTGAATAATAATTTCTTAATTATAGCAAGTATAATATATCACAAGACACTACATTACTATAAAATAACTAATCATATATTTACTTTTACTTTCAATAAATTCCAGATATAAATTTAGAAGAAAAGACTAAACAGAAAAAAAATTAAGCGTCTTATCACTTGCATTGTGCTAACATTAAACTATTACAATTAAATGGCAACTCGAATTCACATTCCTAACCTTTCTATGGGATTCACGTGGGCAAGTTCCCCACTTCAAACGTAAAGGCCAACTCTGATTCCTAACCACTTGCGCCTGAAAAGAACTGCTACGCCAAGTCATTTTACAGGAGAGGCATAAAACACTCTCAAATAATTATTTTTCTTTACAACACGCGTTTAAATATACCATTATAATTCTTACACTCAATGTTTGTGATATAGATTGAATTAAGGTACCAAATCTAAGTAGTTTCTTTCTCCTTAATGGGTATTTAACTCTTTTTCCTATTAGAAGTAGCCATAGTCGGTTTTGCCGGCGCAACAACGATACGTAGTTTCCTAAATTCAACCTAAGTGCTAATATCTTCGTTCTGCACATTGCGTCAACCACAGGCTCGTTTCCCTGCCTTTTATATATTTTCTGAGAACATTTCGTTCACCACATCAATCGAAACTACTGTACTCCCTAACTTGGTCTTGGCTGCAACCTTGAGAAAGCTGACGTCATTCTCACCAGCCGTTTCGACAATCGTTTTCTGTCACATCGTGATAACCGCTTTCCCATATGTCGTCCCTATATGAATATCTTCTAAGCTAACACGACCGAAAATAATTCTTATCTGAAAAACTGCGCCGCTCCCTGTCCCCATCGAGTTCCCGCTCTCTAAAGCATTTTTACGCTAGCGTATTCAGCTTGTCAGACTGTTTTCTTTCTGTAAATTTTCCTATAAAAGGAGTAAAATATATGCTCTTACACTTTTTTAAATGTTTATAAATACTGTCTATTCGCGCACCTGTAACTTTTTGAAATTACCTTCCAAAATGTATATTTTAAACTTTTGGAAAATAATTGATATTCAATTTATTTACTTGATATTTAATTTATTTGTTGAAACATTTTTTAAAATTGAAATTAGCATAGAACATTAAAAAGTATTACATTCGAAATGATATAATTTCTAATTATATTTTAATTGCTTACCTCGAAAGCTGTTTTATTTAACGGTGGATTAATTAAACATTTATTATCAATATGACAAGTATTGTGCGTTTTCTTTGCCAATTAATTTACCACACACATCTCTTTATATTAATAATACAATTTAAAATACCATTATTGTTATTTATTGTACCATTTTATTTAAAAAACAAAGCTTTTCGAATTAACGCCCACGAGGAAAACACTTCCAAATAGTGATTTCTCTATGCAATGGGAGTGGCTTAGGTGGCTCAGGGAATCAGATGATGTTACTTCAGCGTCTCCGACCGGGAGGTCCGAGGGTTCAATTTCCGACGGTGGCAGAATTTTCGGCACTAGCTACATTAGCTAAGTTGAATTTAGTCTCTGTTTGATGGAGAATTTTAGAGGCCGGCTGTTCTGATCGATAATTTTCCGTGGTTTCTCCTATCAACACCAGGCGAATGTCGGAGCAGTATCCAAACAAACGGGCTTTGGACCTCACACGCTCTTTCCTTCGTCTTCTTTGTCCTATTCTCACCCTTACTTACGCACACTTACACTTGCATGCACTAGACTACCACACCTGTCGGGAGTCCTGGTTGGGGAGGTGCCCCACTGATGCGCGATACTTGGTTGGTGAAAACCCAACGAGCCGACATGTAGGTTGGCGCCGTATCTCGTTATCCCGTGACGTAAAATCACCGCTTCCTCTCGTGAAAAATCATGCACTATCCTTACATGACTCATTACCTTAGCAGTTGGCGCGTCCGGAATCACTAACAATGAATGAATCAATCAATCTACACAATGAGTATTTACAAGGGCTAACAATTATTTAAAAATAAATAAGTACGAAAAATTTGTTTGACTCGTTCAGCATACATTTGGATTTTATTCTTTTATGTGTTGAATTTTTCTGGAATTTGTAAAACTATAAAAACTATAAAACACTAAAAACTATAAAATGTTAGTGAAGGAAATGAAATTCCAACAAAACAAATTATCGAAAAGAAGTAGCATTTAATTACACAATTTTTAAAATTTGATGGTTTTTGTTGGAATGCCAATTTGGGAGTTTGTTTCTTTTTTGTCACAATTTTTCTTGTTTACTTACCTTGTTTGCCTCTTTATTTTTTTGGCCTCTAATGTTTCCTTCAAAAAAGGGAGAAACGAATTTTTCTCACATATTACTTTCGTTTACATCAGTTTTCTTAAAGAAATGAAGTGTTTTTGTATTAACTTTCCAACCTCACGCAATTTTTGTTTTATTTTGATTCTGAAGTACTTTGAATACATGAACTACATCTCTAGTTCTAGTGTTTAGGTGTTTGTATTTATTGATTTTTTACTGCTCCGATAGTCACGATGCTGGGATATTTCGGGCATAGTTGTCAATACCTTCCAATCATAATTTAAATGCATATTAAATTGAATTGTTTTTCTAGTTAGTCATCAAAACTCACAACTTTTTCATATTTGTCATCTATGACTTTGATATGCTATGACGGAGTACGAAATATAATTAATTCGTGAATTAGCGGGTTCATTCGTAGATTAGTAGATATTTTTCACAAAGCTGCATAAAATAATTTCGGATATCATTAGCAGAACCATTAGTCTTAGCATTAATCACAGGACGCTGGCTAAAGAAAGATGACTGTCCGACTTCAAGGCGTTGAAACCTACGCTTTGCACAGACTCAATGTTGAACTATATGAATCAAACGATTTAATGTTCGAACTCAGGGAGCAATTTAAACCAAATGTGGTATACAAATAGAAATACTGTGAAGACAAAACACCTTTAGGAATGATGGAAGTGAAGAAAGTGACATGTAAAATTAAAATTAGTTTGTAACTTCTAAAGTATCCGACGCGGGACGAGAGGCTGATGGGAACAGGTCCGCGGGGCGTGAGCAGAACGGGATGGTCAAGGAAAGCGGACGGGCATGCCAAGGGGATGGTTGATAATAAAGACCGGATTACATGCAACTTTAAAAGGCTGAAATATGCATGGAAATGCTTAAAATAAGAAAATAAAGTGTGAAAATATGCAACATAAAATAAAACAAAAGTAACTAATATCATTTTTACTTTCTCGTATACATACGTATAGACGGAGTAATATATGTGGTATGGAGAAAATAATATAATGCTGCGGAAGATCAATTTCAAGATTTCAACGGAAATACACGTTTTGCGTTTTGGGTTCCCATGATACCGAAAAAGTGTGTTTTTTCTTTCAAAATGTCCGACCGTCCGACCGTCCGTAAGTCTATTGGTCGGTCTGTCCGTCTGTCTCTCCGTCTGAGAAGACTACTAGAGCCTAAACCATCCGTACGATCCTTTCCAAATTGAAGAAACCCATGTCGATCTGGCTCTAGTGAAAGTTTTGAAATTTTGAAAAGCATTCTTTAAAATTGGGAGTACATTACATGAAACCCGAATTTTTCAAAATTTTCTCAAAAAATCCAATTTTTTTCTTTAAACTTCTTCTTAGAGCAGTGTAAAATACACTATTAAAGGTGGCATAGGTCAGATTTTCGTGGTTAACTCTGCATTTTCGAAAATTGCAAAGTTTGGATTTTTTCGGTGTCTTCCTACATCTATAAAATTGAAGACAGAGATTTTTCATTCAAATGAAATTTGTTGTCCATAATTAGTTTTTTCATTAAGGTCAAGTACATTTTTTTGAAAATTTTACTTTTCGTGCAATAGGACGTGCAAAATTTCAATTTAAAAATCAACAAAACAAGATTTTCCGAAAAACGACTCCAAGTTTTTTCTTTAATGTTTTGGTAGGGTTAGTGCGAAAGGAACCCTCTACAATGACATAAACGCCTTATTGCTTTATTCTTATGACATTTCAAACATTTACAAATATATATATATATATATATATATATATATATATATATATATATATATATATTTGACTTGACTCTCACGTCGTTGATATTTACATTAGCGGTAATTTGTTCAAATTATTTTATTTATGCGTCTATGTGCTTTAAATATAGTCGTATAAAGTTACTCGAAAATCCAATATTTTTATGTGAATATGAGCTCAAAATTCTGCATTTTCAGAAACGCCCAGACGCCAATTTCTCAAAAATGACTCCATATTTTTTCTTGAAATCTTTTCAACGGATAGTGGTAATGACACTCTTTAATATAATGAAAAGTTGTTTTGATATATTCTTTTATTTTTTCAAATATTACCACATGTAATTTTTTTAAAATATGTCTCACGCCGTTAATATGCACATTTCCTTCGATTTGTATACATGATTGCATTTGTGAGTTAAAGCGCCTTAAATAACTTGAAATAATTTTTTTCGAAAACGCATTAGATTCATGTGAAAAAAGCTTCAAATTTCGAATTTGAAGTAAAGCTTAATTGTCATTTTCTTAAAAATGGTTTCAAATTTTTCAATGAAAATTTCTTTTTAGAACGAGGTTTTATTCTTTAATATTCTTGAAGGTATATTTCGGTTCTTCTATTACGAAACCGAAAAGTTGAGAAAATGTCAAAAAAATTTACTTTGGCGACGATAGATGGCAGCTGGCAAGAGGATGTGGCAAGACCGTAAAGCCCGTTCGCACCAAGGAAATTAGAAAACTCTATTGCGAGAAAGTGTGCGCAATTCTGTAGCATCTCTAGTTGGGAGAAAAACTTGAATGTGGATGAAAATATGACATTACATATCTTTTTTTCTTCATTTTAAACATTTTAAAAAAAATTCTAAATTTTCACTTTTTTGACAATATAAAATGTTTCCGCCATCGTAAGTTAACATTCCAGGATAGTCTACTATCCACACTGAAGTACCCCTTTCCACTGGAGGCATCATGCACTTCAAAATCGTCACAAAGACAATCGAAATTAACGTAAAACTGACGGTTAGCAAATTATAATTTCTAAAGTAACGTACTACCAAGTGATATCCAATAATTGCTCGTGTTTGATATCAATTGTGTTGTTCTCGGAAGCCGGAATGCATGAAGGGAAATAGTATCCCTGTTCTCCTGTTCCGTGGTTCAGTCAGAGTTTAAAACAAAACATAAAAGTAGCGCGACTGTTAAAAGGGATGGAGTACTCATACGTTTCATTGTTTAGTCCGGTTATAATTATCAATATCGTAAAAATAAAGCAAATATGTCCCACCAGACAGGTTTTCATTAAAATGTGCGAAAACCTGTAAAATTAACTAAACATGCCAGTATGCATTTGCATATTGTCCGGTGTCTAGTGACAATTAATACCCGAGCAACGACGTGAAATCAGATTGTATAAAAAACATATTACAAATGTGGAAGGAAAGTTACGGAAACATCCCACAAACTATAGAATTATTTTATTACTAAAGCACCCGCGATCCCAAACACAAAGACATACATATACAGCTCATAATATTTCAAACAATGTATCTAATTATTTTATCATTGAAAGTAAGCTTCCACGAACAAAGCAAATATGTACTTGTATGTCCGCGAGATGCCGTGTTCCAAGAATTGTTGCATTTCAATTGATACTGAGACCATTACACTAATGCATATATGATCTGATTTATTTCTTCAAAGAACAACTAAAAACTGTGTGCGTCGTATGAGGGAGAAATACAATTTGCGCACGTTTTCCTGGGCTCTGGAATCTCTTTTTCTGAAATCCCACATTTTAACCATAAATATCTGAAAAATGAATAAAAGTATCAAAAAAGCAACGTTAGCAACATTTGAAAACTAGACATTTCCGCTCTCCCGAGTTATAGAAAACGTACATGCATCGGTAAACGAACTACAGATTTGATATTTTAGAATTGTTAACAAAATAGTAACCCGTACCCCCTACTGTACACCTAGCACAATTAGCATTGGAGAGCTTAAAAGAATGTGCGCATAACTTTACTAGAAGTTACATTTATATTCAGAAACAAAAAAATGGGCCAACTCAGTATTTGTTGAGGATGGATCAGGAAAAACTGGGCGAAACACTGATCGGTATGAAGATCATTGACCTCGAAGCTGAAGTATGTTAGCAATACACACACACACACACACGTATGTACGTATGTATATGTGTGTGTGTGTGTGTGCTTGTGTGTACACACAATTGTAAAAATCAATATTAATTTTATTGTGATGGTCAATATTGTCTCTAATTGTACAAAAGTATTTATGCAGTAAAAATTATTTAACTTCGCACATAAATTTGTGTATCGATTTTAATCGTTTAATGTCATCTGGCAAATCTGCTGTAAAGTAATGTAAATGTATTATATGGAGACTTCTTGAAGTGAGCTATTGATAATGACACCTGATGAATGTAATTTCTACTACGTGTGTCGTAATTATAAATGTTATTATTGCAAGAATTTTTTCATCGTTTTTTAAGTTAGTTTTAACAAACATTACAGATTTGTAAATAAATAGGCAAGGCAGTGGTGAGATTGTAAGCTCAATGAAGCCAGGCCTGCAAAAAACATAGATGGCATATGTTCATTACTCGTATAAGTTTTTTTCTGCAAAAAAATATCAGTACAGGGAATTGTTGTCCATTTTTTTATTATGCAAACTGCCTGACGTACGTTACGAACCTCCGAGTTGCATCGACCCCTGGTATTAATGTCATATCACATTAATATTATCAGGGATACAAGGAAGAAGAAGAAGAAGAAGAACAAGGATAAGAAAGATAGAAAAAGAAGTAGAAGAAGAAAAAGGAAATTGAAAAGATGAAGAAGAATAAGAGAAAGAAAACAGGGGAGATGGAGGAGAAGAAAGAAAATTACTTAGTCCGATAATGTGTACGGCGTTAAAACCTGTATGCTGAACCTTTTTTATTCCTCACTTACGAAGTCGACAGCGGTACCCGACAGCTAGTTGATGAATGAAACTGAATATCTGATCACCGAATGTAGTATAGTCACGACAAAAGGAGATAAATTAAAGAGAACTTTATTCAAATAGGAGTCCTAAGTACGTTTAACAGAGCAAATAGCCCAAAATACTGACGGGCGAAGCGACATGCGCAAAAATGGTATATTCGATTTCTGTGTGCGATTAATGTTTTTACCTTTTGATAATAATGTATAAGACGGAGACATATCATCACGTATCTAAAATAATAATTTGAATCACCAGGTCATATTTGCTCAGGAAAATTGTTTACTACTCCTCTACTCGCAATATTCCATTTGGGATAGTGTTAAAATATTGTTTAAAATATTGAGCTAAAGCCACCTCCCAGCCTCGGGTCATTTGAATCTCAAATGCCAATTTGCTGAGATAAGAACTTTATATAAGAGGATTAGATTAAATGCATACCAACTGTGAAGTGTCGTCAGGACACTCGTTTGAAAATCTCCCCCCGATACGTCCCCTCTCCGCAGCCATGAGCTTGAGCTGGGCGCTGCCACGAACAGTGTGGCAGTGCCCCGACGGCTGGTGCGTCGTTTCAAACTGCGCGCCAATACAGGTAGAAACTTTATTGTATAATTGGGCTTACGTTGTCCAGTGCAGAATACAGGACTCAGGAATATACACATTTGTAAATAATGGAAAAAATCTATTTACAATTATTATCAATTATTATCTTAACACATGCAATATATATGTATATATACACGCATTGTATACACGCAGTGAATCTGAGGGTGCAATAGTTGCAGATTCACTGGGCGTTGCCGTTACCTTCATCAAATAACGTTTCCCCAGCACCTCATAGAAACACTAGCAAGCGTTGAGAAATACTGCGTTATATAGTTCTGTATTTCTTCGTCAAGACACGCTATTTCCCCTCTATTCTTTTAATATAATTTTCAAAATTACCACTCTGACAATATCCCTATTCTCGAAAGTTTCCTAACTGAAGATGGTTCGTGGGGCTATACTTTAGTCTTTCCTGGCGTCGTTCCGGTTAAGTCGCTCTGCTAGCTCGTTCGGTGAAAATATAAAGGATTGAATATACTTTGTATTGTCCCGCAGCTGTTTTATAGTTCGAATTCTGTTGTATTGCACCTTGTGCCAAAATTCGACGCCCGCACACTTTCCGTTGAAGTCCTGGGTAAACGAGTATACGGTGCACTTCGGAATGGGGCTATCCTTGTCATAATTTCAAACCATATCTCTTATACAATGATTTCCATTTTGTGATTAAATATAAGCTTCTACCGATTAGACAGCCACATAAGGCTGTCTTATAAGGCGATTCTGTAAGGCAATTCTATAAGGCTGTAATTAAATACGTTTCCATTTCTGGGTTGAAATATCCTCTCCACGTGCAAGGTTACATTACATCTGAGATTGAATTTCGATATCTTCATTTAAAATATTATAACACACTAATTTCTTAAATTACATCTTTTTTAGAGCATTGTATTTTCTTCAACTGGCGATGAAAATGGATATGCTGCCCCACGCGTTCGCATATAAAGTTCCAACGGAAAACGGTCCGTCCTCCTCAGCTGTCGCGTAGAAAAAAATGACAGGAGTCGAGTTCAATTCTTAACTGACATAGAACTATATTCGTCTATTCCGTGCGGGTCGCTACATCGACGTTAGGGATTCCCAAAATCTCACTCTGATATGCTAAATGCAGTCTATGAGATGACATAAACGCCATATTGCTCTATTCTTTTGATATTTTCAAAATTTACAAAAAAGTAATTTTTTGACTTTATTTTAAAGGTCGTTATATTTACATCAATGGAAATTTGTTCAAAGTATTTTATTGATGAGTACATGTGCTTTAAATAATGTCATATAAAGTTTCTCCGTCAAAATTTCACATTTTCAGAAACACTCAAACGCCATTTTCACAAAAATGGCTCCAAATTTTTCTTCCAATTATTAATAATTGCACTGTTGAATATGACACAAAATTCATTTCGTTGTATTCTTTTGTTTTTTAGAAAATTACACAAATATATTTTTTTTAAATATCTCTCACGCCGTTGCAATTTGTAAACACTATTCCATTTGTGAGTTGAAGCGCCTTAAATGACTTGAAATGAAGTTTTTCAAAAACTCAAAAAATTTTCAGTGAAAAAGAGCTTCAAATTTCGCATTTACAGTAACCCTTAAACGCCATTTTCTTTAAAAATGCTCCAAATTCTTCAATGAAAATTGCCATTTATGACGAGGTTTTGCTCTTCTTTAATACTCATAAAGTATTATTTCGGTTTTACCATGAGAAAAGCGAAACATTTAGAAAATGTGGAAAAAATGTTCTTTGGGCGCCGATAGTCGGCAGCTAGCAAGAGGATGAGGAAAGACCGTAAAAGCAGTCCACACCAAGGAAATAAGAGAACTTTACTTTGAGAAGGTATGTGTCATTTTATAGCACCACTAGTTTCAAACGGAACTATACATATTTTTGACTATATTATGACGAGCGTAAAAAGACGATTTAAAATGATATACATATCGTCATATGTTAGATAAGCATTTTTTGGGGGTAATTTTGATGTTTTGCGACTCATTTTTAACATATACTCCTATTGTAACGCCCTGCGTTAACAGGGAGATCGCTGCGTAACCTTGGATGGTGGATTGCTACATCCAAAATAACCATTAAACATTAGTCACAAAAAATCGTAATTACTAAAGAAATGTTAAAGAAATGTTATGATAATATGTATATCATTGGATTGGTCTTCTTACGCTTGTCATGATAGATTAACAAATAAGTATAATTCCATTAAAAAACAAACAAAGTTACTTCAATATCTCGTAATAAAATGGAAATGTATACATACATCAATTTCCTCCACTCCCTCATTCACTTATGTGAATACTGCGTTGCAATAACTTTAACCGTTTAAAAATTACAGGTGGTGCTGGAGTTATGGACCTACAGTAAACCCTCGTTAGCACGAAACGTTTAACAGGAATGTGGCCGTAACAGGAACAAAACTTCTGTCCCGGAAAGGGATTTCGGTAATACGGACATTCATAATACTCTGACAACACGAATTTTTAAAACACGAACTCCGATTATTTGGCTCCCTTGAATTTCGTATTAATGAGGGTTTACTATATATATATATATATATATATATATATATATATATATATATATATATATATATATATATATAAGAGAGAGAGAGAGAGAGAGAGAGAGAGAGATACAAAATTTTCCTCTACATTAATATCTGCCGAAGATCTTAGCGTCCGGCTTGCTGGGTCAATGGGTCACGATATATTATAATCCTTATTACCTTTATAATGGATTATAGGATCCGCCGACTATACAGCGCAGCTGGGAATCTGAAATAGAATGATTCTATTCCTAGTTCATTTCTGTTTGGATTGACTAAATGAAAGATCACTTTCTTTTCTAAAGAACAAAATTTAATAAAGTTTATTTTTACCTTTTTTAGCAAACAATTTAGTGGGTTTAATAAAATGATTTGATGTTAGGCCTTTGATCAAGATATCTTTCAATTTACAATTTTATACCGCGGTTAATACCGCGGTATCTATTCTTCGTTGATGTCCCTCGTAGACTTCTCAGTCGAAATATCTTGCGAGCTTGCCGTAGTCCAAAGTTCCAAAAAATCCTCTTCTGCCCCTATCCAGGCTAGTCTCAAACTATCAAAATTATCAGTCCCGATTACGTCCTATGACATAGTCCCGAACTCGATTACCACTCCCGACAAAGTTCCAATTTATACATTAATATTACTTCCACATGAAAATATCTGCAATATCATTCACTGTCCTTAAAATTTCACTGATAACCCAATTCTGACTATCTAGATTATACTCGTTCCCTCTCACGAACCTGCGATCAGTTCAGAAGCGCAATGCCGGTCAGAATGAAATCTTCCTGCATGATTCACCCCTCGAAGACTTCGTATTAAACTACCTTCCTTTTTTTCATGACATTTGACCGTCCTTCTCTCACCCAGCCAATCCATACGTTCGTTATATTTTGGTGTAGCTGACCTTTCGATCGTCTAAACTTCTTCGCCCAATCCCAAATTTTCTACTTTCGGCATCAAGCCATCTCTTAATGCATTTACAAAAAACAAAACTACATTGTTTATTCACGGTCGTTGCTAAGCTCTAGCTCTCGTGATATTTCGTAATGCATGGTCCACCTATAGTCTACAAATAAATGTTAGTTTATTTTAATGTGACATATCGGTATGTCACAATATATATATATATATATATATATATATATATATATATATATATATATATATATATACACGCAAATACAAATAACTAGGTATAAAAAAGTTTACCTAACATAACAATCCCCTCTAGATATAATATAAGGAAAGACGGCCAACTTTCCACTAAGAAACTATGGAAACAAAAAAGAGTAAGTGCATTATAGACGGAGAGAAACTGACCTACCGCAGGGGTGCATAAAAGCGATTTGAGGCGAAAATAATGCAAATTACCAGAATAAGGAATATTTGTATTATTAAGCACGCATGCAACCCGCGCCACATTACCATCGGGCAAATCATGGAAACTATGTGGCCTAGAGCCTCAAAATCAGTTTTTGTGTCCCTAAATCGGGCCATACAAGCAGCCTGTAAGGAAGGAATGCTATGTTTTCTTTAACATTATGTACAAAGTTAGTTATTTTTTCAACTTTCTGTTAAATATTTTGTGAATCCGACATTCTGTAGCATGAGTTGCCAGAAACACTGAAAGTTGGGTTTCAATGTGACATTATTTCCACTTTTAACATGATGATTTAAATTGTTCGTGTTTGGAAGGTTTCAATTTTTGGCGAAATTCTTCGGGGTTCCTCTTTCTGAATTTTTGGGGTTTTCGCTGTTCTGGGCATTAGCTATTCACAATTTCCTGTTTCACCCAGCACGATAAGCACTGCACTAACTACCGCCCTAACACCTATAATAGTACATTATGAAACGATGATGTAATGATGGGTATTAATACACGAGTGTGATATTACGATACGAGCAAGGAACGAGCGAGTATCGCAATCTTCACATCGAGTTTCATACGGTACTTTATCTGCGACTTTTCTAAGTTAAACTTTTCGTGGCAGTTGACATGCAGGATTCAGCCACCCAGCGGACAGCTCCCTCACGCTACCCTCGCATGAAGCCGCAGGTGGCTGTGGTTACCAGTCCGCCTGCGAGGGGGTACTGCGCTAGTCAAATAGGATCAACGTGAAATTACGATCCAATTTATTTTAAATAATATTCGACGAAAAAATGACTAATAATAAAAGGAATAAAAACTGACAAGCATAATACAATATCAAATGCAATTTTAATGTTTACAACCGTACGAAACATTTACTAGAACGATTCTCAATGATTAATTGTCAATACCTGGTTAGTAAACTTCTTTGTGATTGGTAAAGAACCTGTATCATAGTGAACTCTGTATCGTATTGAGTATCATTATGCAACTGTTTGCAGCCATTAAATGACAGCATTATACAATGTGAGTAGAAAAAATTAATAAACCATAATAAAAACGCTTACATTAAGTTTTTGAATTTCCGGTTTAATTTACATATTAACAAGTGCGGGAAAATGCGGTGAAAATGGGAAGATGATTTAGGGGAACATTTGTGCGAACGTTTGAGAGAACATTTGGGAAAATATTTGTTCGTGGGATCATTTGAGGGAACATCTGGAAGAACACTTGGGGATTTTATTCTTATCTATCAATTATAAGTGTGCTTATTGCCTACCTTACTATACTAGAGACTTATCAATTAACACGTTAACTACATCTTATCTGCTAATTTAATTCTCATTATGTACATTTAACCTATCTCTGACTCATACATTACTAAATACTTTTGAGAGTTTGGAGCGTCTTAAGCGCTTCGGAATCTGTTACAAATTTAATTTTTGTGATTGGGTTGCTCATCTTGATTGCTTTTGCTGCTTCTGTGATTAGATAACACTTGAGGAACATTTGAGGAATATGTGAGAACATTAAAGGAATGTGCGAACCTGAGAGAACATGCAGGGGATCATACAGGAGACGTACAGGGGTATATGATGCCGGAAATATGCCGAAAATATGATGCCGGAAATATGCCGAATATATACACTACCACTACACTAACATTACACTACCACTACCTTCCAGGTTTACAATGTTTCAGTGTACAGTTCAGATTGTGATCTGAAGTTGAGATGAATTATGAAGTTGGTTTCACTTTTACAACAATTATTTAAAAATGTTCAACTCGACCATTCTCTTGCAGTGACAGAGGAACATTTACAGTAGAAACGTGTAACTCATCACTCTTCCTGTCATTTTTGGTCTAATGATCAGCCGTCTATTATACAAAAACATAAGGCAACTCAAGTTCATCTTCGATGATGTCGCTGTTATGCTTTGAGTCGCCCGTCTTCTTTGATTCCTATTCACCAACAGCAAGTGTCCAAAAATAGCGGCCTACGGTGTGCATTCTAGAAGGGCAATGAGTAGCCGTGGTGGCAGTTAGGAAGTAGGGACCACAAGGCCATCTAAATAGCTAAATAAACTAATAAAAAGGCGCTACTAAACTGAAGTTAAAAAAAAAGATTTTTACGTCTAGATAACAACACAAATTGTGGTTTCACAAAATAATACTTGGTGTAAAATCAGACAAAGTTCATACGATTCGCTTTTGAACGCAAAATAGCCGATACGATTGTTTTTATTAGCTTTTGCATAATTATTTACGAGCAATTTCATTACTACATAATAGCAACCGATTTAGAAATTGTGCTTTTCATTGATCAGTTTCTTTTTAAGCAAAATGCAATAGGATGAGGTCACCAGTAATAGTAACTACGAGTACCTAAGATGAGAAACCTTCAAACACAAAACAATTGGAGACTTCCAACTTGCTCCAAAGTTGCAGGACGTGACGCTGATACTTTCTATTGGCGGTGTGTAGAATATATAATATAAAAAAATATTTTACTTTCTCGCTTACCACTTACATAGTGTGGGAAAGTATCGTAATACTGTGTAAACAAACAAGCGATTTTTCGACAGACTAACTCTTATTGTGGTGCTCTGATATCGAAAAAGTGGATATATCATGTTCCTTTATGTAATAATTTACTTCTTTTAACAATTTGTAGTCAGAATATACTTTGTTGGGTCCTTCATAACAAAGTCCCATTTTCGGTGAACTCTCTGTATTTTCGAAAATTGCAAAACGTGCAATTTGCAAAATTATAATACTTAAGGAAAAGACTCATGCGTTAAATAAAATATGTTCTAAAAAATAGATTTTTAGAAAATGTCATACATATTTTTTGAAAGAAAAGTGTAATTTTTGCATAATTTCTGCTTGAAGTTAGTGCACTTTATAAAAAAAACTCTACTCGCTACATATGTTTTCTTTTTTTCCTCGGGTGGAGGAACTTCAATAGACTCAAGGGATGGAGCAGGTCTGATTTATGTTCAACTGCGAATTTTCGAAAATTGCAAAAGTAACAATGTATATGCTGTAGAAGCACCACTAGTTCACCCATGTGGCAAAATGAAGTTAATATTATGTGAGGCCTTAATTCACTGAAAGCCCGTATGTTCGACTGTAGAGGAGATGTTATTTAACCATTATTTTACCAGCAAAATTTACATGTCTCGAGATTTATCAAGGAATCTCCCTTAATCGCGAAAGCTACAAGAACGCTGTTTTATGTTCCACTTTTTCCTCGACATCATTACATTGAGTGATACCCTATTTTCCAATGCTGTCCTTGTAGTTAAAGAGTGATTTCTTCATCCTCTGGTTTGACCCTTTAGTCCTTCTCTCTTCCGCTTCGCAACGCAGAAGAACCAGTCAGGTTAACATATTGACTTAATTAGAGTTACGCAACCATCAGTCCACGTGCGCACAACATCCTCCCTAACGGAGACGTTTTCTGATCAGCGAGGGGCATAAGAAGTGTTGACGTCAGCCAGTCGGGAGAGAGCATCTTGACAAACGCGATGGATCTCCCTTCCAGAGGAATACGACTTGGTATGCTGAAGTTTTGATCTGCACTTTCCCGAACGCAGAGGGTGGGGAGAGATCTGGTAACTCTCTGCGTCTTGGATCAGAGAATCAGGCAGGCTGTGTTAATTAACACGTTAATTAACAACCAACATATGTTCTGAGTTGTATAAGGCGACGTTCTCATAGATTGCAAGTAGCATCAGTATCAACAAATATCATTTGTATAGTGGTACAGTTTTAAACTCTCAAATATGGTATTTTTCTTTGAACTTACCGTAAGAATTGCTCTTGGATCAATAAGTAGTCTTGATTGTTGTGTCTCGTTCCGTTACTTACAAGCAGACTTTCCATTGATACGCTCACTGAATTTGCTGAATATTGAATATTTTGCAAGGGATGAAGAAATGAGTCGCAAGTGGTTTTTCTTTTGTTCGGACAAAGTTTTAAAGTGGAGAACATTCAACTAAAACGAGAGGAAAGGCAAAAATTTGGTACCCTTTCTGTGAAAATGATAGTTTAAAAATTGCCTATATGTTTTGCAATATTACGAAAAAACTACTTATATTTTCGGGAAATTATGCATGACCTGATTTTAAGAACTGCCTTTGAACAATATATTTCATTGAGAAAAACAATCTTTAACTTCAAAATTCCAGTTGTAGAAAGACGCCAAAAAATTAACTTTTGCAATTTTCAAAAAATGAGGGATTACAACTAAAATGGGACAATGCCATTCCTTTAAGCATGCTTTACGCTATTCAAGGACAGAATTTAATACAAAAAATTGTAGCCTTTTTGAGAAAAATTGAAAATGTTGAGGCTTCATGTAAAGTACCCCAAAAAATCAAAATATGCGTTTCAAATTCGCAGGGCCTTGAGTTCGTTCAGATCGATTGAAAAATATTAGTTTTAGAGAAAATCATCTGAACGGTATAGGCGCTAGAGTTGAGTGCAAACAGACAGGTGGAGAGGCAGGCAGACACGTTTTACCGTCAATCGATTTTTCAGGTATCAAGGTATCAAAAAACGTGAATTCTGACTACACAACGTGTTAGAGAAAGTAATTTACTACGCATAGGAACACGGTGTATCGACTTTTTCGTTACCAGGGCCCGACAACAAGAGTTTCTGTCGATAAAATCACCATTTCCGCAGCTCGATTTCATTACTTTCTCCTTACTACTTACGTAGTATGACAGGTAAGTCAAAACTGTTTATGTACACCACGATTGTCACGGTAAAAGGTCACGGATTATCACGGTAAAAGCAGATGGTACTTACTGGGAACTGTGGAGACAAACAGATAAGCGAAAAGAGAGGAGGGTTGCTGCCAACCAGCCTGCAAGATGCTAATTAAGAAGTGTTACTGGACTGCTCTAGTTCAATCGCGTTTCTAAGTAGAACACACATGCATTCATATTCCCTCTACTTCTTGCTCCTCTCTGGCTGGCCGTCAACGGCCCTATTATTTGTGATACGATCTTCCTCTGCATTTACTATTCACGGTGAAAAAATATATCGTCTTTTAAGATCATAAAAATACATCTTACGTATTTTGTTCATTAATGCGTTGCATGTAATGTATCTTCAGTTATTCAACCCTATGAAGAGCTAGGAAAATATATATTCCCAAAATATTAACTAAAAATGGTGTTGGTATAAAACCAGTTCGAGAGATATTCAAAATTCGCTGAGAAGCAAATAGTCGATATATTGAGAGTGATTATCTGCGTTCTAGGTAGACAACTTTGAAACATATGTTTCCATTAACTCCAAATATTCAATATATCAACTGTAAAAATAAACAGTAATGTTTTACACGTAACAACTGCAGATGGTACATGCAACATATTGAATTTTTGAAATTAAAGTTCTTGAAACGATTTCTAGCATATTTAGTATCATATAAATGTTGTAAGCACTTTTGAAATTCATGTCAGTTCACCAAAATATCTAATTAGTTACAAATTAAATCTTCAAATTATTTTTAATGAGGAGCTTTCATGTACGAGTTAATCTTAAATCAACTATCCTAAGAATGAATTTCCTTGAGACTTCTACATGCTACTTTATATTAAGCATTATCCTCTTGACCTTTCCATAAAACGAGTACTCCACAATTCTCAGAGCTTTGTTTACTGCAGAAAAACTCGCTTTTGGAGACAAGGATTATGTTCGCGTTTTCCTTAATATTACGCATTATCATTTCATTAGATATTTCGACATATTTTTCTTGGTTTTAAATAACCTTTGTAGTGGTCACGTTTGGTTCGCAGTTACACACTAAATAGGAGAAATACAACATAGTGTCAATGGTATTGCTTAAAAATCTGGTTCCTCCGTGGACTGTTACTTGAATAGTTATTTATGTGACAAGTGATATGGAAATTAAACAATAGGAAAGGCCCCGTACGTGTTAGTGCGAGGGACAAGTTTACAAAGTGTACACAGCACTCAAAGGACGTTCACAGTTTCAAATTCTCGGAATTACTTCAACAGTTTATTATGGAAGATTGAATAATCAAAATGTTGCGAAGTTTAGTTTTGGAATCATACACGGCTCGCTGCGCCGAGCTTCTTGTCATGCGACATCTTTATTATACATCCCAAAGCCTTCCTCACTATGTTAAATCCAACATAAAAGTAAAGAACAATCCTCCAAGGACACAGCAACGGTCTCAGTCATATTTACCCGATGCTTGCGTCTTTGTTTGGACGAGAGAGAAAGAGAGAAAGAAAGAGAGAGAGAGAGAGAGAGAGAGAGAGAGAGAGAGAGAGAAAGAGAGAGAGTAGATGCTGATTAGGATCGGAATAGTCTGAAGATTCATTTTGCGCCAGCGGCGAATTCAGGGGGGGGCACGGGGTCCATGTCTCCCTCCAAAGCTATCATTTGTTGTAATTTTACTCATTTAAACAAATAATTACCGTATATAGATCTCATCACAACCAAAGCAGTATTTTCGTTCTGAATTTCTACATTTTTCAAAATGAATGCAAACGATTTAAAAATTACAATCTCAAACATACTTATGGGGGATGAGTTCCCTATTCTTTATGCACCCCTATCCACCACTATACCAGGCATTTTTCCAGAGGGAGAAGTAGGGGAAAAGTGAGCTGTGCTCCCCGTAAACCAACATTTTTTGTCATTTTACATAATTCATGTTACTTCTATTTCAATTGTACATGAGATTACAACCATAAAATTCTGATTCTGGCTTGTCATTATATGTATCTAAAAAAATCACTAACAAAGAATAGTGAATGTTAATAAATTAAACGTAATGGTGGGGATTTATTTTACAATCTACAGATTACCGATTTTACTCATCACAAACATTTTCTATCATTATTCAGATTTACGATTGCATTGCTTTAAGATATATAGTTGTGTGAGAAACCAATAATACATAACAATATAGATTATCACATAATACTAAAGGAATTTGTGTACAAGTGTTAAGATACGAAATATTGACAGAACCCTTCCCTCCAAAAAAATTGTATTCAAAGTAAAACAACTTTCCACCGAAAAATTTTGATGAAAAATTATAAGATGGGAAAAATTGTTTCTATGAACATGCTCTCTAGAATCCATAATTATTCCGCAATATTTACATCATAAAGGACTCCACATTCCAACGCACTTTCTCATGGCGAAGTTCGTTATGAAACTTCAAGAATCCGAGGAATTGCTCTAGTCATGTGGTCTCTAGAAGACGCAAGCACCTCGCACAATGGCGTAGTATGAGAGAATTAGAGATTCGGTATGACGTATGTTCTTGGTCAATAAAAATGTCGCCATTCCTGTCACAAATTAACCTCCCAATCATTTTTTAATTTTGAAATTACACTGTACAACAATTCATATCGTTTCTGCAGAATCCCTTCCCTATCGTTATTCATGTATTTTTCCTTATATGTCAAACACCCTATAGTGAAAACCTTTCAGAAACATCCAGTTTCAATTAGAAGAGGTAGCGGAATGCGTTTTAAGAGGAAGAATTTTCAATTGATAGATTGATTTATTTTTTCCTGTTTCCGGGCGCGTCAACTGCTTTGGTCATTAGCCTCGTTAGTGTAGTGCATGTTTTTCTCGGGAGATTTTCCCAGCGGTTTCTCGACCTTTTTTTGCTTCTGAACAGTAAGCGCATTTTTCATACCCCTTGAAACCATACATTGGAGGAAAATTTTGGTATGGCCTGATCTAATGCGTGAAAGGGATACTTGTTCATGACGGGAGAGGTTTGCATGCGTTTTATGGGCAAAAAAATTACCAATTTTCTTATGAGTTGTGCTTGCTTTGAGATTATTCCATTGGTTTCACCATATTTTCTTCATGACTTTGCCAGTGAACTTCAGGTAGTCCTCAATTGCGTTAGACATTTTGTTGTTTACTTTCTCTTCAAGGTCAATAAGCAATATAGGAGAAAGTGATTTGCTAATCTGGGTTCATGCTTCTACATTATTTGTAATATTGATCACTACAGGTTGAACAAACATGTCAGTTGGTGCATATTAATGGTGAGTGATTACTGGTTGAAACTTAAGCGCCACTCGGTAGATATGTTGATAAAATAATACATTTCTTAGTGGGGTTGGATTTGGCAAGGTTAGTTGTCATTAGGAAAGCATAAGTGTAAGCGCTATTTTTACTAACACAGATCCTAAACTTGATGTCAAAGGTCTTCCATCTCCATGGAAGACCTTTGACATCAAGTTTTATATCGCAGCCATTGGATGTATAAGCACAATCTGTCAGTTTCTAATTTGTCTTGGATATGGATGACATGGTGATCTTCATATTTATTGAGAATCTTAAAGACGAGGTCAGCATCGGAGTCATTCAAGTTCAAGTTGGGAAGATTCTTTGGAAAGCGATCGACAGTAAATTTAGGTGTGACACAGGAAGGATATTTTGTTGTTCTATATCTTCCCACTGATATGAGTGGAAGGTTCTAGCCCCTGACAATGTCATTGGTGCTTTCGTGAAAGGTTTTGGATATGATTGTAAATGTTTGGGATCAGATTAGATTGGTGGGTTAATATCGTTAAGTATAATATTATTGTTGGATGCGGAAGCTTTGATGGTAAGATATCCCTTCGAAATTGCAGGTTTGATTCCAAGGCTTCCATAAGGATGCTACCTGTTGTTTTATCATATTTCTATTCTTAGTAGTTTCAAGTGATTAATATCTACAGTTGTTCCTTGATATCTTCGGAGAATTCAGTAGCATCCTGTTTGAAAGAGATATGAAGCTACTATTTTTCTAAACAATAGTATCTTTATCTGGTGATCTAGAATGATAATACATTACATTGGTTTACATAAACGATATGACCTTGTCGATTAGAAAGGCAAAAACAGTTCTTTTTGCTGATAATACAAATATTATTTGCAAAAAATTAAACAATAAGTAGTGCAATATCAGATTTAAAAAAAAAAAAAAAAAAAAAAAAATTAAAACGTTAATAGTAAGTTCATTATGCTACGCGTTCAGAATTCTTGCAAATTCAGTCAGCCTTCAAACTGCTCGTTGTGTATACTTCGCGAATGTTCATTCCCGCCTGAGATATGGCATAATATTCTGGGAAAATACATATTATATCTCCCAGACTTTTAGATTACAAAAACGAATTGTACAAATAATAACCAAATCCCACCCACGTGATTCATGTAAGCTTCTCTTCATTAATATAGGAATTCTACCATTACCGTGTCTTTTTATTTACGAATCAGTGGTTTTTTGTTAAAAATGACTTGCTCAAGGGCGGGAATGTATTTTCAGAAAATGCCGAAGTCTATTACTATAACCCTCGACGTAGAAATCATATTCATCAGGTGACAGTATCAACAGCTCATTACAAAAAAATCACATACAATACATGTACATTATTTTACAACATTTTACCAGATGACATTAAACAATTAAATTCAATAGAAAAGTTTAAATCCCAAGTGAAATCGTTTCTGCTGCATAACTGTTTCTATACAATTAGAGACTATACTGAGCATTACAAGAAAAGTAACATTAATTTTAACAATGATACATAATGCATTATTTACCATTTGGACTGTATAAATGTGTATAAACAACTTGTAACAACTATTGTACTACAGCTTCCGGGTCAATGACCCCCATCTCGATCAGGTTTTTCGTCCAGTTTCCCTGATCCATTGAGCAAATGCTGAGATGGCCCCTTGTTTTGCTTCTGGACATAAATGTAACTTCATTTTCTGTGCACGTCTTCTAGAATTCAGTGGGAAATACAATTATTCAAATTATTGTTTCCATGTTGTCGCGGCAGGAAGTAATAAGAGCCGAAATGTATTGCTTATTTATCCTTGAAAATAGATTTTATTACATCGGAGATTTTTTGTTTTTTTCTCCCTTTCAAAATTCAAAATTTATTGCATATTTATCCTTGAAAATAGATTTTACTACATGGGAGTTTTGTTTTGTTTTTTTCTCCCTTTCAAAATTTAAAATTTAAGTAGTATATGACTTAGTGTAGGGATCACAGAATTTTGAAAATGTGCACACAATTCACTTTTCCCCATAGCACGTCATACGCAGTTTTTAACTGTTTTTACGTAAAATAAAAATAAAATAAAATAAAATAAAATAAAATAAAATAAAATAAAATAAAATAAAATAAAATAAAATAAATAAAATAAAATAAAATAAAATAAAAAATAAAATAAAATAAAATAAAATAAAATAAAATAAAATAAAATAAAATGAAATAATAAATGAAAATGAAATGAAAATGAAATGAAATGAAATGAAATGAAATGAAATGAAATGAAATGAAAATGAAATGAAATGAAATGAAATGAAATGAAATGAAATGAAAAATGAAATGAAATGAAATGAAATGAAATGAAATGAAATGAAATGAAATGAAATGAAATGAAATGAAATGAAATGAAATGAAATGAAATGAAATGAAATGAAATGAAAAATGAAATGAAATGAAATGAAATGAAAAATGAAATGAAATGAATGAAATGAAATGAAATGAAATGAAATGAAATGAAATGAAATGAAATGAAATGAAATGAAATGAAATGAAATGAAATGAAATGAAATGAAATGAAATGAAATGAAATGAAATGAAATGAAATGAAATGAAATGAAATGAAATGAAATGAAATGAAATGAAATGAAATGAAATGAAAAATGAAATGAAATGAAATGAAATGAAATGAGAATGAAATGAATGAATGAAATGAAATGAAATGAAATGAAATGAAATGAAATGAAATGAAATGAAATGAAATGAAATGAAATGAAATGAAATGAATGAATGAAATGAAATGAAATGAAATGAAAATGAAATGAAATGAAATGAAATGAATGAATGAAATGAAATGAAATGAAATGATGAAATGAAATGAAATGAAATGAAATGAAATGAAATGAAATGAAATGAAATGAAATGAAATGAATGAAATGAAATGAAATGAAATGAAATGAAATGAAATGAAATGAAATGAAATGAAATGAAATGAAATGAAATGAAATGAAATGAAATGAAATGAAATGAAATGAAATGAAATGAAATGAAATGAAATGAAATGAAATGAAATGAATGAATGAAATGAAATGAAATGAAATGAAATGAAATGAAATGAAATGAAATGAAATGAAATGAAATGAAATGAAATGAAATGAAATGAAGAAATGAAATGAAATGAAATGAAATGAAATGAAATGAAATGAAATGAAATGAAATGAAATGAAATGAAATGAAATGAAATGAAATGAAATGAAATGAAATGAAATGAAATGAAATGAAATGAAATGAAATGAAATGAAATGAAATGAAATGAAAAAATGAAATGAAATGAAATGAAATGAAATGAAATGAAATGAAATGAAATGAAATGAAATGAAATGAAATGAAATGAAATGAAAGAAATGAAATGAAATGAAATGAAATGAAATGAAATGAAATGAAATGAAATGAAATGAAATGAAATGAAATGAAATGAAATGAAATGAAATGAAATGAAATGAAATGAAATGAAATGAAATGAATGAAATGAAATGAAATGAAATGAAATAAAATGAAATGAAATGAAATAGAAAATGAAATGAAATGAAATGAAAATGAAATGAAATGAAATGAAATGAAATGAAATGAAATGAAAAATGAAATGAAATGAAAAATGAAATGAAATGAAATGAAATGAAATGAAAAATGAAATGAAATGAAAAATGAAATGAAATGAAATGAAATGAAATGAAATGAAATGAAATGAAATAAATGAATGAAATGAAATAAAGATGAAATGAAATAAAATAAAATAAATAAAATAATAAATAAAATAAAATAAAATAAAATAAAATAAATAAATAAAATAAAATAAAATAAAATAAAATAAAATAAAATAAATAAATAAAATAAAATAAAATAAAATAAAATAAAATAAAATAAAATAAAATAAAATAAAATAAAATAAAATAAAATAAAATAAAATAAAATAAAATAAAATAAAATAAAATAAAATAAAGATGCAATTGGCTGACGTTTAGGTACATATATTTTGAGGGTCTCTCAATTCAGCCATTTTGGAGGTCATTACCCCAATGGTCCTCCTTGGAAGCCGCCCGTCCTACTACTACATCAATCAAATTATCGTACGCAATTATCGGCTGCTATGGTCGGAGACTCTTTAAAGACTTATGTGCCTGTCATTATACACCCATAATCTCACATAGTTATTGCATCCTTATGCACAGCAATATTTTTAGATATTTTCAAAACAGCTAAGATTAGGAAGCTCTTTAAAAAGGCAACAAAATGAAATTCAAAATTATCTATCAAATTATCTTTTGACAGTTTTCTAAAAAATATTAGAGAGACTATCTACATAAAAATGGAAACCTTTATCCACAAATAAGCGTGTTCGGATTACCAACTAGGACTTTCAAAAATTAAAATATATGAAAACTTCTATATTTTCTATTTTAAAACTGTCGGTTAATCAATGAATCAAAACGAAGCAATTGTTGGAATACTTTTAAATCTTTAAGAAGCATTTGATATCATTGATCATAACATTTTACATTCAAAATTATATTAACATTGAATTTGTGGTATTCAACTAAACTGGTTATCGTCGCATCTGAAAATGCGATCTGAGGAAGTACAAATATCATCCCGGAATGAAGGTATATTATTGATTCACCTTTCCAATTCGTTACCAATTTCACACGGGGTACCGCAGGGTTCGATTTTAACCCATATTCTCTTCGTACTATACGTAAACGATATGTCCTCATCGATTCGAAACCAAGAAACAGTTCTCTTTGCTAATGATACAAATATTCTTGGAAATAAAGAAACAGTAATAGCACGATATCAGACATTACAAAATGGTTTCATAATAAGAAATTAATAGTGAACGAAGAGAAATTGATTATTCCATTGGAAACGAACGATTTGAATTGACTGACGTTAAGGTATTTTTTTTTATTTTATCAATTCAGTCAAACCTCAAATGGAACGTCCATTTAAATGAATCCAACATTCACTTGAACTGAATAAATTTAAATTCATTACGCTACGCTTTCAGAATTCTTTAAAATCAGTTAGCCTTCATACTGCTCGTTGTGTATATTTCGCGAATGTTCATTCCCGCCTGACATATGGCATAATATTCTGGGGAAATGCATTCTATAGCTCCCAGACTTTTAGATTACAAAAAATAATAGTACGCATAATAAGCAACTCCCACTCACGTGACTCTTGTAAGCCTCTCTTCACTAAGCAAATAATTTTACCATTGTAATGCCTCTTTGATTTAGTTATCAATATTGTTTGTTGTTTTTTTTGTAAAAAAATGACTTACTGAAGGGTGGGAACATTTTCAGCAAATACCGATAACTATTACACTCGCCGTAGTAAACACATTACAAAAAATTCACCTACAAAAGATATGCATTATGTTTTTGGAAGCCACTACTAAAGATTTTGCAGGGCACAAGTGAGACGACGCTCACGTGTTCTGAGAAATTGAAGAAACCAAAAACGTTCGTCTGACCGCATCAGCTACTACCGATCTTAATGTATCATTAAGCAATTTGTATACTTGAATTAAAATAAAATGAAAGTCAGTAAGGCCGTCTAAAACTAGTAGTAAAAGTGATTTTCATATCTTCGTGGGATTGCGCTATACAGTCAGTGAGGCTCGTGTCGCAACCTTTCCTACTCGGAAAATAAAAGGTTACTTTTACCACTCGTATCACAAATAGCTATTATAATACATTGCCAGATGATATTTAAACGATTAAATTGACCCACAAACAGATTATTTTAAACATTGGAGGGTAGTGGCACAATTTTGGCTTTAGGTTCGGATTCATCGAGGATCATGACGTCGACATTCATAGAGAAACATGTGTCAAGTCTTAAGGCCTTACAGCAACTTCCAAAAACAAAAAACAAAAAATACAATTTCAGGTGGTTTTTCGCGAAAAAAATTGGTGTTGGTGGTGGTGGTGGTGCAATTCAAACTTCAGATTCGGATTCAACGCGTCAAAATACATAGATAAACATGTGTCAAGTCTTTGGGCCTGACAGCTTTTTTTGTGTGTGTATACCTGTGATATTAACCGCATTCAAAATGTGAATCCGTCATTTTCTTTACAACTAAATAAAAGAAGGCGGAATAAAATTCAAAGCGGAGGTTATTTCGTATATTTTTATTTTTACAACTGTGGTATTCTTTTTCGCACATATTTCATCACAAATCTATCCTTGACACTCAATTTTTAAGTGCCAGGCTATTGAAGATAAGTCTGAGTGCATAACAGCTGTAATCAAATTTTCTTCCTCAAGAGCATCAACGTAGAACAAGATAAACTATCGGACAAAAGATACGACCAAATCAATACTAGCATATTTTAGTATGACCTATGTTCCTTCCTTCCCTTCCGTTTTCCGTTTCGCACCAATTGTTTTGCTCTAATGGTAACACGAGTTGAACAAATATATCGTAAGTATGTCGAATAAAGGTGAGGTATCTTAATGAAATATGTAATTAAAAAGATATACAAAAGGACATGTTTTCTTGCATTGTTTGTAATATTTGCAATTATCAAAATTTCAGAGTTCAACGAAAATGGAATCCTGCGCACCTTACTGTACAATGCACTATTCGAGAAAAAAATCAAAGAAACAAAGTGGGGACGTTTTTGAGACTTTTTAATTGCCATCATTCAAGCAGAAATTATGCGCAAACTACACATATTTTCAAAAAAAGTAGATGACGCTATTTAATGACGTCTTTCAAAAACAAATTTCATTAATAGCAGGGAGATGCCAAAAAATGTGAACTTTTTCATTTTCCGAAAATTCGGAATTAAAAGAAAACGAAACATCCCTCATTTTTTAACGTTTTTTGCCATTTTTGTGAAAATTGTTAACGCTTCTTGTGAAGCAATCTCCAAAATTTAAATATCCCTTTCAAATTCATAGGACCACATTGATTGAGGAATATCTATTTTGGAGAAAATCGTGAGAAATATTTATCTACCTTTTCGATAACAGGGCCCCCAAACTACGAGTTTACCAGTAGAAAACTTGCCGAATTTTGCCACAGCATTGCCATACTTTCTCTTCTCTTCCTAAGAACGTAGTATGCGAAAAAGTTAACACTATTTCACTCTCATCGGAAAATGAATTTTGAAAAATTATTTCTCAGTGTTTACGTATCATGCAAAAGGAATTATAGTACATTCCACATTTTACGTAACTAGCTCCAGTAGTTTTTCTCTGTTGTTAATTAGTCAATCAGTTTTACATTTTTACTTTCGCCAACACATGGTAGAGAGAAAAGTATGTAAATCTGCAAAAACAGTGAGGTCGAGTTGTTGACGGAAATGAAGGACGGGGGGAGTAAACGTCTGTCAGTGCGTCCGTGAATGATTGATAGATTGATTAGTGATTCTGGGCGCGTCAATTGTCAAGGTCATTGGTCCCGTATATGTAGGACATGTGTTTTTCTCGATCTTTTCCAGCTGCATGGTGAGATCCGGCGTCCCCCTACACTTCGGCTAGCCAGATTTTCTACAACAAGGTATCTCTCAATAGAGCGTCATCGCTCCAAGCGGGAGAAGCTCTAAGTTCTCGACTGGTCTCTGGATATATGTGGTTGTGTAGTGCATGTAAGTGTTTGTAAGTAAGGGGTGAGGGAAAGGACAAGGAAGGGGAAGGAAATAGTGCATCAGTTTGTTACTGCTCCGGCATTTGCCTGGTGTTTAACAGACAGAGTAGCCGGCCGCTTGATTTCTCTTTCAGACAGTATCAGCTACTGTTTGAAGAAATCTAGCAATCTAGCTAGTGTCGAAAATCCTGCCATCGTTACAACTCGACCCCTAGGACTTCCCAGTCAAAGGTGCAATGATATAGGTTGATGACCTGAACCACCTAGGCCGTCTGTGAACTCTAGCGTCTAAACTGTTCGACGAATTTTCGCGAAAATTGATATTCTCCAATAGGCATGACCAATGTTGCTTCTCCTCCAATTTCAAACTGATATTTTAATTTTTTAGGAACTTTACATGAGGTTCGAAATCTTTTCAAATATGGTTAGAACTTTTTTTAACTCTCAAATAAAGCGAAGTTTGCATGAAAATACGATTTTCATTCAAAAAGATTTTCGAAAATTCCAAAAATTATTTTTTTTTCGAACCTGTCCTACACATTCAATATTGAAGCACAAAATTTCTGTGTTAATATTACCCGTTCTTCAATTATAGATCTTCACATTATTTCTTGCATATTGTTTTAAAATGTTACGATTTTTTTGCAATTTTGAGTTGTTTGGTTCAGAGTTTTTTCCGAGTTTTTCATACACCATCAATATTGAAATCAGAGATTTTTCGTAAAGGGAATCTATTACACAATATTAGATCATGTTAAGAATTTTTTCAAGAAAAATTGTCGCGTAAATTATGAATTAGAATCGCCACAGCATTAAGAATTCATTACGGCTTCAAAAATCGATCCCCCCTCCGACACACCGATAATGGGGAAAGGTGTTAGACTTGTGATTCGGCTGGCGCTCCGCTTTGAATTCAAACTTGAGTAACTATTGTATTTTTGTTTACACTGTTTGAGACAATGGGACACATTGTTACATGAATTCAATAGCAGGAAATTTTTGAATTTTCAAAATAATTATAGTGATTTATTTGTTCCAACCTCCAGTGCTTAGGGAAGGAGTTATTCAGGTGATGGGTGAAGTTAGGATAGAAGTGTTAATATTATATTATGTAACTCTTATCGGTGAGACAAGGAAATACGTGCTGTGGTAGCACCACTATTGTGTTACTTACTTGCCCGGAACTATTTTTAATGTGCAGTAGAACCCCGTCATTCCGAACTAATTGAGGGTGTGGTCTGTTCGGATTATTCGAAATAATATACCGTACATTTACAAATACATCTATAGGATTACCAGACAATGCAGCGTAGTGTACGATGTGAGAAAATGGCAACCTAGCGTAGTGATCGCATCATCACATCATCACATTGTGTCATTAAGCAGATTCAGTTCCTTACGGCAAAAGAATATGACCGATTTTGCAAGTTCTTCCAATTGAAAACTATTTCCACACCGTATTTATCAATGCAATAAACGTTACATTTCGACAAGTAGTGTTTCAATAATTAGTTGTTCAGTTCTACAGTAATTAAAAAATTAGTTCTTTACACTACAAATAAACATTTTGTTTATTTTTCTCCATCCCGAATTTTGTTTGGATTATCCGAAATTTCGGATTTGCGGGGTTCGGATCAGCAAGGTTCTATTGTATTCCAAAATTATATTTTTAGTTTTTTAAACATTTCTGTTGGCATACATCATACTCCTGCAAATGGTGAAAATTAAACAATAAATATAATCAGTCAATCATTTTGATTCTTTGTACATCCAGGTTTATTAGAGACTGATGTTTGCACATTTGCGTGTATTCTACAGAGAGATGAATGTATTTGCCGTTTTGTATTGTTTTACTTTTCTCGCGCGGTGACTTCCCCGAAACGTGGAACCAATGACGAATTATATTCGTTTCCTATATTATGCACTGGTATATCAGGTTTATTTGCCGGATTTGTTAACGTTACTGGAAAGTAATTACATTTATTTTGAACTGGGTATTTAACTGCTTCTATGCCATCGAGCTACTCATCCCTAAGCACATACTCAAAGCCGTAGTTGTATTATAAGTTTATATTCAGTTGTAAGAACGTTTTAAATGATTCGTTCAATATTTTTTGTCCTGGAAATAGTGGTGTAGAAAATGCGTAACTCATCGTCGGGTTGTTCTCATCGTTATTGGAATCAGGCGTACAGCATTCAACATGAAATCATCACAGTTCTTAAACGTTCGTTCTTTTCTCTTGTGAGTCGCACACTTCATCCGTAATTGCTACCGTTGTTTTGTTCCCAAAATATGTTCTCAAAATATGTGGAAACCATGAAATATTTTGCTAGATGTTCTATAAATCCTCGGTTATGATAGTGGCCGTAATTCTTTTTCGCCATTGTTTCGTAATAAAGATAGCCGGACAAACATAGTCTAACTTACCGTACACATTATGTGTGAGGGAAACAAAAGAATGAGGACCTTGAAAGATGGCGTTCTGTTTATCCCTAACACTCAATATATCTTCTTCCTGAGTCAACTTCGAGGATGCAAAAGATAGTCAAAGAAGTAGTCCCAACAGACATGTGAGTGATGATAAAAAGAAAATAATATACCAGAATGGCGCTCTGAATAGAGACGGTGAAAAATTGCTTAAGACTGAAGATCAAATCGTTTGAAAAACATGTGGTTTCGTTATTTGTATTTGGACAACATTCGGACAAATATCCTTTGCGAATAACAATTAACTTCAAAGGGAAGAAGCATTTCAAGGAAGAGTCAAAGAAGAGTCCAATGCAAAAATAAAAAAGAATAAGTGTGCTCTAGATTCTACGTCTTTAAGAACTCAGCAAATGATTAACAAGATTATCAATAGCGTTAACTTGAAATCAGCCAGACTTTTGCATGCAGACTTTCGTGGACGACTTGGATAAATATGTCATCACGGGGATATTATTCTTACACTATGATGACATTGGATTAGTAATTGCTCGTGTGACTTCTTTTATGTCGTTTAAACAGAACATAAGCATTTTAATACGCAGTTTTATTATTTACATATTATTTCTCAGAATAACAAAGCAATTAAAACTAACTTATGGTAATGTGACATTTAAAAGTTATTAACTCGTAAATTACTAGATGATTATCAAAACACATTTTTCCCATTAGTATGGGGTTTACTCGTTGGATTCTCTTATCAAGACAAAGTTTTTTCCGAGGAACTGCTATTGTGTTTCTATTCCGCACAAAACATTATGCTACTTTTTCGTGCTAACCAAGCTTCCTGACATGTTATATAAGACGTTCCGTTGTGTATGAAGGCATATCGAAGGTCTAGTATGGTATATTTATAAAATCTTAATGACCTCTCGGCCTAAAAAGCTTGGGAACCCGCGCTCCGTCTATTTTCAGTGCCGGGCTGAGCACGGGCGCGGGCAGGGACGCGTGTGCGGGCGGGAGAGGGAGAGCGCGGGCAGAAAAGGAGTGGACAGAAAGGGAGTGGAAGTGGCGCGGGAGAGGTGCAAACACGTGTGAACGCGAGCATCGGCGCACAGTATGTTACGTGCAACATCTCAACGGTCAAAATATTCTGTGTCTCTCTCTTCAGATGCGTGTTTAATAGAAGAGTCAAAATGAAGTTGTTATTCGCCAATAATGTTAAAATTTGTTGATGTGTGTAATGATCATAACAACAACAACAACAACAATAATAATTATAATAATAATAATAATAACAACAACAAAGTAATAAGTTGTAATTTTCAAATACGAATGTAGAATTGATATCGATTTAATTGTAAAAAGGCACTAGACGGGAGAATATTATTATTATTATTATTATTATTATTATTATTATTATTATTATTATTATTATTATTATTATTATTATTATTATTATTGTCATGGAAAACTGATTAATAAAAACTCAATCTTCAACCATCTTAATACTATCAGTTCTACTAAAAGCAGGAACGTGTGTAAGGTGACGTCGGTGTTCCGAGCCATGATTTGCCATTTGTGTAGGTAAGATATTAGCCATATGTGATTATTATTGTTTGTTTATCTTGCCTTTATATGGTTCGATGTTAATAATTATTGATCATTTTGAGTTACTACATTTGAATATAACTTAATTACTCGGAATAACAAGTATTTGTAAATTGTTCTTTACATTTTTAATTCGTAATTTCTTATCGAAAATCCCGAAATAATATTGAGAATAATTCACGAGTAATCAGCCAAACTCATCCATGCAGTAAAATATGTCAACACAAGAGGATAAGAAAGAAAATCACGCGAGTGCCTCAAAAAAGTAGGCAGATTCCGAAAATTGCATTCAGTACCTTCTTCAGATCAAAGACTCTTTTGTTAATTTTATATTCCCTTCCATTGGGGCTACATCCATATTTTAATTTGACACAACTTGAACAGCGCGTGGAGCAACAGCAGTTTGGCAGTGAGCAAACGTGTTCCTGTGCGCTGTGGATGGACGATTATTAACATACATTTTGCGCAGGATTTGTTTTGTGAATTGTTGTTGTTTTGTTTTTTTTAATGTTGTTCAAAAGCACAAAGTTACGTGATATTATAACAGTTCGAAATGAAAAATATCAATCACACAACGCATCAGAGATTAAATCTTAAAATTTATCATTTTTTCATTAAATTTCATCATCGAATTTAAGAAATTGACACCTTCATAAACACATTTGCGCTGTCGTTCATAATACATTTAAACAGTGGTTACTTTTGTAAACACTGCAAAAGGGAAAGGTGTAAAATGTTATGAAACGAAGTGAGGTTGCAAAATAGTACTATAGTCGTTTCTGGGGAAGTTGGACCTGGATACGTGGGAAACTTCGATTAGTGACTGGAATTATGTAGTTTGGTCATTTTTATACGAAAATACCTCCGTGAGTGGAAGTAATGCGTGAATGAGATGAAGGTAAGACACATTAAGAACTTTGTATGGAATTTTTTATGGTATTGAACTGTTAAATCGACTTAACGTAACCAGAAGAACGAAAAGCCATTCTGAACGTTCAGCGTCCGTTAGGATTTGGAAGACCGCCGTCTGTTAGGAACAATCGAAGCAATTAAATTGAAATTAGAAATGGCGTATGAGTAGACTTATTCCAAGATATTTTTAAGTTTATATTCTTTTCTCGCCCTTGCGAAGGTACTTCTTAAGAAGAGAAAGTTATGTAATCGTGCGCCGGAAAATGGCGAATTTTCGACAGGAAAACTTATTGCCGGGTCCTGGTAACGAATAATTGGAAATGTGGAAATCTATTTGCTAAATGGAAAAAAGGATATTCCGCTAACACATTGTGCAGTCAGATTCCATGTTTTGTGGGTCATTGATACATATTTCTTAATAGATAGAATTACGAAAAGTGTTAAACTACACACAACTGATATAACAAATATCAGACTCGGATCCTATTTGCTATTTATCGGGCTAATGATGTTAATAACTACGATGAACCAAAATCTACAATTTTGTTTTAATTTTTTACTTGCGGATTAAATAAAGACATAAAATGTAATATTTCGTTTAAAAAGTGTTTTATGTTTTGTATATTGCATTTTTATAATACGTTTACAAACAATTTTCTTGTAAAAGTATTCCATTTTCTTTTAATTTTCACCTTTGTAGGTGAAAGCAATGTGATTCGAATCTGCATGTTAACGCGGGAGGTGGTGGTGATGTTTCCCCGCTGGATGGCGAGATCCGTCACCGAATAACACGTTGGTTTATGGGTATTTTCCGCAGCCAAGTATTCTCACCAGCGGGGCATCGTCCCAGTCGCGGTAAGCTCTAAACTCCCGGTGTGAATGGTAGTGCGGTGCATGTAAGTGTAAGTGTGTAAGTAAGAGGAGAGGATACGACACGACAGGGATCGCGTGCGGTCCGTGGCCTATTTGTTAGGGTATAGCTCCGGCATTCGTCTGGTGTTCATCGGAGGAATAACGGAAAACAACCGATCAGAGCTGCCGGCCGCTGGAATTCTCCTTGAGACAGCGAGTGAAGCACTTCCTTGCTGTTATAAGGCCCATTCCTGGTACACGAATAGATTTGCGGCCGCCTACCGCCTTAAGCGTGAGCATTGTGCGCGCGCGGGTGCAGCCGCCGCCGCCGGCGCCGCGGGGGCTGTTGCTTAAGAGACTGGCGCTGACGCGCTTACGCTGAAGGGGTCACAGAGATGTCACGGACGCGACGTTTTTGTCGCCCCCCTTACCCCCAGGGGGGCTGAAGGCGCGCCGGCGAGAACGCCACCGGGACACCTGGGACACCGCCAGCTCCGCCTCCCGCGCCCTCGCCGCCCCAAGACCCCGGCGCCGAGCGCATCGCTGGGCAACCGTCCACCCCCCCTCCCCACGGGGCCACCGGGACGGCTGGAATTGCCTCATCATGCTTTTCAACCACGTATGTTAAAAATGGTTTACTTCATCCGCATTAATTCACGTTCTCTCTCTTGCATCCTCTCCTTCCAGCTCTTGCTTGCCTATTCTCCCCTTATTTATCTTTCTCTCTTCTTCAGTCTTCCCGGTTATAAAACAAAATAATCAAAGCCGAATTCTTTCGAAATTTTAAGACATAAGCAGAATGGTTGTTGCTGTAGCACCCTCGTTTATTTTTTCACCCTATCGGTTTTGTGAATATCACTTTGCCACGATAATATATTCATTTTTTTAGCAGTTAACACAAATTTTCAAAGCACACATATAAAAGAACACGTTGTTTGTTGTGTTGAACGACAACAATGTTCTGATTTGCTCAGATATACCCTTATTTTCAATTAAAAAGCAGGAGCATCATTCGTCCATAAAGAAACAATGAGTGGCAGCACTTCCCGACGTAACTGACCGAGTGACCGCGAACGCAATAGGTACTTTTGTTTCTTCAATAGTGGTGGTATATTTATTTATTTCAGTAATTACTGTTTTATATAAAAAGTAGGGTAGAAAGGCTACATGTAACTGAGGAAGATACAATCCCAAAATTTGCTCGAAAGGACAAAGGAACCTGGACAACGAGCGGTGCTAGAACATCACATTCATACTCGGATTACTGTCACTGATAAAGCACTTTTCTATAATATTGCACTAAAACATTAGACATCACTTATAAATCTACCAACCAAACGGAGCGCCAGAGGTTCAAAGATCTTTATTTTTTGAAATTTCAAACGTTTAAACGAAAATGGATTTCTGCCATTGACTTGAATATAATGTGCTCTATTCTTGTTAGTAAATTAACCTCCGAGTTAGAAGAAAACTTTATCACACAAATAAAAGGTAATTCAGTTAAAAGTATTGTTAATTCAATAGACGAATTCAGTAAAACTATTCACTTTCTCGATCAGATAAGGCGTCAATATCACATAATCAGATACTCGTCAGTCAACACCTTTAGCGCAGTTATTTGTGGAGTGCCGAAGTTACGAAGAAGGTGAAATTACTGAAGAGCTTAGCAAGGCTCTTCAGAACGTCAAAGTAACCCGCCTGTTAAGATTTGATAAATCTCCCATGCCATTCTGTGCATTTTTACTAAACGGCAGATCAACCTTTGAAAAACTAGATATGCTATCAATGATAATTTAATTATCTCTGCTCCACCTGAACCCTCCCATTATCCGTATAATCTCCTCATTCTTCCGGACATCCTACATTTTGCAGTTTGCAAAACTTTACGAAACCGTTATTCCAATTGTTCTAACAGAATCAAACTCGGACCACAGTCCCGTATATTTATGAGGAAAACATTTATCTTTAATAATGTAGTAGTATGGAAGTGTACAACAAATTTTTAACTATTGCAATTTTTGAAATTCAACAATTTTTAAATATAAGATCGCGCAAATCGGACCTGCGTCATTTATAAATGTATAAAAGCAAAGCGCGGCAAACTATTTAGAGAAAAAGTTTGGAGCTGTTTTTGAGAAAATGTTGAAAGTGTTATAGAGGCTTAATTTACCTCCAAAAATTAAGAGATCCGTTTTAAAAACGACGGGTAGCATCATCAGCTTGATAGACAGGGAATATTAATTTTGTTGAAAATCCTGTGTAAAGGTCTTGGGAAAAGCCATACTTTCACTATCAAGGAAACATAAAATATGATCTGTTCATGACTGTACTACATATTCGAGTACGTAATTTACTACATATAAGAGTAAGAAGGACTTTTTCGGTTTTAGAGTCCCACAAAATGTGTTTTCTGACAAATCGTGTTTTCTGTCAAAACATTTTCCCCTGCAGCACTACATAACTCATTCTTCGAGACAGATATGAGAAAGTAAAAAAATCGATCGGGGTTCGTTGTTCCAGATTCAGAAGAACGTACTGCGTCTGCTCTAAGCGGAAAAGCCAAACTCAAATCTGGTTTATTTCTGAAGGAGGATTGCAGCTTAGTTGATAATGAGCATATTACACAAAATCTTTGCCGCTGCACTGCTTTCGGCATTCGTGTCATCAAATGCTTCTTCTTTCAATTGACTGATTGATTGTTAGTGATTCCGGGCGCGTCAACTATTGAGATCATTAGTCCCGTAAGAGAAGTGCGTGTTTTTTCATCGGAAGGTTGCGGTGATCTACCCCCACTGGATGGCGAGATCCGGCGCCGACCTACCGTCGACTAGTTTTCCACGACCATGTATCCGCCCCAGCCGGCACAAGTTCTGAGTCCCCGACCGGTCTCCCGGCATGTGTGGTAGTTTAGCGCGTGTTAGTGTAAGTGTGTGTGTGCAGAGGGTGAGCATAGGACAAAGAAGAGGAAGGAAAGATCGCGCGCGGTCGTTAGCCTTTTGTTAGGGTACTGCTTCGGTATTCGCCTAGGGTTCATCGGAGAAACCACGGAAAACTACCGATCAGAGCAGCCGGCCACTAGAATTCTTCTCCAGACAAAGATCACATTCGTCCTAGCTGAAAAGCTAATGTCGAAAATCCTGCCGCCACCGTCGGAACTCGAACTTAGGACCTCCCGGTCAGAGGGACTGTAGAGACATCGGTTGATGCCCTGAGCCACCACTCCCGGTCTCTTCTTTCAAGACTGGCTGAAGGAAATTGAAATGTGTTCATATAATGCCATTTGTTATTGCTTTACATACGTGTTGTTAGTCTGTGTTGATATGGAGTAGAAGCCATAAAGAAATCCTTCTTTTCGTCTATTGTACGCTTTTTAACTGGAGACCACCTTCTCACATTTTCACAAACTTTCAACAGCAGAATACTTTTCTAACCCGTAAATCTTGCTATTGGATTCGACGTTCAAAAAATATAAATACAAAAGTCAAGACAATTAATGGCTCACGCATTCGGGTATTTATTTCACTTTGTTTCCATGAGATAAGAAGGTGATGGTTTTATATTCAATGGCATAATTGTGCAGCTAAAAATTAAGACTCAGAAAATTCTACTTCATGCTCTCTTTAATCTTCGATTTTTAAAAATTAAAGGTTAATTTTTGTTCGAGTGAAAGACCTTATAAAAGCAAATGGCGAATAATTGATCTTGTTCGAAGTGTGGTCTCACTGAATGGGCTACAGTTCTACGCACTTGAAGGCCTACGCAGCAGACAAATAATTATGTTTATTCCAATTTGAACTTTCCTTTTGTTTTTCTGTTAAGAATACAGCGTCAAGCAGATAGTATAGATGCAGTATTTCCGCAACATGTATTCTGGTCGCGGAAGCCTCCAAGTATTCTATGCACGTCGTAACATGATCTCAATAAAATGATTGATGGTTTATTGAAAACATATCCGTTAACTTGACTGATCTCTAACTCTGAAATAGCTTTCAAGTGCGCAGAATAAAAAGATGTTTTTTCGACGCACATCCCAGACATGTTGAATGTACTTGAAGTTGGGTGTATCATTAGGCGCGTCAAAGCCTTGTTCCTCTTGGCGAACTATCCGAGAATAATATTATCGTCCACAGAAAAGGAGAGCACTGCTAATCAATGTAGGTGCAAAGATATAGTACGACGGGTAGCAAGATAGGGTATGTAAGCCGGCGGCGTCAGCCGAATGCGTTTACTACGCTCCGTGAAGTCACGAAGGTTAAGCGCATGCGAGACTCGCGGGTTCGTGGTTGAGTGACCGACCAGGAACCCCGGGATCTAACGGCGTCGAGCCCCTGGCCGAAGGGATAAAAGGCACTGACTGACTGCGACGTGACGAGACTTGACAATTATTAAAAAGTAAAAAGCACATTAATGGAGGATTACTCCCAAGTGTAAAGCGCTCAACGCCCCTTAAGGGGCTTAGAGACGCGTTGCGTCAAGATGTAGACGCAACAAATTAAAAAAAAAAAAATTAAAGATACGTAGTCCACTAATTAATTCAGCAAACGAAAGTCATTTAATCGTAGGTTTGTTTGATTTATCATGAGGCGTTGTATGTTGCAACAGCGCATGTCATTAGAAATACCAGGTTTTGTCGTAAAAAAACCTGTTAGTAATAGTGTGTGAAATACGTACATTTAAGGTCAGTATTAGATAGTATCGTTAATGTTTGTAATTTGCTTGCAATTCTCTGGCGGTCTCACACTGATTCCAATGGTAGTCAGATGTATCGTACGTCTGATGCTACCGTTGTATCTATTATGCCCTCACTTTTGTTTTGACATCCCGCATTGTAAGAAAGTCTATTACCGGAATGTTCCACACTCAGCGTCCGTTGATGTTCGATGACTTGCTATGCGGACTATACCAAGTTATGTTTCTCAACGTGTACGTCCGTGATTTAAAAAAAATCAGTAATTGTGTAACAATATTCCAAGCATTTGGCGTTGAACATGGGGATATCCTCCTTTGACATAAGTTTATCGTAAGTCATGTCAAGTTGTAAGTTATTGACTTTTATCCGACTGACCAGGGTCTCAGCGATGTTAGTATCCGAGGTACCCAAATGGTCACCCATCCAGGGATCCGCCGTTTCTCCAGCTGCTCTATTACCGTAACTTCATGGAGATTGGTTAAGTTCAGCTACCGGTGCACAATTTCAAAGATCTTTTGTATGGGTGGTACTGTTTTGAATACTAAGTAAACAAATCCCATCGTATGGGTTCGTTTGTTTTGGATGTATACCCTGTTCGGGATGAAAAGTTGTATTGAATGCATTAAAAAACATGCTTATTTTGTTGCTGTGTTTTTGTACAACATATTAAAAATATTCTTCTAAGACAAGCGAAAGAGTTTTACATTTATTTTAAAATAAGTACCCGACCACCTCCTGGCCCTGATTCTCATTTTTCTTTACTATTTTCAATTATCAAAATTTACAGACATAAATGTGACTTTTACTTCTATTGAACGTAGTTCTGAAGTTTGCAAATATTAAAGATATTTAATAAGCTATCAGATGAACAATTAGAAAATTAAAATAATTATTAATTGTGGGGAGTATTGAATGGCAAATGAATGGAACAATTTAATGATAAAAATCAATATATACATTTAAATGAAGAGTATATTTATTCGTTGATTAAATTATTATTTGTATTATTTATCATATCAATTTCTCCTCTTTAACTCTATACGTTTTTATATATGAACGGATATGAAAGTGACTTGACTCTCGAACACAAAATACATTTTTTTCTCTATGTTCTCGGCAGTGTTTGCAAAACAACTGCCGGGTCTCATGATTTTCCCTATACTTAATCATTTTATAGAGTTTCATTAGTCGTGCATCAAAATTAAATCGCTAGTGATGGTTGGAATTCCCTTAGTTTTTAGAACTGAAATTTTCAATGGGTTACACTCGACATACGACATTGTCACTAGACAAAAAATTCTTCGAAATCTCCAGCATCTACTGGTAGGAGTACTGGAAAAGATCCTCGATTATTCTTTATTCGGATTCTACATTGAAACTTTTTATAATGCTTTATTTAATTGGTTTAATTGAACTACAAGGTCATTAGCGACCACAATCAAAAGACAGTACATACAAGGTACAACAGAACAACAACCGAATTTAATAATAAAACAAATACATAATTTGTCAAAAGAAGAGTAACATTACACGACAAACATTAACGATCACTTTTAACACCAACAGAATATAAACAAAACACAATCATATGAATACACATTGTGCATTAGTAATACATTATTTGACATAACATTGAGGCAATATTGGAGCTTAAAAAATTCTTAGTTTCTTACAGTTTATTGATAACGTTAATTTCCTTTAAAAAATTAAATACATTTTCAATATGATGTTTGTTGTTAAGAATTTATGGGAGAGTGAGAGGTAATGCGTATTTTTTTATGGATATCTTTGTAAATGGAACAGAACAAACACACTTTTGTGGCAAAGATTTCACCACTACAAAGGGGACCCAACAACCTTTTCGTTATTTAATCTTCATTCTCACTCAGTGTGACAGATATGACGATGGATGACTTCAGAAATATTCTAAGAAATGTATAAGCTCTTACACTTAGGGGAAAGTTGGCAAATTTGGACCGGCGCCTAAATTGGATATCACACGCATTTATATGCTTAAGAGCATTTGAATCATACAAGTTGGCTGTCATGCTTGGGGAACTCTGGGATCGTTAGTCATTTTAACGAGCAGGACTAGTTTTAGTGTTTTCGTATCTCCATTTTTGTGCTACGTATCGTAAGTCATTGAATGCGGAAAGAGTAATTGCAACTTTTATGCTACACAGTACTACTCTTCATTAGCTTCCGAATACGGATAGTAAGACAAATGTGACCTTTGACGTAGTTGTGCAGCGTTATATCTTCCTTGTATTTGGACGAGTTGCCAATTGTGAACCACAGAATATTTCTTTGATTGCACCTATTTATCTTGTGCTGCTGGTAAGCATTATTTTATATTTTTCTTTTACATTAACATAAAGCAGTGGAATGGAATGCATGCAAATATAAAATGACATTGTGCACCATTTGATTCCCTGGGAGTTGGAGGAGACAACAAGCGAACCTAGCTCTAGCAACATTGGGCAAAATGGTAACGAAGAGTTCTCTTCATGATACTGTCTGTAATCACTAGAAGCAATGGAACTAAAATGTTTCATTAGGCGGATGACAAGTTTTCGTACATCGTCCGAGGTATCACTTATTGCAAGATGTAGAAAGGACAGTTTTAATGAACTGCTCATCTAAACAGCAATTATGACATTCTGAAAAAGTAACAAGACAAGTAATTTCAAGAGAATAAAAAAAGGTTCTCCCCACAAGATCACTAAGTACTTCGCGATGATGTTGAATCTAGCTGGTTCTGTGCGATTCATGGGAGGGAAAGAATGAAGATATGACAGTGTGACTGCGATATAGATTCTAGGTTCACACTCGCTGTATTAACATGAAATCTAACCTTGAGAAATGTGTCTGAATAAGTTGTAGAGATAAAATCTTTTGCGACTACCCACCATGTTGTTTCTTAAACTTTTCTCTTAGCCTATTAGGTTTTCATCAAATAAAAATGAATTCTTAATTACTGATTTACGTAGTAATGCATAGTGACTTTCCTAACTTGGAAGATTTTAACTCTAACAGACAAGATCAGAGTAAAATATTGGAATTATGTCTTCTAGATACTATAATCATCGTTCGAATGAAGTGTGAAAATCATTAAATAAATGGGGGGATTTTCAATTATATTTTCCCAACAAAACAATATCGTTCAAGGAATTAAACTATATGATTTTTTTCTTTATTTCGTCTGGATATATTGCATTTAATGTTATTTTAAATAAACATACTTTTTCATCCAACTTTTTGTTAACATTTTATTTCTTTTGAGGCCCAACTTAATAGTCTTTGAGTCCAAATTAGGCAACCGGTAGCCCAAGAGACCGATTGCACACAACAATTTTGTTTCCATTCTTCTTTGCAACAAACAATGTAATAAAATATTATATTTTGTAATGAAAATATAGTTATATAGTTCGTAGATTCTTTTGATAAATATTGTATTTTCATTGAATCTTTGATAACAGCATGTGAATAAAACAGTAAACTAATAGTTCTACAATAGCACATCCTTCTCAAATAATTTCTAATTTTTGCAATTTTCAAAAATTTACAGACTTCTAAGAAAATGAGACCTCCCTCGTTTAAACAAATTTAGTTATTTTAAAGAAAATGGGTTTTTTATTAACAGCTTTATCTTCAAGCAGAAATTGCGCGAAAACTTCTTGTTTCTCCTTCAAAAAATTCTACATGACTTTTATTGAAGATCCGTCTTAATTTCTCGCCCTGCTTTGCAAGAAGAGAAAGTACTGTAATCTTGTGCCGGAAAACGGCGATTTTTCAACAGAAAAACACTTATTGCCGATCCCTAGTAAAGAAAAACAATAAATATTGTCCCTGTATGTAGTAAATTTCTTCTTCGAACGCGTTACGTGTTCAGAATCAACGTTTTCCGAGTTCTTGATACCGAAAAATTGACTGACGGTGAAACGATTGTCCGTCTGAATGCGATCAACGATAGCGCGTAAACCGGTCAGACGATTATCTTCATAATTGGCATTCCCAGATCTACCTTGACAAACTCGAAGCCCTGCAAATATGAAACGAATATGGATTTCTGAGGGTTCTTTACATGAAACCTTAACATTTTCAAAATTTTCTCAAAAATGCCTTCAATTTTTTTATTAAACTTTTTCCCTGAATATATTAAAGAACACTTGTAGCGCAGATCTCGTTTTCGTTGTACACTGTAAATTTTCGAAAATTCAAACTTTTTCGGTGTCTTCCTGGAACTACAACTGGAACTACTATCGAAGATAGTTCAATCTTTAATGAATCCCAGTCTCCAACGACAGATCTTTAAATAATGCCAGGTATAAGTTTAATTGTGCAAGCAGAAATGAGCGTGAAATATTGGTAATTTTTAAACAAATATTTTCTCAAAAATGGCTACAAATATTTTCTTAAAATTTGTACCTGATAAAACAAAATACGCTTAAAGGATGGCGCCCTTTTGGGGAACTGTATTTCCGAAAATTGAAAAAAATAACAATGCAACAAAACATTTGTCATAGTTTTGTCTTAAATGACAAAAATAATCTTTAAAAAGGTAATATGCAATATTTTGAAAAGCAGCAGCCTTTGAGTAATTTCTGCTTGAAATTAATACAATTCAGAAAACATTATTTTCTCAAAAACGATTCCAAGATTTTTTATTTAAATTTTCTCCTCCTTGATTTCCGAATCACCGGTCACTCACTATATTCTTTTTGGCTGGCCTTGAGCTGTTCATATATGATGTTTGACGTAAATTCAAGATCCGTTACTTGTGGAGAATGGAGGATCAGGATCCTCTTCTGAGTAGACGATTCACGAAGAGTATGGAGTGGAACTTGATCATTGTGAGCCACTAATGGTGAAGCAGATGGTAAACCAGAATAGCAAATCGTCTTTTTTTGCTCCCTGAATAAGTGGTAACATGCAAATATAGCAGTCATCTGAATGAGTCTTGATGACGAGACAAACGGCATACGGTGTCGAAGATCTCCTGTGATTTAACTAATCAAGAACAGTATAATCAGTTTAACAGCAGACATGTGGCGCCCCACCCTAACATTAATCTCCTAATATGCATAATTTTCCCAAATAAGTGTACACATTGTTATTATTCGGGTTATATTGGCAACAACCATATAAGAAACTATTTTGACTGGTAACACATTTATCACGGCATTACTAATTACAGTTGAATAGATTTTACAAACTTTTACACTTCACAAAATTCACTAATTCATTGCTTTTAAATCGAGCAAGAATGCACAGAAACGTATTACACAACCGCTCCAATTCACTCTCGGGGCGTAACTTGGTTCTGAATAGAAAGGTATTTGTACCCACGCTTAGTGAATTCTGAGTAGCTAATTTATTTATGCGTTGCTCAGATTTCTTGATTTGGAAAACTTAGGATAAGTAATATAAACACATATTAAAACATTTTTATCCCACACTGCCAAGAAGAACTTGATATTCTGCAAGACACCCTCAGAGGCAACCGGTTGTTCTAAAAATAACTAGTAGTACTACAGAATGGCACAGACGTTCTCGTAGAAAATTGTTCTAATTTCCTTGGTGTGACTGGATTTAAGGTCTTGCTCCCTTCTCTGGCCAGCTGCCATCTATAGTCGCCCAAAGTAAATTTTTTAAACATTTTCTTAACTTTTCGGTTTCTTAATAGTAGAACTGAAATATGGCTTCAAGAATATTAAAGAAAAGTATACTCTCGTTCTGAATAAAAATTTTCATTGAAAAATTTGAAGCAGTTTTTAAGAAAATAGCGATTAAGCATTACTGTAAACGAAATTTGAAGCTTTTTTCACAGAATCTATTGTTTTCGAAAAACTTCTTTAAGTAATTTAAAACTCAACTCACAAATGCAATAATGTATACAAATCGATGGAAATGTGCATATTAAGGACGTGAGAGATATTTCGAAAAAATACATTTGTGTATTTTTGAAAAAACAAAGATACACAAAATGAACTTTATTCAGTCATATAACAGTGCTATAAGCACCAGACATTCGAAAAATTGAAGAAAAAATTTGGAGCCATTTTTGAGAAAATGGCGTTTGAGCGTTTCTGAAAATGCGGAATTTTGAGCTCATTTTAACAGAAAACTCAAAGAGTTTTTGAAAAAAAATTATTTGGCATTATTTAAAGCACATCCACTCATAAATCTAATAATGTGAAGAAATTGCTTCTAAGTCAATAAAATTATATTTTTATAATTTTTTAAAACATAAGAATAGAGCAATATGGCATTTATGTCATCAGATAGGGTGCATTTTGTACTATCCCTACCAAAAATTTAAAGAAATAATTTGAAGCTGTTTTTGAGAAAATCATGTTTTTGTTTGTTTTGTTTGTAAAACTGCAAATATTGCACACAATGTTACACTAAAACTAATAAAATTTTCAAAAAAGTTTACATGACCTTAATGAAAGACCTATTTATGGGCATTAAATTTCATTTGAAGTGAAAATCTGTGTCTTCAATTTTATAGCTAAGGAAGACGCCAAAAAATCCAAACTTTTGCAATTTTCGAAAATTCAGAGGTAACCGTGAGAATGGCACCTATGCCTCCTTTATAAGTGTATTTTACTCTATTCTTACAGGAAATTTAAAGAAAAAATTTGGTGCGGTTTTTTGAGAAAACTTTGAAAATGTCCGGGGGGACTTCATATAAAGTACCCCAAATTTTAAAAAATGTTTTTAAAAATTTAAAACTTCAACTAGAGCCAGATGGACAGGGGATTTATCAATTTGGAAAAGATCGTACGTATAGTTTAAGCGCTAGTAGTTGTTCACAGACGGACGGACAGACGGACTGACGGACGAACGGACGTTTTGAAAAAAAAACTTTTTCGGTATCAGGGGACCCCAAAACGTGTATTTCCGTAGAAATCTCGAAATCGATTTTCCCCAGCATTATATAACTTCCTATATACTACGTATATTTACTCCGTATATATGTATGTATACGAGAAAGTAAAAACCAAAAGGTAACTTTTATCACTAATTTTGTGGTCAGGGAGTCATATTGATCTGATATTATTGTCACGACGTAAATTTACTGTAGATAAGTGCTAGCAATATTGTTAGCAAGTGCTCGCAAAGCTGAAAATGTAAATAAAAAAAATTATCCATATTCCTTGACGTGTCTGCGGTTCTCAAAGTGGGAGAGATAAGTTCAGATCTCGCGCTACCGCCTACGCTCATAATCGCTATCTCCTTTCCGAATAAGAAAATTGCGACATCTAGCAGCGGAGCCAGGAAAACCAATAAACTCCGCCCCAGCCGGGAAATGCTCTAAGCTCCCGACAGATACCGCAATACGTGTAGTACGGAATTGCAGGTAAGAGTTAGTAAAGGCTGCGGAAAACAGAAGAAAAAGCGGGAAAAATTGCACGAGGTCTGTGGCCCGTTTGTTAGGATACAACTCCGGCATTCACCTTGCACTGATCGAAGAAACCAAGGAAAACTACCGATCAGAGGAGCCGGTCGCTAGAATTCTCCTCCAGACAGAGGATGAATTCGACCTAGGTGTATACCTAGGGTCGAAAATCGGTCACTGTCGGGTCTCGAAACTGATTAGGCATTATTAAAAATATTTTTGCTCGCAATGGTTTTGGTGTTTTTGGGTTATATTATTTATCTATCAAGAAAACGTGGATGGTCCACGGTTTTAATGATTTTCTACTTTTAAAGCTCCATTTAAATAACTATTTTTAATATCTACGTAATTATAACATTAAATAAAGTAATCAAATCAAATGACTACCAGTTATATTCCGATGATAATATTTTCCATTTTTTGAAAATATTAATTGAGGTGTTATGGTTCGCGAAATGGAATAGTAGACGGATATCGCTGACATTCCACTTCTAACAAAACCGACTGTTTGACCAACAACATTCTCAAGTTCTCTCATTCACACTGCCTTGCTTACTCTCACGCCTATTCACATACGCTCTCACACAACCATCTTACCATGCACGCACGCATACCTTTCCGCTTTAACTCTGACTTGCTCATTCACAGACTCAAATTGCTTCCATGAAAGAATCATTGTGTTTACACGAGCACCTTGGAATTGCACAGTCATCAAAATGTTAACAGGCAATTCTCTTTTAAAGGAAATATATTTTTAAAGTTGTAAAATTACACAGAATACTTTGTATTAGTTAACAATTTAATATACCAGTCCTTCATATAAATTATGGGAAATCCCATTACTAAAACTTCTACTGAAATAATTGGCAAGATGTAGAATTTCCTATATCTTTATCTATTCCTATATCCTATATATTTTAAAGATATTTACAATATCTTTAAAATATTTACCATCGGAGGCTTTCACGGCCGTTGTCAGTATTATTGTTTACGTGCGAGCTGGTAGGATAATGGCCTACCATCCCAGAATGAACCGTTAATACTTAAAAATATTGTTTAATATTTCAAGACACAATAACAGTGGAACAATTTAACGAATTAAATCTAGCATACATCATTTCTAGGAATGATCACATTTTTCAAAAATTGATCTAACGACCAAAAATGTTCTGCGTATTTCATTAAGTATGTATACAAATTGCTAACATAAACACGTAAGAAGCCTGAAGATCAGGAAATAATTCTTGTAGTATGTATTATTTTGACAATTTATGTAGCAGTTATCGCAGTAATTATCGGTAACTCACACATTATTATAAAATATACAGTGTAAAATTCTTTAACTACTCACGTGCGACTGCAAAGAAAGGGATTTCAAGAATAAAAAAAATTAGATCTATTACACCGGCGTACGTGGCACATGGCAACGTGTGTTCCACCTACAGTGCCACCGACCGGGAGGTCCCAAGGTTTGAGTCTTGTCAATGTCGGATTTTCGACGCTTGCCGGATACCTAGGTACGTAATCGACTTCCTTTGACACGATGTAGATTTTGGGTGAAGTACAGGCAATTTTTAAACAATTGTTTGTCTCAAAAAAGGCTCACATTTTTTTCTTGAAATTTTCTTCTCGTGTGACCAGAGGATGGTTAAAATTGTCTAGTCTAATTTCTGGGGAACTCTCTGAATTTTCGAAAATTGCAAAAAGGTAAAATTGAAAAAGTACAACCTTGTTGACAGAGATTTAAAAGAAGTATGTTCTTATAAATCAGAGCTTAAAATGATAATGAACAATTACTTAAAAATGAGTTGTTTTCGCGTAATTTGTGCTTGAATTAATGTAATCTAAAAAAACATTTTCTGAAAAATCGCGCCAGATTTTTCCTTTAGTTTTTTCCCGGATAGAAGAAGGGGCCTTAGAAAAATGGCGTAGGTCCCATTTCTTTTTAACTGTCTGAATTTTTCGAAAATTAAAAAAGTAAAAAATATTGCGAGAAACGAAGGTCTGTTGTAGTATCACCAGTATTATTTTCTTTCATTAACATGCGGCATAGTTTGCCGGTCTACAATAGTCGACATTTGTGTAATAATGTTTTATTTAACATAAAAAACAGTTAAAAACTATTTGCGACGCTAGGGAGAGGATTATTCTGTGCAAGTGTTCTTAATTCTGGATTACCTTCCCTAAGCCACATGTAGAATTATGAATACAGTAGAAAATGAGCGTTTTTGGCAAGATTAGATTAGAAAATATTCGCTCCGTTGTAATTAAAATTATTTGCAAGAACATATGAGCTACTGATTTGGGCTCTTATCTCTCAACGTGCCCTTTCTGAAGGAATCGACTTCCTGCGGCATGGAAAACGATAATTTGAATAATTATACTATTCACTAACTCCTAGAAGACGTGCACAGATAGTAAAGTTACGTTTATGTCCAGAATCAAAACAAGGGGCCATCTCAGCATTCGCTCAAAGAATCAGGAAAACTTCATGAAAAACCTGATGGAAATGGAGGTCATTGATCTGGAAGCTGATGTACAATAATTGTTACAGGTTGTTTAGAATTCTACAGTATACATTAATGATAACGAATACATTAAATATAAGTATAAAAATTAATATTACTTTCCCTTTGGTACTTGGTATACGCTCTAATTGTATAGAAACAGTAAATGACAATGCACAATAACTCATGCACTCTTAACAATAAAATGGAATGAGCTTTCTTCATTCACATTATTTACAAATGTACGTTATCTGTTTTTTATGTGGGTTGGGAATGAGAAAAAGTTTGAAATAAATACCCTCAATAAAAATAATTTTGTGGAATACAGCGTCCATACAACTAACGGAATACAACGTTTAGGGCGAAATGGCAATTTCTCTGTAATTATTGCGGCCGAAATGCAAATCAACTGGGACACAAAATCGAAGGTCATTTGATGTCACAGTCGTGGAGAATTTGTGGTAGACGTTATAGTAATGCCCACCTGGTCGCGGGTTCGAGTTCCGCCTTGGGCATGGCTATTTCTTCCTTGTCTCTCATGTCTGTTTTGGCGCGGAGGGTCCCGCGTCCTGCTGATCAAGATCAGAGGAGCCCGCAAGTGTGCTATTGTCTAGGGTATGATCGAGAATACGTCTCATCCGAACGTAAAGGGTAACCGGCTATCGGCTAGACAAACGCCCTAAAAAAAAGTTTCAGTAGTACTTTGCGAAATGCACGAACTTCGCGACAGGTGATCCACGTGTTGCCAGAAGCGCCTGCCCGAGGTGTTGCACTCGGCGCCGGGCGACGGTGGCGGTCTCTAGCGGCGCAGGACCGGCACGCCGCGCCGTACGCGGACGCGTCATTCCGACGCTTCTGTTGAACCTCGATAGCGCAGGTCAAGCGGCGCGGCGCGACCAGATAACCGCACCGTGACGTTGGAAAGGCGGCAATATTCATCAAACTCCAAAATGTTTCTATTTATCGCTGTAGTGATTCAAAAATGCTTTCAATACATTAAGTTTCATTAAAAAAACAGTTTTTATATTTGATTCAGTATCAACGTATTGTACAAAAAACCTCGATGGATACTGGAATACTACGCTAAGGAAAGTGTTCCTTTTTTACTTTCTATAACACATCATCGAAAGAAAACCCGTAAAGTTTTCTACTGTTAAATGTGGCTAGGCTTGTATCAATCAGATTTAAGACGAGAAATTCAAAATTTGACCGATTACGATTTACGGAAACCAATTCGCGTACACGAAACTCATAACACACGTGAAATACAACGTATGTTACCACAACTCCTAGTCGATACGCCCAGGCCCTTAATATCCCGTTTTCTGTCTTGTGACAGTAATGAAGTAATATTAATTACATTCTGTGTATCCAAATTTCTTAGATGGGTATTTCTAATTCTGCTCGTTGCGTTTTACATATCCCTGGCAGCCAGATTACTGAATAATAGAAGCGGTAGTTGCAAATCGACTGTATTGTGTTATAAACCAATAATATTATTATAAATATAATATTATTAATTATATAATTACTACTAATGTACACTGCAAACGATGTTTTTTAATTCATGAAACTATTTGCAAAAGTTAATTTCTTTGTAGTGTAGCAACGATATAGAGTATGATGTTAAAGTATGATAATAAATGTAACTTCATTTTCTGTGCACGTCTTCTAGAATTCAGTGGGAAATACAATTATTCAAATTATCGTTTCCATGTTGTCACGGCAGGAAGTAATAAGAGCCAAAATTTATTGCTTATTTATCCTTGAAAATAGATTTTACTACATGGGAGTTTTTGTTTTGTTTTTTCTCCCTTTCAAAATTTAAAATTTAAGTAGTATATGACTTAGTGTAGGGATCACAGAATTTTGAAAATGTGCATACAATTCACTTTTCCCCATAGCACGTCATACACAGTTTTTAACTGTTTTTTTTGACGTAAAATAAATAAAATAAATAAAAATCTAGATAAAATGAGTTTTTTATCCCGTGCATTCTAGAAGATTTATTTTTTGAACTAAATATTTTGCTTTCATTTAGTGAACTATTTATTTCAAACATAAACTACATTACCAGACATTATGTGGCTATGCCGAAGTCTTTAAAGCCATTACACCATTTATCGCATATAGTTTGGGCCCTCCAAAACACTGCAATATCTATATATTGGTATTTAAAAAAAACACACCATCCTTAAATATCGTTTTGCGACATCGAGAAATGTCCGTTTCACTTCGTGTTGCAGTTCGAGTGCGGCCCGGCGTGTCGAGTGGAGTCGAGGTGTAATAATCGCGCCGCGCCGCGCCGCGCCGCGCCGCGCGTCTATCTCGACACAAGAATCGCCGCTCGACCTGTGAAGTGCTGAGGTTAACCGGAGTTTTCTCAATGACGCGCCGCGCCGCGCCGCGCCGCACCGCGCCGCGCCGCGTCGCGTCGCGTCGCGTCGCGTCGCGTCGTGTCATTGAGAAAACTCCGGTTAACCTCAGCACTTCACAGGTCGAGCGGCGATTCTTGTGTCGCGATAGACGCCTGGCGTCGCAAAATGACGTGTGGCACCGCTCAGCCGCCGGTTCCCAGGTGATACTATGGTTCCTGTAATGGTCTCCTCAAATATATTCTAAACCGTTCCAGATATTCGTATGCAAATATCATTAAAATTAATAATGCTTTGGGCGCATAAGAAAATGTATAATATTATTTAATGACTTTTTACTTTCTCGCCTTAGTACGTAAGAATAGGAAAGCGCAATGAACACTTAAAACAGTGGGACAGGTCTCATTTTTGTTGAAACCTTTGAATTTTCGAAAATTGAAAAGTTCAATTTTTTTCGACGTCCTCCTACAACTACATTATTAATTAAATTTTCCTAAAAAACCGTTGGTGAAAGACTGATCTTAAAACCGGACCTTGTTCAATTTTCGAAAATGTGAGTAGTTTTTGCGTAACTTTGTGTAAAATATAGGCAATGTTTAAACAATTATTTTCTAAAAACGACACTAAATTATTTTTGTTTCTTCGAATGTAATAAACAACGGTCAAAATGTGGCGCTGGTCCCATTTTCAGGAAATTTTCTGTATTTTCAAAAATTGCAAAAAATTACATCGCAAAAGTTAAAAATTGATGATAGAATTTTTTCTTCAGTAAAAATCTGTTTTAAAAATAGAACTTTAAATAACGTAACATACAATTTGCGCGAAGATGAGTAGTTTTTCAGAGTAGTGTTCGCAAAACATCGCATAGAATTTTTGAAAATTGCTAAAGTTAGAAATAATTGAAGAAAAACACCACTGTTGTAACACCACTAGTTTAAGACAAAGATTTCGATACATCTTTTATTTTTGAAATGGAATCCCACAAATTGCTTTGGTCCTTGATTATTAGCGTAAAGAGACAAGGTCATATATATTCATAATACCTTCTGTGAGAAAACGTTTTTGAGAAATGTAGAATTTTTATGATGCTCGCCAAATACCATTGTACCACCATTACTGCGAGGAAACGCTCTACGAGGATACTCGCGTGTTGCGTTGGCTCTGAAGAGTGTAAAAGTGTTCATTAATCATCCTTATTCTTTTACGAAAGCATCACTTTCTTAACGTGTGGATTATAGTGGTATTTTATTCCCTATAGGTTTAAAATTTTAAAAAAAGTATTACAAACAGTATTACTTTTTGTAACATCAATGTTTATGTAGTAGATACTCAGATTCGTGAAATTAATTTCTGCAACCAACACTAATTGCATTGTCCGAATTCATTTGAACTTTCGACGAGCTCGGATGCAAGTTGCAATTCCGTTTTCATTCGAATGCCTAACATTTAAAATCACTTGTGAAACTGCAATTTCATTTGGAACAAATTGTTCAATGTATCCTGCAAAACTCTGTTAATTCTATATTATCTAATAAATAATAAAAATTTATTTAATATATTGTGATTTTCAATAATTTTTACAAACTTCATTTGTAAAAAGTGGGCGTCTTTCCCAGCAGTTTCATGGGAGAAATTCATATTTTCCATGAAGGAAATTTGAAACAACAAAAACAAACCTATCGTCACGGATCCCTACGCATGAGATGAGTATGTACTGCGAGATTTCCCAGCATTTTCCAACAATTATCTACTTATTTTTTTAGCGTTTCCTTCCGAGTTTTACGTGTAATGTTATTCCCACAAAATTACGTAAACACTTTTGTTCGGCAGTAAATGTTTTTACTGCTTGCTTCAGACTTGAAATAAATACTAAGTTTTTATTCACACCTCCCAATTTTCTCCAGGTAAAATCTTCACATTCACTTTTTTCTTTATTCTGTTTATTTGCAATTTGTTCGTATACAGAACATTAAGCAAATAGCATATTGTGCAAAGTAGCATGTAAGAAGTCACTCAGTGATAGCCCTTCTTACAAAGTGACTAAAATCTATAACTTAAATCTAGTGTCTTAAACATATTTAGTCTCATTTTATTAAGGTGTTTATCTAAAATGTTCATTCCAGGAATGCACTTAGCTGATGAAAATATCAACGTTTCCTTCAATTGTAAAGTTGATCTCAAAACTAAACATCTCCAAGGTAATGGAAGCGTAATAACAAAAAAGTGTTTTTTTTTAATATGCAAGCAAAATCTCCTCTGATAAGATACATATTTTCCTATAATGCTTTTCTTCGCAGAAATTTGATATTCTTTCTTACAAACGTGTCTCATTTATCCAGACCACAATTTGGATTCTGAAAATTCTGCTTTAAAAAAAATAAAAAAGGTTAAGGTCAGATATCATCTTCCCTTAGCGTATGATAGACTTATACAAAGGATTATAAAGCTCTCAAAACATGATACAGTAAACCCTCATTAACACGAATTCTAAGAGACTGAAATAATCGGAGTTCGTGTTATAAACATTCCTGTTATCCCAGTAATATAAATGTCCGTATTACGTAATCCCTTGTCGGGACCAAAGTTTTGTTCGTGTTACGGCGGAATTCGTGTTAATAGAGTTAGTGCTAATGAGAGTATACTTGTAATGTATTACATTCCAAAGTCAAAATATTACTGAGTGTTACAACAATGTTAACAAATACCCAGAACTGTTGCAGTTAATTTCAAAGTGTACCTAAAGTAAGGCGATTTAAAGGCGGGAAAATGGTAAAAATGTTTGTTTTTTATTTTGAACTACAGCCCAGCAGTCGAAAAAGCCTAAAACATTTCACAACGATTTGTGTTTTGAGAGGAACGTTAGAGATTTTTTCTAGCCTTTTACAGGGTTTTACGACAGTCAAAATTATTTTTAGTTATATTTTTAAAAACAATTGCGTTTGAATTTGGCAAAAAAAACTGCTTTTCTTACAGTATAAATTATTTTCTTACTTTTCGTATTTTTAAATTATTTAAAACAGTGTTAAGTTGACGAAGAAAATAAAATAAAAAACGTTTTAGGGCTTTAGATGGGTGCGGGTGGTGGGACCGGGGCTAAGAAACCTTTCGAAAATCTTATTTTTATTTTACATATATAGATTAAGTGCTCTAAATCATGTCATCTGGTTGTAGGGATCTTTTTACCTTCTTATTCGGAGGTGCCCTTTAATAATTTTGTGGCACAGTGAAGGAGAATTTAATGCAGAATGGATGTCAGAACCAAATTTTAAGTTTTTCATAACATTAATTGTGAAAACACATTCAATTAATAAATGAGATATAGAAATATTTTCACTACAATTTGGACAAAATCGATTATTATTTGTTTCTGTCTGTCACATTTTCGTAAATCCTCGTATTCTAAATTGTTATGAATGTCCGCATATAATAATAATAATAATAATAATAATAATAACAACAACATGATGGTTATTGTTATTATTATAGTTGTTATAATAACGTACATGTGGTAAAGGATTTTAAAGATATCGATCGGCAAATTTTTGCAATCACAAGTGCAATATAATTAATATGAAATTAACAATGACGAGGTAGAAAAAAAAAGAAAAAATAAACTGTTTAAAAGATAAGTATTTTTTCAAACGTTCAAGAAATGGCTCCATCGGAATTTCATCCCTCAGCGAATGCATTTGGCTGAGTTTCCGTTAAAATTAATATTAACTTTTCTTACGATTCGACTCAACAGTCACGAAGGGAAAGAGGTTGGGACAAACGACCTTTCCAACGCAAGCCACTCCTAGCGCCAAAAGGACGCCAGCAAGCACGACAGCTGCCAACCCCTGCTGCAGAAAGGCCACGTGTGGCAAAGGGGAGCCGGGCGGGCTGGCCAGCTCCGAGCCCAAGCGAGTGCAGACAGACTTGTGGACTTCGCCACACCTGGCGCACGGAGCGCGCCGGCGGCGTCGAGAACCTGCGCCAAGTCCCCCCTATCGCAACACAAACACGCTAGTGTGCTCGCCGTTGAGTACACACGCCGGAGTCATTGTACTATCGTGTCACAGACGAACTCCTCGCTTCGGCAGTGACGCGTCGACACGACACGTCACGACGCGACGCGACGCGGTGAGGAGTTGCGCGGCTATTTCGACGTGAATCGCCGCTCGACCTGTACTGTCGGGGTTAACCGAGTTTTCTCTCAATGACGCGACGCGCCTATCTCGACTGACTCGCCGCGCCGCTCGATCGACTCTATCGATGAGAAACGCACATTTCAGGATGTCGCGGATCGACATTTATGGAGAGCGTTGTTCCAAATTACTGATGTATTAAAATTGCAATAAATTGGAGGTCTCAAACCGGCACAGGGACGGATCCAGCCGATCATTTTTGGAGGGGGACATCGTAGATTTGTGTTAAATAATAAACATATTTGTTATTAAAATATCCGGAATATAAGAGATATCAACCACAATCTTATATCCCGGATATTTGATCATGGATTACCACAAGATCTCCGCTGCCACTACAGAATATTTGTTATTATTTTGTTTATTATTTATGTACTATAGATATGATACCATGGATTATTATTGTTTTAATAATTACATAATTCGAACATAAATATTTAAATCAGTTTTTCATAATAAAGAAAGGTAAATGAAAACTCTAAGCCTGGGGGCGGGCATGGTCACCATACCTCCCTGGATCCGCCAGTATGTATAGTGAATAAAATCAGTGTTTCAATACACCAATTTGTATTGCTCTTCTTAAACTCAAGATGAAAAAAAATAGAAAACGGTTACACTTTCTAGATATCAAACTTTTAATATGGGTACATAATACAGCCAGAATATAATCAAATTATCTTTTTCAGGGGTTTTCGCTCTCGTAAAGGAAGAATCGATTACAGCGTAAACAAACAGTTTCAAAATGTGAGCAGCATTGGTTTCTAACACATTTCAGCCGATTCTCAATCACGTCTTGTAGTAGTAAATAATCTGACTGCCAATATATTCTAACTGCCACGAGGATAACTAGAAACGTCCGTTATTACGCAAGTTATGTAACGTAAGTTATTTATTTAAAACGTTAACTGTTATTTATTTTATTTCTTATTGGACAGATCCGTGCAAACATTTTGGTCTTTTTAAATCATTGGTTTAAATAGACTATTCCATTCGTGAAATTAAAACCAACGGGACTTAACTATACACATAAAATGCCCCAAGGGCATTGTATATTAGAAAGTATATAGCTTTTTCTTTCCGATTTTTCTTACCGCTTCTCCCTACTGTCCAATCATAAACTGTGACTCTTCTATCTTAGGAGGCGATAAGCATCGATCGCAATGTCGATAATAAACCGCGTGTGTACTATAACATAACCTCTGATTTGAACATAACTTCCAGTTATTCTCAACATTTGGCACACTTTGGAACTCATGTGGATATAATTTCATTCGTGAATTAGTCCTAATAAATACCAGTCGTACTTTGAAAATTCTGAGGTAAATCCCCCTCCTCGCTCAGCGAGTCGAGGATTTGTCGACAATTTCCTAAGCACTCGTGGTATTACCTATGAAAATCACTTCTCATTGGAACCCAGCATAGATCGTTTCCGAATTCACGTAGTCGAGTGAAGGTCCTTCCTCTTCTTTGTCCTATCCTCTCCCCTTACACACACACTTACACTAACATGCCCGACACTACCACATACTCCGGGAGACCGTTCGGAAGCTTAAAGGTTGTCCCGACTGGGGCGGTGCCCCCTTGGTGGGAGAGTCCTGGGTAGGGGGAAACCCCGCTAGCCGACGTTAGGTCGGGGCCGGATCTCGCCATCCAGCGGGGAAAAATCACAGCCATCTCCCGAGAGAAAAGCATGCACTACACTTACGGGACTAATGACCTAAACTGTTGACGCGCCCGGAATCGCTAGCCAACCGACCAACCAACTAGGCCCAGGCATGAGGGACACTGGTACCTGGTTGACGATGTCGGACGACCGACCCAATAACGCCAAATACAAACTTTTATAAAATGTATAATATTGTATAATATGTTGGTATTTAATAAAATTAATGACGTATTTTTCATGTATTGCCATATATTGAAAGACAATAGATATCAATACACAGATAAATTGATAGAAAATGTCGATTCAGCATTTGAAAAATTCCTTTCCATTTACCAAGCGCGGTTATCTTTCGGCGCAATCGAGCCGCAACTTCACAATCGAGGTTCGATAGAAGATTCAGAATGGCCCATCGCCGCCCACGGCCTCCCGGCGCCGCTGCGTTGGTAGACGCCGCCACTATCGGTCGCCCGGCGCGGAGTAGCCACCTCGCGCATGCGCATCGCACATGCCGCGCGCGTTATAGTGAGTAGGAGTTTGAGGAAATCGAAGCGTTGTTGACAGGATCTACAGATGAAATGAAAGGAGTCAATATCAATTTATTTAATATTACTATACCATTTGCTCAAATCTTATTAAGTAAGAAAACCTTCATTTTTTATACATTGAAATATATCGAATTTTATAATATTCGACTAATTCATATTCGTATGACGACCATGATTACATTTTTTAACATTTAGTAAGAGGGATGATTGGAGAGGATATAGTTTTTCGTGTGCTACATTTAAATGCACGCCCAGTATGGATCAGAGCAGCCGAATCGAATACCAACAAATTTCAAGTTGTCCAAAATCAGTTCCTGCGCACCATAACGAACGCTCCATGGTACATTTCCACACACAACTTCACAAAGAATATCAATTAAAACCTTTAACTAATCACAGTATATTTTTATTCATCCACTAGTCACAAACATTCCCAATTTAACTTCTCTAAACATTCCCAAAACCAACACGGAAAACCCGTATTAAAAACACGGGTATTCCGTATCCACGTTATTCTCAGATCTTGATTCAAAGTAGAGTGATCATATAAAGATACCAATCACACTAGTAGTAAGATTATTATAGGTAAATTTTAAGTGTGTGTGTGTGTGTGTGTGTACACACACACAGAATATGGACCTTAGAACAACTGTCACGTTTTCAGGTGTTCGTTATGTTATATCCACAATACACTGCGTTTGTAAAAGGAATTATTTATTCATTATGTGTATACAAGGCAAATTCACTAGATATAATATTCCCCTCTGTTTGCCTTCTCTGCTGACGTCCCGTCTTGGGTACGGCCGCTGCGGCGATCTGTGTGTCAGGCTCCGGGCCCGCGCCTCCACTAGGCCGGGCGTCACAGTCTCCACGCGGCGTAGATAAAGAGGGGCGGTAGGTTTACCGCCACTGCCTCTCGCTGCTCCCGTGTGCGCTCCTCCGCCACGGTTCCATTCTCACTGACTGGATCCAGACTACCTTGCTCGCTGCGAGGGGGATCGCTAAATACCCCCTAGGGGGCCGCGGCTCGCCGGCTGTGATCACCGCCGAGGACGGCGGCGAGTCTCTGCCCGCCCATTCTGGCGTGACAGCCCGCGCGCTTCCCGCCATTACGTGGCTCGATGGCGGGACTTGCGAATGCGCGCGGGCGGTCACAACACGTTATCTACACTTGATGACGCCTTCTTCAAAATTTGATTTGATTATTTTGCGTTTCCGTGTGCGTCTATTGCTATGGATGTTAGTCCCATAGAGCATGCTTCATATGACGGAAGGTGGCAGTGTCCATCCCCCGCTGGATGGTGTGAGTTAGGATCGACCTACCCTTCGGCTTGCGGGGTTTCCCCATCAAAGTGTATCCTTCCATTAGGGGGCCCCGCTTCAGCCCGGACAATCTCTTAGCTTTCAACTGGTCTACCGATATAAGTGGTAGTGTATTTCATATACGTGTGTGCAAGTAAGAGGTGAGGATAGTACAAGGAAGAGGAAAGAAAGATCGCGCTCGATCCATGGCCCGTTTGTTAGGGAACTGTTTCGGCTTTCGCCCGATGTTGATAGGAGAAACCAAATAAAACTACCGATCAGAGGACAAGGCCGCCAGAATTCTCCTCCAGAGACGAGCTGAATTCACCCTATGTACATTGTGTCGAAAATCCTGCAACCGACGCGACTCGAACACTCGGACCTCTCGGATATAGACACTGCAGTAACATCATTTGATGTCATGCCACCTCAGCCGGTTTCAATAATTGATGCAACAAATGATGGATTAATGCAGTTTTAAGCGAACAAATTACTGTGTTTACTTAAAATAAATTTAATGCATATAAAGCACAACTAAAGGTCAACAATAACCTGAAACAAAGACAAGGTGATCGTGTATTTGCCATACCTCTCTGACTTGCTAAGTTCTTTATAAAGAAAGATACAAGATTCTACACACGTAGAACTGATTCGAGCTTATGTCAAGGATCTTTAATTAGAATAATCACCAGGCTTAAGAGAAACATGTATCTAACTCAAGCTATAATACAAAATTGATTTGTTAAATATCTAACAAAATTTTAAAAGTAAATACATAGAAGTGTTGCAGAAGTCAAGGAAAGAAGTGCAACTGGCATTAGAACATATTTCATGAATAGCAGTATTTTTGCCTTGCAAATTAGTGTCTACAAGATCCAAATTGCAAATAAGTACAACAAATATGGGTGCTTAAAAATGTTTGATTCTTGACAAACATAGAAAACATAATTCTGTCATATTTGAGAGAAATATCTTCCGGAAAAAATTTGTGCACATTAAAATAAAGGAACAGATTCAGAAAAGAACTAGAGGTGCTACAGAATGGCACAGGCTTTCTCGTAGTAATTTTTTCTAATTTCCTTCGAGTGATCTCGCTATAAGGTCTTGATCCATTATCTGGCCTGTTGCGATCTATCTTCGCCAAAAAGTGATTTTTTTCATATTTCCTCAACTTTTCGTTTTTCCTAAAAGTACAACCGAAATATTACTTCAAGAATATTAAAAAAGAGTAAAACCTCGTTCTAAATAGAAATTTTCATTGAAAACTTTGAAGCCGTTTTTAAGAAAATACCGATTAAGCATTGCTGTAAATGCGACATTTGAAACGCTTTCTCACAGGAATCTATTGAGTTTTCGAAATAGTTCATTTGCAGTAATTTGAAGCACTTCCACTCACAAAAGTAATAATGTATACAAATCGATGGGAATGTGCATATTAACAGCGTCAGAGATATTTAAAAAAATACATTTCTGTAATTTTTGAAAAAACAACAAAAAAGAATACACCAAAATGAACTTCACATCATATTAAACAGTGCAATTAGCACTACCCATTGGAAAAATTGGAGGAAAAAATTTGGACCTATTTTGCGTTCCTGAAAATGCGGAATTTTGAGCTCATTTTAACAGAAAACAGTTGAGTTATCGAGAAACTATTTGACTATTTAAAGCATATATGTTCATAAATATAATAATGTTAAGAAGTCGCCTCTAATGTAAATATTACCGGCGTGAGTGTCAAGTAAAAAAATACATTTTTGTTATTTTTGAAAAAACAAAATAATCTAGCAATGCAGCGTATATGTCATCGTATGGGGTACATTTGGTACATCTCTCTGATCTCGAATCTTTAAAAAACGAGTAGTTTTCATGCAATTTCTGTTTGAAGCTAATGCAAATGTTAAAAAAAAAACATTTTTTCGAAAACCGCTCCAAATTATTTCTTTAATTTTTTCCGTGGATAGAACAAAAGGCGCTTAAAAGAATGATGCAGGTCTCATTCTCATTAGTTTAAATGAGCATGCCATGAAACACATAGTAATAACAAAATTTTAGTGTTTTGAAAGCTTGTTTAAAAATGTCCATATGCATGGACATGCTGTCCTGGACATTAAGTAAGGATCGATTTTAATAAAAGTATTCGGCAAATCAGAACCTGAAATCTCTAGGAAAACGTAGACTGCGAATTAGAAATAAGGGGTTGTAAGGACCTGAAAATCCTAAGATAAGATTTATATGAAATGGGTAAGGGTCAGAAAATATTTGAGCTTGGAAAGATCTGCATCTTAATCAACGTCGAATTAAGAATAAAGATATGATACAGTTATTAAATTAAAAGAAAAAAAAAAATAATATAAATATGGCGCTTAAAACGTTAAATTTCATGAAAAAGAAAAGAAACGTCTATCATCTAAAGCCGCACTGAGTGTTTATACAATAAAGAACGCCTGCAATCCTTCATTCACTATAACACTAAAAACATTTTCTTCATTATTTTTCTGCTCTACACAGCACGACACCTCACTTCACTGCATAACTTAATATTCTTATTTAAATACCTCATAAACTTAAAAATACACTAAATTAGTTTCCTAAATTGTTGAACACTTCCAGGAAAGGGTTCAAAGATTTTTGCAGGCAATCTATTCCAATGCCTTATCGTTCGATTTGTGACAGAGAATTTCGCGACATCTGTTCTCTGCGGTCTTAAATTTATTTTGTGCCTGTGATCCCCTCTACTGATGTACGTAGGAATATTTAGCTTCCGTTTAATTTCTTTCCAAGCTGGATGACCGCTATAAGCTTTATACAACGCGCAAAGTCTTGCCAATGTTCGCTTGTTTTCGAGTGAATCCCACCCTGCCGTTTTCTTGTCCCTGAAAGTAAATTTTACTGCTCTACGCTGAATCCTTTCCAAATTCTTACACTGCATAATTTTGTGCAGATCCCAACAAATTGCTCCATAAGTGAAGTCGTAGGCTTCCGCGGCCAGAGTCATGTAAATGATCTTGGCTGTCCAGGTGACGCCACGTCGAAGGCTGTGTTGCCGACGTTTCGACCATCTTGTCGTGGTCTTCCTCAATGACTGTGGTCTATGACACTAAATGACTATTTGCTATTTTCTGTTTTGATCTGATTTTTAATTCTAAATGATCTGAATTACATATAGACCGTGCACAAGAAATGTGTCACTTTGCAAAAATCGTAATTTGTGAGGTAATTGAAGAAATACGTTAAGAAAATATAATATTTTAAAACTAAAAAATCATACAAATATGTTACTAGATACCCGGTATATAAATAGCGTTAAAGTTTTTGTCTTTGACCACGAAATGCACGGTTCCGCTCAGGTTGAAACCGTTATTGTGCAAAATGATCCTGAGATGTGTTATTTTTTTGGGTATTGATGATTTTTAATTATGAATAAATGGGAAAAATATTATCTTACATGCTTGTTCTCGGTTAAGGCGGATTTGCCTGATGAAAACGGTATACACGCCTTAAAGTGCTTCGTCATTTGACGTAATACATGACGGACAGCATTGCAAACTCTGGACATCGTCAAGGTCTTGAGACTGCCAGCTCATTTGAAACAACTACTATAACCTAAAAAATTTTGCGTCTCTGTATTGTGCAATGTTTATTTTTGCGTGCAAATGTTCATTTGTACGTCATAATACAAACTTCAGAAATGTCTATTCTCTTCTATTTTGTCTGTAGCGTAAGGTGAATTTGCAAAAACGAAAATTTACTACTTTACGATCACAATCAGTAAATTTCTTATATGAAGTAGTTAAAGAGAAGAAGTAAAGCATTAAAAAAGTTTGTTGCCAATGTATGTTCTATATGCTAATAAACATGAAAAAAATATTATTTATTTCAAAAAAATACTTTATACTTCATGAACACCGTGTCCGAATTTTCATTATAATGAAATAAATAAGTACGGTATTTAATGCGTATTTTTGCAGATAATTATTTTATAATAATGTATTAAATGTAACTAATTATTGCATTAATTTATTAACATAATCCTCTTTGGCGAGAGAAGCATATCATTGGTGAATTTATGCCGCTATTCGATACATGAATCAGAACAAACATGTTTAAATTAACACAATGAACTTCAATTAATGTCTTTCGTTACTGTCAGCAGAACCTCTAAATCCGACCGAACACCTCTTTCTTGGGTCACGTGAATGCCATGGAAACACGTAAACGCAGAAGCGCACTCACAATTTGTGTGTGTGTGTGTAAATAGGGTCCTGCCGACTTGTTTTCTAATATAGAATTTTTCATGTATGTAGAATATAAAATGTATATTATTTGTTGACCTGTAGTTATTATTTATAACGTCAACAATTGAAATAGTGAATGACTGTCGTTAATATACAAAACTAATAAAAGCTACATTTTTAATGTGTGTCATTGGCTACTGTGGGAGGGAGCTGAAGACCCATGAGCCCCATGAGCGTCAAGTGAATTTGCAAGCACGAAAGTTTACTACATATATTTTATGAATTAATTAAAGAATAGAAATAAAGCATGAAAAACGTTTGTTGTCATTATATGTTCTGTCTGCTTATAAATATAGTAAAATTCGCTCCCCTCCTCTTTGCTGGCCTTGGGTACGCCACTATGTTAAGTATTTGTCATTTAGTAACGCTTACTTAAATTCTTTCTCGTCTAAAAGGAGTAATTCATCGTCATTTATCCTTGACATTTTAACTATTCTGCGGATATAACTGAAGCATTCCTTCCTTGCACAGCAAATGACATTAAGAAAGATCCTCATCGCAGAATAATGACTTCGATAAGAGGGCACAGGTGAACATGGACGTCGAGGGACATTTTCACGAGCGGTACTACGAACACTTTCTGATCTTCTTTTAGTGCTGTATTAACGCTGACAAATCCCCCTAACCCCTCTATATGTGACGTTTCAGAAACAATCCCTAGCTCGCTAATTCTGAGAACGATGACGGCCAAGTGCTACCGTTCAGCAGCGACGACCTTGGGACATTGTTTCTACTACCACCACTGCCGTTGCCACGATTGCGGCCCACTGTCGCTCTTCCACCGTCTGTTTGCCCGCCTGCCCCCCTGCTCGCTATTGTTCTCTTTTCTGTATTTTGTCCCTCGAAAACTTTCCTGTCGGCGTACGTTCTACGATTCAGGATGGAACATCGCGCATGTAGTTGCAATGTCCATGATCCGTGCGGGTTCTGGGTAAGAGCGTATTTTCAATGAGATTAGAGAGAATGTTCAATTATACCTTAATTGTCACCTTAACGTTCAGATTGAGTCATATTTCAAATATGAGTTTCTACGTAAATTCTTTGATTCGTGCAAGGACTCCATCATTAAACTCGCGCTGTTCACCGAAACGGGAACGTCGGTTCGTCCATTTTAGTCATGTGACTGGTATGTGGTTTTGCACCGACGAGGCGAAAATTCGTCCCCTTTTGCGAATCGCTTCTTGTCTGTGTGCCGTGCTGTGTTCCCAGCCTCTTCGTCCGCCGGAACGCACGAGCGCCCCATGCCGCCGCCACAGGACGGCCAATTTCCGACGCGCGTCGTCTGCGCGGCACCGGCAAGGTCAAGTGCCATTAGAATATGATGACTTATTGACCACGCGCGAAATGAATGCCGCATGGCAACGAACACTGGGTAATTCGACGGCGACTTGACTTTGAAATGCGCCCAGGCCCCGACTGTTATAAAAGCGGACTGGCAATATAAGTGGCCCTGCACATTCAATTAATAGAAGCGTTAGGTCAACACTGTAGTCGCACGTTGCCAAACAGGGTGAATTCGTTTCCTTTGAATTGCCGCCACTGCTTTAAACTTTGTCTTATTTGTTCAATCGGGAAAAACCTTCGCACTTTTAAAAAAGAAAAGCTATTCTGGAAAAGAAGAGATATTCTGGAATACAACACGCAATACTTTTTAATGGTAGATAGCAATATCATATGCACACCATCAAAACTCCGCAATACTAATCCTTGTACAATACGTAGTAAGCCGTTGTTCGGTCAATCAAACACTGACAATCATTTTGTGGGATTTATCATGTACGTGTTTCATATTTCATTGGATTTTAATTGGCAGATATATTTGCAGAATTTAGAGTTAAAATATATTTTAAACATAAACTAAGTTTATTTGATTATTGAATTATTTTGTGAACTTTTACTTGCAGAAAAATGTTTCCCTCTTACAAAATATTGTTAAAAACATATCGCACTCCTTGCTACAAAAGCAACACATCTAAAAAGGCTTTCCATACATTACGAAAAACCGTTTGTGGCAATACTGAAACATTGCTAAGACAAACAAATTTATCTGCCCTATTGATAATGGATAATAATGAATAATTGATCAAAACGAGGATGGTAATTTAGTTATTTTCAGCATTAACTCCAAATAAGTGATATTTGTTTTGGTAATGTCATTTTTAGTGTCTTGATCAGGTATTTTAGTGTCTTGATTATTTAGAGATGTATTTTTATGTTAAATTTATCCATATTGATAATATTTTATTTCGATTGATTGATTGATTGATTATTAGTGATTCCTGGCGCGTCATATACTGAGATCATTAGTCTCGTAAGTGTAGTGCGCGTTTTTGCTCGGGAGGTGGCGGTGGTCTTCCACAGCTGGAGGCCAGATTCGGTGCAAAACTGCCATCGGTTAACGGGTTTTCCTCAACCAGGTATCTCCCACCAGCGAGGCACCGCCCCAGGTAGGACAAGTTCTAAGTCCCCAACCGGTCTCACGGCATGTGTGGTAGTGTAGTGTATGTGTGAAGATAGGACAGAGAAGAGGAAGGAAAGATCGTGCGCGGTCCGTGGCCCGTTTGTTACGGTACTGCTCCGTCATTCCCCTGGTGTTGATAAAAAAAACACGGAAAACTACCGATCAGCGCAGCCGGCCGCTAGAATTCTCCTCCAGACAGCGACTGAATTCGACTTAGCTGAAAAGCCAGTGTCGAAAATCCTGCCGCAGTCGGAACTCGAACCTAGGTCACCTCCTGGTCAAAGATGCTGCACTGACATCAGTTGATGCACTGGGTCACCGCTCTCGGTTTTTATTTCGAATTAAGTCGCATGAGGATAGGACTCTCTGACCTATATGTCACAGCATGAATGTCACTTGTATTTCCTTCAGTACTGGTAGTCGCAACAATTGATCTTATTTCATTACAGAATTTCATTATGGATAATGCATTCCTATGACAATTTAGCTCATTAAGTATTCTATTTTGGTCCTCCCTTGCTACCTCATCACCTGGATTTGTTTCGTGGTCTTCTTTTCCTTCAATACATTCCAGACCAGCAGAATCGCCATCCTCTGTATTATCGTGCAATATGATAAGCAAACGCCCGGATGAAATCATTATTCTGCTCCAAAAGGGAACAGAAAAGTAAATGTATGAGTATTTTCTTAAAAAGTGACACAACTCAAAATATCCTAATCTACTACAAAACTGACAGACCTGACACAGAAAATAGTTCTTCTAAAGTGAAGCAACTCAAAATATCAACAATATATCCTCCCTAACTATGCCCTATCATCATCATCATTATCTGTGCACGTCTTCTAGAATTCAGAGGGAAATATAGTTATTCAAATTATCGTTCTCCAGGTTTTCGCGGCAGGAAGTATTATTCCTTCACGAAGAATATATTGAGGGAAAAGAATCCAAATTTTTGGCTGATTTGCCCTTCGAAACAGATTTTATTACATCCGAGCGAATATTTTGTGAACAATCCTTGCAAAAAACGATCATTTTCTTTCTGTATTCAAAATTGAAGTAGTATATGGCTTAGGGTAGGGATCACAGAATTAAGAAAACGGCCACTGAATTAACTTCTCCCCGTAGCACGTCACACACATTTATAACTGTTTTTGACATAAAATAAATAAATTTAATGCAATTCAATTCCCACAACAAACTGCTTTGCTTTGCTTTACAGAACATTGGTTATCTCCTAATGAACTTAGCATTTTCCAAATTCCAAACTTTTACCTCGCAGGCTTTTATTGCAGAGAGAGAGAGAGAGAATCCCATAAAGGTCCTACGTATGGGGGTTCCTGTATTTACGTTAGAAATAATATTGATTCTATCCCCTTGGCGGAATTCAATGTGTACTCCATTGAAAATATTTTCGAAATTTCTGTTGTACATCTTACTTCACTAAAAGTGATAATACTTTGCATTTACAGACCTCCAACAAAGAGAACTGCTGATTATATTTTGTTCTTAGAAAACCTGAAGATAACACTTGACAAAGTCAGAAATCGCTTTTTTAAATCCATTGGTGTATGCGGAGATTTTAACATTGATTTTCTGGTCGAATCTTGTGAGAAAGAAAAGTTTCTCAATTTAATTAATTCCTTCAATTTAGACATTACAATTAATGTACCTACACGGATCACACAACATTCGATGAAGGCAATTGATCAAATTATAATTAACAAAACTACTACTCGATATGAAGTTGAAACAAAAGATTTAGGATACAGTAACCACGATGCACAAATTCTTACCATTATAAGAAATGCGATCACTGACACAATAAATAATACACGTATTACTAAAAGTAAAGATTGTTTACTAAAAGTAAAATTAAATTATTCATTGATTACTTGATGCAAGAGTCATGGGAAACGGTTTATAATACTGCTGATACAAACGACAAATATAATTCTTTTTTTTTTCAACTCTTTTATTTCATTTTAACAATTGCTTTCCTCTTCAAAAACGAAAATTAAATATTTCACGGAAAAGCAATTCTTCGATAACACAAGGATTAGGACATTTTGTAAAAACAAGCGAATTCTTTCTTTCATTTCTAAACGTCATGACGTATCTCAAGATTTCCTTATCTACTTTAAAAAATACAAAACATTGTTACGAAAAGTCATAAGGCAGGCTAAAATCATGAAAAACGATCAGGATGTTTTGAACTCAAATAATAAAAATAAAGCAATGTGTAATATAATAAAAAAATACTACCAAATCAACAAGAAAACCCGTAGAGAATGATGTTTTAAAATATAACGATATAAATGTGAACGATCCGGCAACAGTGGCTAGTCTCTTTAACCAATACTTTTCGAGAATTGCTGCCGATCTCACTAAGGCTCTTCAGGCACAACATTCAAAAACAGACAGTTCACCCAAAATTTTAGACACAATGTTCGTTTCCGAAACGTCTTCCTATGAAATTCTCAAAATAATCGGTAAACTAAAGAATGAATATTCGTCCGGTTTAGATGAATTCCCGGATTCTTTGTTAAAGACTTGTGCGTATGCCATTAAACACCCGTTAACTCACATATTTAATGCATCTTTATGCACTGGAACGTTTCCAGATATTTTCAAAACAGCTAAAATTAAGCCGCTTTTCAAAAAAGGCAACAAAAATGAAATTCAAAATTATCGGCCCATTTCTCTTCTATCAGTTTTTTCAAAAATATTAGAGAGACTTTTTTACGTACGAATGGAAACCTTTCTCACTAAACACGACGCGCTTTTAGATTGCCAACATGGATTTAGAAAATCAAAATCAACGAAAACAGCTATATTTTCTTTTCTTAAAGATGTCGCCTCATCATTGGATCAAAACGAGGCACCTATTGGATTATTTTTAGATCTCTCAAAAGCTTTTGACGTCATTGATCATGACATTTTACTTTCTCAATTACCTTCATATGGAATTCGTGGTATTGCTCTAGATTGGTTATGTTCGTACCTTAAAAAACGATCTCAGAGAGTTGAAATACCTTACTGGAATGATGGAACATTACGTACGCACCTTTCCGACTCCTTGCCCGTTGCATGTGGAGTTCCTCAAGGATCGATTTTAGGCCCTATTCTGTTCCTACTTCACGTAAACGATATGCCCTCGACGATTCGAAACGGTAGAACACTTCTCTTTGCGGATGATACGAACATCCTTTGCAATAAAGAAACCGTAAATAGTTCAATATCAGAAGTTTCAAATTGGTTCCGAAATAACAAATTAATAGTAAAGGAAAAGAAAACGGTTTTAATGCAGTTTTCCATTTCAAATAAACAATTCTGTGCTCCATTGAAAATGAACTGTTTTTTGACGTAAAATAAATAAATAAAATAAATAAATAATAAATATTAAGATATTTTTATTGACAAAATGTCAACAGCTTTTACGTTTGATATCTTCTTGATCGTGATTTTACTTCTTTCGTCATGATTTTTGGAGAAAATGGTGTAAAATTAATTGCTTATTTTTCAATACACGTTAATTTCAATATTAATTAACGACTTTTTTATTATGATTAATATCGACCTTTTAAAAAACGGAAATCCTAAATTACTGATAAAAAGAGCAAATGCAATTATTAAACGTTCAAAACTTTTAATGAAAATGTCGTGAATGAAAATGTCATATTATTAAGTAGTTTGCTTTATTCGAGGATATTATGTAAAGAACCATTTTTTAGAAAATATGTTTTTCCTATTATATTTAAAATGATCATGATTACCGTAATAATTGAGCGAGAACTATTCATATTTTCAAAACAGTGTACCTTATATTATTTTAAGATCTAATTTTCAAGAACAGATTTCATTAACAAAATAGCTCTATCTTCAATAATGTACGAGGGCAATGAAAAAAGTTTTAACTTGGGCAGTTTTATAGAATTCACTGGTTTTACTGAGAATCAGCCCTGCGGCATTTTTATGTGTGTACGTGGCTCAATTGGATAATTTTATTAGTAGTATATGACTTAGGGTAGGGATCAGAGGATTTTGAAAATGTGCACAGAATTCACTTTTCCCTATAACACGTCATACACATATTGAATTTATAATATTGACCTGAAACTCGAGTTGCAAACAAATGTTTCAATGAACGAAGTAACTCAATTACTGTTGATTTTTTTAAATAACTTATTTTCATCTTCAAAACATTTTTAATCTTAGCAAGTTATAGTAAAATAAACGAACCTTATACGAAACATGTTCTTTAAACAGTACATTTAATCTGATAAAAATGAATAAAGATATATAAATGAGCTATTTTATTCTGTTTGTCGACAACATGAAATTCCAATATTTGATGTCTGTCCAATAAATTTCGACGAAAAAATTGTATATGTGATAAAGTCAAATTCAAAAAATGTAAGATATCGGTCCACCTTTTAATCCCTCCCAGTTCCGTCTTCATGTTCAAATCTGAAATAAACTATGTATATAATATTAAATATGTATATTCCAAATAGTACGTGCCAACATACAGTAAATAGTAGATAAGATCAGATATCTGTGAAGCATGATGTACACTCTCCCTCAGAAAAAAATGCCGGTTCTTCCAAACCGCATCGTCAAACTTGGACACCCTGCGGCCAGGGGGAGGGCACGGGGAGGAACGCGTTGACCAATCGCTAACAAGTAGAACCACAGTTGTCTCTGATTGGTGCAACATCCCAAGGGTTTGAACGGACGCTGTCTCAGGGGGAGAGGGCTAGTTCGTTTACGTACGAGGCGAAAATAACGTCATGTTTCCCTGCCGAAGGAGAGATTTTGAATGCGCATACGTCACGACGAAAAAAATTTTTCTCAGCGGGGGTTTCCGTCCAGATTTATTGTCAATATACCAGTAAATACTTAGCATTTTAGCAACAATTGTTCTAAATTTTTTCAATCGATTTGTAACTCCAGTCAAACTGCAATTTTGAGATGATAATTTCAGGCACAATTTGCGGACCCTTCCCGGCCGTTCTAACGCATATTTCGAATTTGTTTATAAAATTAAAAAATTGTTCCAAAATGTTAATTTTCCCCCTTTTTTCAATGAAATTGTTTATAAATTTGCAAATGCAAAAAAGTATTTTTGCATCTGAATGGCGTTTAAACGCGATACAAAATCCCGGAATCCGATCGCTGCTATCATATTTCGTTCTCGAGATATATGTAATTGTTTATAAGAAATTAACATCTTAGAATGACCCCATTAGTTTTCACTTAACACAAGCATACTGAAAAAACAGTTCTTCAATGTCGCGCTTTGACCTGCTACGCTTAAAAAACACTTAGTTTATAAACAAATTCTGTAATCATTTAATTACGCTAAATCCGTCTTTTTATGGCGAGTATGAACATAACTTTTATTTTGTGTTTATATTATCTTGCCCGACATTTTTTTCTGAGGGAGAGTGTACATGAATCTACGCTTTCTTTATCAAAAAGAATGTTCTCAGTCGGTCGGGAAAGTTCGTCGACTTTGGTCGTGAGCGTTGCCTCGCAATACAAATCAGCTGGGAATCTAGAGCGTTACATTTGGCGTATCCCAAACAAAGAACGAGAATAGAGAGGAAGAGCTAAAAATATTACAGCGCCTTTTTACTCGCTCCCCTAGGTGAAAATTGAAGCATTTCCTTGCACACTGAAATTTAAAGCAATTCACATATAGCCCAATGTTCACACCGTTCAATTCGCTGACCGCATTCTCGAATCTTAGAAAAGAAAGACTGAAAATAGAACTCTGTAATTGTCGGCGATACGTTATTTATAAACGAGTAGGCGCGCAGCGGGTGTATGAGTGACTCGAAGCAATTTTCAATCTAAGGGTATCCGAAGACATCATTCTTTAATCATTCTAAACCTCGCATTTGTCTCTTCGTTCTATATTCGTTTTCAAAACGCACGTACGCATAATGGCAAGCTGCCAAATTTTATATCACCGATCATTCGTACTTCAGACGGTTAATTAACCATTTTATATAAATTGTATCATATTAGTACATAAAAAGAAAATATTTTTAATTAATTTTAAGGATAATAACATTGATTATTTCAAAGATTTCTTCAAAAACAATTTTATGTATAGCAATTCAGTAGTATTTTCTCCATCTGTTATGTTTTCTTTATGTACAAATAGTACACCAAATATTGATCACATTTTGTTTCGTAAGGTTACCTTTAAAAGAATACAATGAGAGTAATTTCATTTTGGTTTGAATATATGGTGTTAAGTAATACAACATTCAAATTCATATTCTTAAACGCTTAAGTTCTCGATCAAAGTGATACTTGATCAATCTTGGCAGTATTGAAACCATTTCTTCATAAGCAGAAAAAAAAAAAAAAAAATTTTCAAATCTTGTGTATCTAAAAGGCTGTCTATTTCATTAATAAGTGTCTCTCTTAATATAAAATAAAATTTTATCACTTGCTTTGCGCCGTAGCAAAAGGTTTCAAAAACTAACGAACGTATACAGTGATGCATAAAATTCAAATTACCTGCATGACAATTCAACTAAGCTCGAAAAAAACCAACAACAACAGGAACGCATGAAAATACTCATAAATCTGTTCAGAAGAACTCGTAGGATTAACTTGTATAATTTCTATCAAATTAAAAAATCTGAAGCAAGTCTATCTATTGATTCAGTGTGCGTCACCTACTTACTGCATTAGCCCTTCAAGTGAACTGCATGTTATTTATTTCCATGAAAGAGGCGGTGTTTCCCCCCGCTGATCCAATGAAAACGTCTGATCCGATGCCTATATTCCCGCCAGCTTGCGGGGTTGTTCTCTCCCTCCACGTATGTCCCCAGTCGCACCCCGAGCCAGCCAGGTCAAGATCGAAGCTCCCGCCTGGACTCCTTGCATGTGCGGTAGAGTTATTTATACACGCGTGTGTTTGTAAGGGGGAGGAGGGGACAAGGATGAGGAAGAAAAGATCACGGGCGGTTTGTGACTCATTTCGTCAGGATACCTGAACAATTTGCACCCAGATTAGCTTGGTATTGGTCGGAGAAACCATAGAAAACTAATAATCAGAGCAGCTAATTACTAGAATTCGCCTCTAGTGATAGAGTGCGACTTAGTTATCTAGTCAGAGTCAAAAATCCGCCACTGTCGGACATTAAACCTTAGAAACTATAGGGAAACGATACCGCAGACGTTGCCACTATGCTATCCAGGCGGTGATGTTAAAGAGATTATATCCAAAGCTTGCTTCATAACCCGTTTAACGGAATATAAAATTTGACCTATATGATAAAATATAATCTGTAACGTAAAGCTATTAAACATAACGTATCAAAGAAAAATGTAATCAAAATTATCGTAACGTCAAAGGAATTAAAATCAAAATTAACGTAACGTCAAAGAATAACGTATCAACATTTTTTCGCTTCTAATCTCCCTCCTTCCCTCCCACCGGATCCATAAGAGAGTAGTGGGAGCATTATATATGCTGTTCGCAAAGCAATCAAATCGAATCAAATTTGAATCTCGTTTATCGGTGCAAATAGTTTCTTATGCAGGAGCGCACATTTTTTGGAATCGAATGTTGCCAATATCGCTTGTTTTACTTTTATTCATAATTCAATTATGTATAGTTAAAGAGAAGCAGTAGGAAGTCTCTAGTTCATGAAAATGTGCGAATTGTATCTCCCATACGTCATATATACGCAGAAGTGTTTTTTTACTGTTTTGATCTGAAAGAAATCTTAAATGATTTATTTCCTTTCCTCCATTTCTCCATTACTACGAAAATGAGATTCGCGCCATTCTCTTAAGTGTTCATTACGCTATCCGAGTAGAAATTTTAATCAAAAAAGTGTAGCCAATTTTGAGAAACTTTTAAAAATGGTTTTGAAGTTTCATGTTAAGTACCCTCAAAATCAAAATATCCATTTGAAACTCGCAAAGCCACGAATTCGTTCATATCGATCGGAGAATATCAATTTTCGAGAAAATCGGGTATAGGCGCTAGCGTTGACGAAAAACGGACGAACAAATAGAAAGACAGACTGATGACAGACGAACAGACAAACGGACAGACTGACGTTTTTCCGTCGGACAGATAGACGTTTTTTGGTATGAAAGACCCCCAAAGCTTGAATTCTGACATATAACATGTTACAGGAAATAATTTAATATATACAGGAATAAGATCAATCCAATTTTTTCCTTCGCAATAAGGATTCGCCGTTTTCCGGCATACGATTACAATATTTTGTTTTCTTACAAAGTAAATGCGAGAAAGTAAAAGAAAAATCTCCGGAAATTGCATTTTTTCTGTTCATAAAAATGTTGCTTCGTCAATATATCAAAATGAAGCACCTATTGGAATATCCTGAGATCTTTCGAAAGGAGATTGCCAACACGGATTTAGAAAATCAAAATCAACGAAAACAGCTATATTTTCTTTTCTTAAAGATGTCGCCTCATCATTGAATCAAAACGAGGCACCTATTGGATTATTTTTAGATCTCTCAAAAGGTTTTGACGTCATTGATCATGACATTTTACTTTCAAAATTACCATCATATGGAATCTGTGGTATTGCTCTAGATTGGTTATGTTCGTACCTTAAACAAGATCTCAGAGAGTGGAAAGACCTTACTGGATTGATGGAACACCACGTACGCACCTTTCCGACTCTTTGCCATTTGCACGTGGAGTTCCTAAAGGATCGATTTTAGGCCCTATTCTGTTCCTACTTTACGTAAACGATACGCCCTCGACGATTCGAAACGGAAGAACACTTCTCTTTGCGGATGATACGAACATCCTTTGCAATAAAAAGAAACCGTAAATAGTACAATATCAGATGTTTCAAATGGGTTCCGAAATAATAAATTAATAGTAAACGAAAAGAAAACGGTTTTAATGCAGTTTTCCATTTCAAATAAACAATTCTGTGCTCCATTGAAAATGAACGGTGTACCATTGACTAATGTTAAGGCAACAAAATTGTTAGGTCTCTCAATTCAGTCAAACCTTAAATGGAACGTCCATTTAAATGAATTGAACACAAAATTAAGTTCATTATGTCACGCGTTCAGAATTCTTCCAAATTCAGTCAGCCTTCATACTGCTCCTTGTGTATATTTCGCGAATGTTCATTCCCGCCAGAGATATGGCATAATATTCTGGGGAAATACATCTTATAGCTCCCAGACTTTTAGATTACAAAAACGAATTGTACGAATAATAACCAAATCCCACCCACGTGATTCATGTAAGCCTCTCTTCATTAATCTTGGAATTTTACTATTACCATGTCTGTTGATTTACGAATCAGTTATTTTTGTCAAAAAATGATTTGCTTAAGAGCGAACCGGTAGCGGTAGCTCAGTGCATCAACTGATGTCACTGCAGCGCCTCTGACCGGGAGGTTCTAGTTTCGGGTCCTGACGGCGGCAAAATTTTCGACACTAGCTTTTCAGCTAGGTCGAATTCAGCTGCTGTCTGGAGGAGAATTCTAGCGGCCGGCTTCTCTGATCGGTAGTTTTCTGTGGTTTCTCCGATCAACACTAGGCGAATGTCGGAGCAGTACCCTACCAAACGAGCCACGTACCGCGCGCGATCTGCCTTCCTCTTCCTTGTCTTATCCTCTCCCCCTTACACACACACTTACACTAGCATGCACTACACTACCACATATCCCGGGAGATCGGTCGGGACCTTAGAGCTTGTTCCGACAGGGGCGGTGCCCTGTTGGTGAGAGAGTCCTGGTTAGGAGGAAACCCCACTAGCCGACGGTAGGTCGGCGCCGGATCTGGCCATCCAGCGGGGGAAGATCACCGCCATCTCCCGAGAAAAAACAGGCACTACACTAACGGGACTAATGACCGAAGCAGTTCACGCGTCCGGAAACACGAAAAAATCAATCAATAAAAAAAACTTAAAGGCGGGAATATATTTTCAGAAAATGCCGAAGTCTATTACTATAACACTCGACGTAGAAATCATATTCATCAGGTGACAGTATCAACAGCTCATTACAAAAAATTCACATACAATACATGTACATTATTTTACAACACTTTGCCAAATGACATTAAACGATGAAATTCGATAGAAAAGTTTAAATCCCTTTTTGAGTTTAAAAGTGAAATCGTTTCTGCTGCATAACTGTTTCTATACAATTAGACTATACTGAGCATCACAAGAAAAGTAACATTAATTTTAACAATGATACATAATGCATTATTTACCATTTGGACGGTATAAATGTATACAAACAACCTGCAACAAGTATTATACTATAGCCTCCGGGTCAATGACCCCCATCTCGATCAGGTTTTTCGTCCAGTTTCCCTGATCCATTGAGCAAGTGCTGAGATGGCCCCTTGTTTTGCTTCTGGACATAAATGTAACTTCATTATCTGTGCACGATTTCTAGAATTCAGTGGGAAATATAGTTATTCAAATTATCGTTTCCATGTTGTTTCGGCAGGTAGTATTATTCCTTGACGAAGGGCATCATGGAATTTATTGCTTATTTATCCCTGAAAATAGATTTTATTACATGCGAGCTTTTTTTTAATTTTCAAAATTTATGTAGTATATGACTCAATGTAGGGATCACAGAATTTTGAAAATGTGCACAGAATTCTCTTCTCTCTATAGTACGTCATACGCAGTTTCAACTGTTTTTGACGTAAAATAAATAAATAAATAAATGCTTTCTGTTATATTGTAGTCACCCACCAGGCAGGGCTACTTCTCCCCTGCGGAGAAGAGGGGTAGCAGAGGAAAGCAGGAGGCGGCGGATGACGAAGAGCTACGAGAGGAAGAGAACTCCTTCACAGACGAAGACGAAATATTACCAGTGAAGGGAAGGCGCTCGCCCTCTTTACGTTCCACGCAGTTCGCTTTTGCTTTTGAACTTTGCTATTTTAAACACTTATTCTCCTGTTTATTTCAGTTATTTCACTTCTGACGCCAATTATTATAACATTTTGCTTTCAAAATTACCTTCATATTGTATTCATGGAATTGCCCTAGATTGCGCCAGCCAACCTCGTACCTCAAACATCGATCGCAAAGAGTACAATCGTACTGTCCTGAAATAACATTATGTACTCATGTTTCCCATTCTTTAACAATTGAGCATGGAGTCCCGCTCGGATATGAGGCCCTATTCAATTTCCCTTATGCGTAAATTATAGTCCTTCATTCACTAGAAACTAAAGAATGTTCTCTTTCATATTCAGTAAGCTTTCATGCATCTCCTTGTGTATATTTTGCGCTCATATACAGTCTTGACTCATATAACATAATATTGTAGGGAAGTACATCATTTTGGGTAAACAACTCCATAGAACCCGATAATTTAGAATGCAGAAAAAATCTGTGGATAGTAAGAAAATGCCATCTACGTATCCACGTAATTCTTTGAGCTTGGAATCCTACCATTGCTGTGCCTATTTATTTACAAATGCCTACATATGGTCATGCAATGCATATATTTACAATTAGAACACAAGTGGTAGGTTCATATTCAACAGGTGTCTGTATCAACAGCTAAGTGCAAGAAATCCACATTTAGTGCATTTAAGTTACTTTACAACTCATTGTCCGATGACATTCAATAAATAAAATCGATACACAAGTGTAAGTGATAAGGAAAATCTTTTCTGATGCATAACTGTTTCTGTGGGGTTAGGGAAACGCCATAAAATACTGATCATCAAAAACCAGATTAATATGTATTTATTTATTAAAGTATATAATAAATTAGTTAATATTTATACTGTACAGTTCTAAAAGATTAAGTAGGCCTGTAACACATATTGTACTTAATCGTCTGGGTCAATGATCCTTTTCGCGATCAGGTTTTTTTCCATTTCCCTAATCCATTGACCAAATGTCTGTTTTGCTTCTGGACATAAATGTAGCTTCACTATGCGCACGTTTTGTTGAGCTTTCCTTTTACTAGTTGTGGTAGGAGTAGATCAAGGAGAGTGAATTGCTGTTTTCTTAGCAATACTAAAAAATTACAGCTTTATTTCGTATACCGATGCAAATAAGTCTTCTAATGCTCTGGAGCGAAAATGTCTGCTTTTCAAATGGTGCTAAATTCGCGTTGTTGGTACTGTTATTCCTTATTTATTCAAGGGTAATAAAAGTGATGTAAGGATTCTGGAGCACAAGAAAGCACGTACAGATAATACTTCTCGTCCATAGGTCATATACTGTTTTTATGTTTTTTGACGAAAATAAATCAAATCAAATGTGCATAAGCACTAAATTGTTGAAAATTGATCACATAATATAAAAATAAATAATGTAATATCACATAATAAAATAATCACATATATAAAGCGGTTCAGTGAGTAATTGTCCGAGCAGCTCTTGTTTTCAGACTGTCAGTAACATTGGAAATAAAGTAAGAAAGTAATTCTGTCAATATTTACGAGAGCAGAAATGAATATATTAATGACCTCACTGGGTCAGTGTTACTGTCAAAATTGATTATCAGTATCAGTTTGATCCTTGACCGTTCGGCATTTTTCCAAATCAAAATAATAATAATAATCTCTCTATGGTATGATTGTTACATTTTCTCTACTATCAATATCGTACAGACGAAACGATCAAAAATGTCGAAAAATTTGATTCAGTAACGTCAGCAATTTATTTCTCGAGGTATTCCCCAAAGTTGACATGTCTCGTAAACATTTTTTTCTAGTGGGAACTGTTTGAAAAGTTTTCTGGCTTCATTAAGAGAATATCCAAACATGTGAATATATGCACAAATTCAAGAGGTCGTGGAAAATGCAGTAAGATGAGTTACAAATAAATAAGATTCGAAAAATCAGTATTTTCTGCAACCATTTGTGTTTCTTTAATTAATCATATAAATGATATTTTTTGTTTACGGAACAAAAGAAAATAAATATGATACCATATGCTCGTATTTACGCAGGTGCTCAGAAAGATGAAAATCTTGAATTAAAAAAAAATTGCATTTTCAAGGAAGCCTCGAAAATCAAGAGATTTCGTTCGTTTCTTTATTTGAACCGTTGAATTGTTGGTTATATGCTCATTTCATGAACATGCATACACATGATGTGTGAGGCAATTTTATACATTTATCGGGAGAGGTAATGTTAATACATTTCAATTTCATTTCCGTTTCAGGTGTATTGGGGGGTCAATTGAAACTTTTTTCACATAATTGCTTAATTGCTTCTAATATATTATTTCACAAAATAACATGAAATAATACGCTTTACAAAAGATATCTGCTTCATACTTTAAAGTTCATTACGAGTCTTTTTGACTGCAATATTCTATCGTGGTATATTTTTTTAAAATTCGTATCATAACCGAGAACCACAGAAAACATTTAACGAATATTAAGCAAACGCCATTCACTTTATTACTGCAAACTTCTTTGCATTGAGCTTTACCATTGGCTTGCCGATTTATTTACGAATCTGTAGCCTAAAAACTGACTTTCTTAAGAATGGAACATATTTTCATGCACTGCATAAATTTATAGTTACAACTCACGTCTAAGGAATCATATTCATTAGGTGTCAATAACAACTAACAATAAATCCACATACACATATGTACTATACTTTACAACATATTGTCAGATGACATTAAACAATTAAAATCGATACTCTTGTTTAAATTCAAAGAAAAATATATCCTGCTGCATAACGGTTTCTATACAATTAGAGACTACTGATCATTAAAAACAAAATAATAATTGTTTTAATAATGATATATAATTAATAATTAATATTTGTCCTATATAATTTTTAAAATACTAAATATGCCTGTAAAAAGTAACGTGCAACTTCTGAGTCCCATGACTTCCACTTCGAGTAGGTTTTTTCGTCCAGTTTTCCTGATCCTTTGAGCAAATATTAAGTGGGCCTCTTGTTTTGCTTCTGGAGATAAATTTAGCTTCACTATGTGAACGTTTGTCCTCTCCCTTTGCTTGTTGTGGTAGAGGGATATTCGGGGAAGGGAGGGGGCTATTTTGTTAGCAATACTATAAAATCAAAACTGTAGTTCGTTTACCGATGCAAGTAAATTTTCTAGAGCTAGGAGGCGTAATTTTGTAGTTTTAAAAATGTTGCTAGGTTCACTCTTTTAGTACTTTTATTCACTACGTATCCTAATAAGTGGTGAGATTCTGGAACTCAAGAAAACATGCGCAGATTATACTTCTCCCTCATACGTCACATATAATTTTACTGTTCTCTGACGTTAAATAAAACAAATATATCAACCGTCTTCGCATTTAGGGCAACTGAAACCGTGGTTTGAAAAACTTGTACAAGCATATATTATGGCTGTAAATACATATTTTGACGCTTCTTCAATTATATGAGGTCAGAATACACATTTATAGTTATTTTCGTATTAGTTATCTTGATCTAAGGCTGAACAGACTGCAAGTTTTCCCAAAATAAGAATGAATACATTATTTCACGAGAATTTCAAAATACTCACATTTTGTTGCTAGTCTTAGATTTTTCGAACAGATTAACATCGGAGTTCTCATTCTGGAACCATACAAGAAACTAGAATTTCGATTTTATGTGTTATTGTGCAAAACGTTTCTTCAATTTTCTGCACAGCTTCTCACAAGTTTGGTTTAATGTAATATATTAAAGTTTTATTTAAATGTTATTTGCAAAGTCTTATATTTTTAAATGTTAAGTGTATTGTTGTTTAAAACTTCCAGGTATCTGTAAAATTTCCAGGTATCTAATTATCCATTGCAAATCTATTTCAGTATAACATAATAACACTATAAAGCACTATAACTATACAGCATAACAAATTACACTATAAAAGATATATCTATTGCCAACAAAACGAGAAGGGTGTTCTCTGAACCACTATTTTTCAAAATGTCCCCCATTTGACTCCAGATTACAGGAAAAGTACTAATATTATTAATGCATTAAACATAACATCATTTGAGAACATAATTTTGAAGAACAATTTTTATTTTAAAAAACTATCTTCAATAATGTATTTCTAGAAAAGGCTATCAAAATAGACAGTTTTTAAGCTATTTTTTGCTCTCAGGAACCTCCAAAACGTGTATTTCTATCAATGTCTGGACATCGATGTTTTGCGTCATTAGAATTTTTCTCCATACTATGTATACGCGAAAGCAAGAACATGTTTGAAATTCGTAAGGTCTTGAGTGTGTACAGATTGTTCGGAGAATATCCTTATTGGAGAAAACCATGTGAATGGTTTAGGGGTTAGTATCGTCTACAGACAAACTGTCAGTCGGGTAGCACAGACAGGAGTTTTTAGAAAAAAAAAACATTTTTGGGGGGAGGGGTGTCAAGCACCTCTAAAAATCCTTCCTACGTATTTCCTTCAACATATCAATATCAAGTTTTCTTCATCATTACAATGCTTTCCCTATGCTACATTTACGAGAATGTACAGGAAAAAATGCAAGAATTAAAAAAAAAATCTTACATATTCGTACGTTCGTACGTACATAAAATAGTTGCCTTCTAGAGAAAAAAAATTATATTGAAAATGTTTCTCATTGACCCATATTTCAATCTTCCCAGCCCACCTTATATTAATTTTTTTAAGACGTACTTGAACTTCGATAATTGATTTTCTTTATTCAAGCAAGAAACACATGAGATCAAATTTTCAAGACATTTTTGCTTTAACATATTTATTATGGAGGGTCAGAAGATCGATGAATACCGAATAGGAGAAAAGGCAATTTGCAGAAATATCATAGAGGAGTTCGAATTTGACATTAAAAAGAATACCTACGATGAAACACCTAATATTGAGGACGCGTGAATAAAATACTTGATAATTCCCTATTATTAATTTAGCGATAATTCAAATAGTCCAAAATGAGTTCTAATAAATTGCAGAAGAGAACGTTAAATTCAAGAGATATTTTAATATTTTTCGCTCAGATTGATTCATTGATTGTTAGTGATTCCGGCCGCGTCAACTATTGAGGTCATTAGTCTCGCGTGTAGTACATGATTTTCAACGGGAGATGGAGGTGATCTTCCCCCGCTGGATGGCGAGATCCGGCGCCGACCTACCGTCGACTGGCGGAGATTTCCCACACCAGGTATCTCCCACCAGCGGGGCACCGTCCCAGCCAGGACAAGGTCTATGTCCCCGACCGGTGTCCCGGCATGTGTGGTAAAGTAGTATATTTTAGTGTAAGTGTGTGTACGTGGTATGGATAGGACAAGGAAGAGAAGGGAAAGATCGCGCGCGATCCGTGGACCATTTGTTAGGCTACTGTTCCGGCATTCGTCTGGTGTTGATCGGAGAAACCACGGAAAACTAGCGATCAGAGCAGCCGGCCGCTAGACTTCTCCTCCAGTGAGCGACTGATCTTGGCCTAGCTGACAAGCTAGTGTCGAAAATCTTACTACCGTTGTGTAATGCGTACCGTTGTGTAATGTGTTCAATGTATAAGAAACGGTTGTTAGTCCAGTTTCACTAAATCACAAATTGAAGGGCACTCCAATACCGATCACTCAGGGCACTCGATACCTCAGGGCTATATATATATATATATATATATATATATATATATATATATATATGTAAATGGCCATTGGGTACAATGGATCACTGAATGTTTGATCCAGGATGTTTAGGTTGGATAAACTGATCATGATTAAATGTTACATTATGGCCATACTTAATATCCAGGTTACAATGATCTGACTTCATTGTTTAAAGTAGCATTTGTTAACTGATCTTTCCCCTTCGGAATAAATTACTGGCAACATTTGTTTTTAACATTTTTCGTCATTTTAGTACTGGTATTGAAGTTGAAGATTGCAGTTCCCTGGTATTTGTATCATCTTTCTGTATTCTGGGTAAGTTAGGTAACTGATTTTATAGGTCATATCTCACCACTTTGAAAATGATGAACAAAGAAGCAAAGTGGGTCAGGTGATGATGGGGTACATGGGTCATACGCTGCAATGCTTTTTCACGTGTTTACCAGAGATGGTTTGGGCATATCTGGGATACCAAAGGGATACACGAGAAAACACATTTGAAGATAGCAATTAATTTGATTGCAGAAGGTACCAACATAGGAAGTGCAGCTATTGAATGTGGTGTCAAGAGGGAAATATTAAGATGTAAATATTATAAAATCACTTACTGGTGCAGAAGTTGAACTCAAATTAAACTACAGTCATAAGCAAGTCTTTGTCCAAGAGGAAGTGATTGCTAGCTGCAATATGTTTTACGGTTTGTCATCAAAAAATTCCGCAAACTTGCCTATCAAACAGCTATTGCAAATAATGTTAAATGTCAATTCATGTTAGAAAAAGAAATTGTGGAGAAGACTGGTTAGCAGAATTTTTCAAAAGAAATAGTTGTCCCTAAGGTCTCCAGAGAGGTGTAGTCTTGCTCGTGACAAGGCATTAAATCAAAAAATGTGCAGGTATTTTTCAACAATTATCAATCGTTAAAGCAAGAACCTAGTCTAGGAGAGCCGTCGTGCGTCTCCACTTGATGAGCAATGAAATTGATGAAACATCAAAGTTTAAACAGAGGAAAGGTAATTGCTGAGAAAGGTTGCAAAGCTGTGTCTCAAGTGGAAAGTGCTGAGAAGGATACTTTTGTAATAACATGCTATAGTGTCCGCACTGAAGGCAATTATTTACCCCCTATTTTAATTTTTCCTCCAATGTATTTCTGTGAGCACATGCTGTTTGTGTTCGACAAATTCCTTATTTTTAAAAATGAGGCTCCTCAGTAATGAAAAAGGGCTAGTTATTCTGGAATAGTCATGACCAGTGCTTGATTTCCAAAACTTTTAGGTTCCGGAACGCGCCACAAATTAACTATTAATTTAATAGAAATTGTAATATTTATTTATAATATAATTTAATAAAAATTCCCAAGGTACCGGAACACCGTTCCGTCGCGTTTCGTCAGAAGCCAAGCCCTGGACATGACCCATTGTACCCCAGACACAGACACATGGTGCCCCAGGTACGGGGCAAGTTAGGTCATTCATTGAAAAGAGGTTTTTTCACATTTTCTCCCCATTACTTATCTCGTGACCATATCCACAGAATGTTAAAATATACATATGTTTTTAGTTGTACAAATAAAATGAAATAAATCATCTTTAATGAGACAGCGCGCGATCTGTCCTTCCTCTTCCTTGTCCTATCCTCTCCCCTTACACACTTACACTAACATGCACTACTCTACCACACATTCCGGGAGACTGGTCGGGAGCTTAGAGCTTGTCCCGGCTGGGGCGGTGTCCCACCGCTGATGAGAGAGTCCTGGTTAGGAGGAAACCCCACTAGCCGATGGTAGGTCGGCGCCGGATCTCGCCATTCAGCGGGGGAAGATCACCGCCATCTCCCGAGAAAAACATGCACTACACTAACGGGTCTCATGACCAAAGCAGTTGACGCGCTCCGAAACACGAAAAAAATCAATCAATCAATCAAAAACACCGCCTGAATATCAGTTCTCAAATTATTGAAGAATATGGTGATAGTTTCAAAATGTTACAAATATTCTTTTTAGTAAATTAATGAAGCACAGTAGCAAGTATGCATCAATAAAAACATGTTTCTAAACCTATTTCAAAGTTTCTAAATCTGCTTATGAAACACAATCCAGAATTCACATAAGTAAAAACTACATATTTTTTTGTTGAGTAAGTACTCGTGATTAAAGGTACTTCTGAAGCCCATTTCTGTAAAATGTTAACATGTTCAAAACCACCTTAAGCCGTAATCATTTTAAATCGATTGGTTTTAGCAATTTTTTGTATTTCTGTACCATGTGCGAAATATCACAGTTTCGAGCAGTCTCAAAAAATACATACAGAAATATATCGAACAAATTGTTTACTTCACGCGCTTTAATAATCGAAATATTATTTTGATCAACGAGCAATCATATCGTGAATAAATGTCAATACAGATTTAAGGAATATAGTATAGTTACATAAATAGAAAATGTTTAAACAAATGTCATAACTTGAGACTTTCATGCGTAAGTACTTGGGTTCTCGACATTTTACATTTTCGAATAAAATGTAATGGGTCAAACAATATAGTTTCTAATTTACTATCCCGGCGACTGTTTGAATTACCCGCTCGTCCAGTTCACAAGAAACGTCACGATAGGGATTAATTAAAGCGTTGCCAATAACTTTCCCACTTTCATTACCACAGAATGCAGAAATGCGGATAAAACTTGCCAGTATATACAAATGGGATTTTATGCACACAAAATTTCTTAAATTAATTATTCTTTTAGCGTGCAATGCATTTGAAAAATATACTATTCTTCATACACCAATCGAATATTTGACTCATGTGTTCAATATTTGTGGAAATAAGATTTAAAGTTTATTAAATTAATGTTAAGTAAAATTATAGCATCATGACTCTTAACATAAAGAGAAAAGGAAGTGCAAAGTTATCCAAAACGACTTCATTGTTCATGCAAAGAGACACAACACAATAGTTAGCATACTACATCTCATGAATATTTCATCTCAGTAAGACGTCCGAAGCGGGAATGGAAAACAAGAGTGACCCGGCAAAGACAACACAGAATACTTGAAGTAACATTGCAAAAGAACACTAGGTACTACTAAGAAATGTAATCCCTACAACTACAACTTTATTTATTTTGTTTGTCTAAGTAATGGTCAGAATGTTAATCGTGTATCATGCCCGCAATATTTGAAAGCAACGTAACATACAGTAAAGTATTTGTTACTAAAATTGGCTAGTGCAAGCTGACGTGAGTTGTTAAGTTAAATCGTTCAATGAAGTATCGTCACTTGTTGCTTTTCATCACAAGTATTAATTTCTGTTGGTTTTAAATATTAGTGCACCTATAAGAGCTAGAGATGAAGAAAAACACATTTCCAGAAGTACATTTTCTTAACTATTGAGAACAACAGACAGCAGAAAGAGAAACCTCATTAAAAAATAAATGATGAAAATCAAAACTGGCAAATTCATCCCTTACCTGGAATGTTTACAGTTCTAAATATTCGTTTTCTTCTTGGTCACATTAGACGCCGGCAGCATAAAGACGAGTTGCGCGTCGCTATGTACAATACGAAAAATAATAAACAACTGGCAGGGCACTGGTCATTTCACTTCCAGTCACAGCAGAACTTCGCAAATCTTGGTACTTTCGCCACAAGCAACTACCACAGTTCCCCCCTCTTCCCGCGTCTTGACGCACGACGTTTCACTGCGTGTGGCTGCCCGTACACTGGTGCGCGTTATCCTCTCCCTGCGTTTTCGCCTGTCCTCTGACGTATGGCGTTTCCACTCCCACTCTCACTCCCACGCCCCCTCCACCGTCGCCGTCTCCTCCCCCCCCCCCAACCCCCGCCGCCGCTCCCACCGTCGCCACAACGCCACACCAGGTGGCGCCTCTGCCAGACGCTTCTCGCGGTTTGGCTAAAAGCCTGCTAACGAGAACTGCCTGACTGACGTCTAACAGGCTCCAATCGGGTCGCTTGTTTCACGTGTTTCTCGAAATACAATTCGGCTTGTGTTTGAATGAGGGTTCATTGACGCGACGGGATAATCGTTGACTTGAATGCACATGAGTCAAATTACAAAAAGACTAATTCTTCAACAGAATGGTTTTAAGCTTTAAAAAATGGGAATTACTTCTGAATGTAGCGTCTTCTTGATTCTCGTTTTTTGAGAGTTCTGAGTTCCTTAGAGTGAATACCGAAACACTCCTATTTACTTACGTATAGTAAAGAATTCCTCTCAATTATCACATACAGATTATTCGATCTAGTGGCGTTATAAAATGATAGTGTTGTATATAATTATTACATTCTCGCTTACTTCGTAAGAAGAGAAAATATTATAATCGTGCACCAGAAAACGGCGATTTCTCGACAGAAAAATTCTTATTGCCCTTGTAACGGAAAAGTGAATAAGTCTTGTTTCCTTACGAAGTAAATTACTTCTACTAATACGTTCTGTAGTCAGAATTCCTGTTAAGTAGGTCCTTTTCCCTAAAGATTGATTGACGGCAAAAGGTCTGGCTTGTTTTCTCTCTCTCTCTCTCTCTCTCTCTCTCTCTCTCTCTCTCTCTCTCTCGCTCTCTCTCGCTCTCTCGCTCTCTCTCGCTCTCTCCTCGCTCTCTCGCTCGCCTCTCTCGCCTCTCCTCTCGCCTCTCTCGCTCTCTCTCGCCTCTCTCTCGCTCTCTCGCCTCTTCTCCTCTCTCTCGCCTCCCTCTCGCCTCTCTCGCTCTCTCGTCTCTCGCTCTCTCTCGCTTTCTCTCGCTCTCGCTCGCGCTCTCTCGCTCTCTCTCGCGCTCTCTCTCGCGCTCTCTCTCGCGCTCTCTCTCGCGCTCTCTCTCGCGCTCTCTAGGCCATTTTTAAAATGTTTTCTCAAACGCCGAATTTTTCCTTTAAATTTTCTCCTCGTATTACAATGGTCAACAGAATTGTTGTAATAAATAATGTGAATGGTGTTCTTAGCTTAGACGTGTACACTGAATTTGAATAAGAAATCAGTGTTTGCCTATCGGACCCAGTTTTCTTGTGACAATCTACTCCCTATCTACAGAAATGTTTAAAAACGATGCATATTGGTTATTTTGCTGTAACTTTATTTAATTATTATGCAAGTGTAATTGTTCAGGAACAATCGAAATGTGAACAAAGAATTCCTATTCATGGTACTGAATTCAGAAAATTATCCCCTAGAAAATGAAAGGTTTAGGAAAATGTTTGGTAAGCCAGGCTCGGACAAATAGATTCGTATTTTGTTTCTTGTCAGTTGCAAACCAGCATTGAAAGATCAGATAGCGAGGGAAGTGGATTGGATGTGACTGTTTGCTGTTTTAGGTTCGAGAAGGTTTATACTTTATATTAACTCAGAAGAAGAATGCCTTGTAACTGTGTAAATAGCACAGATTAATAACGAATGCTACAATGACGAAAATTCAGAAGACAGAGAACGAGATATCCACGCCGACACAACATTTAAAGCTTCTTGAACTGAAATGAAACTGACTGAAATGAAACACATTTTTTTGTCTCAAGGAGATCTCAACGATCTTGTTGATGATTTAAACTTGTCGATGCAATTGTCTGAGCTCTTAGATTCGCGACTAAACGGTTGGAGTCGTCTTCCCCTGTACAAAAATGGGTGTTTTTCGTGATCGCCGAGTAATTTTTTCAAAATATTACTCCAAGAAAAGTGACATCTTTTTGTAATGATATTGAATCCGTTATGGCCATGATTCCAATGTAATTGAATGGCGTTTGTTCATAGATTCTAGCAAAATAAGTCTGAAAGCAATGAGAACACCTCAATTCTGTTCCAATTGTTCATACAGTAAAACTGGAGAGATGTGAGAACTTTAACTGCTCCCCACACTCATCAAATAGAGAAGAGATCATGAGGAGTTCAAATGAAATACATGTGGAGATCTCAAAGGCAATTGCCCTTCTGCTCTGTATGAAGCTCGGGTACACAAAGCACTGCTTCTATCTAATTGAGTAGAACAGCTGAAACTGAAAGAATCACTAATTGTAGGGAAAAGGCCTTATTGGATTGAACTATTGCCTTGGCAGGGAAATGTGGTTAAGACCTTTTGTTGACACCAAGAATGGGTATCTGCCTTCGCTGCATATTAAATTGGGTCTCGTCAAAACCTTTTTGATTCCTACGTGGATTCATGTAGATGCGGGAGAAGTTCCCAAGGATCAGTGAAGAAAAATAAAGGAAGGAATATTTGTAAGATCGCAAAATAGAAAATTAATGGCTGAAAAAATGATGAGCATTTTGTTGAGTTGTTGAGTGATGTTGAAAAAAGGCATAGCTGTCTTTCACAAGAGTCTGTAAAATTTTTCTAAACAACCATAAGGCAGAGAACTATCTAGAAATTGTACATGAACTATTGAGATCATACCACCGTAAGGGATGTAACATGTCACTTAAACTACATTTTTTTATGTTAATTTGGACTTGTTGCCTTATAACTTCGACGCTGTTAGTGACGAACATGGCGAACGGTTCCATCAGGATATTTCTCAAACGGTAAAACGTTATCAAGGCAATTGGACTGATGCAATGTTGTTCGACTTCTGCTGGACCTTACAAAGAGACGGTCTTGAGGCAAAGTATCCTATGAAATCGGAAAGAAAATATTTTTAGTTATATTTCTTCACTTGTCTAAACACTGATGTTCTATTTTTTACTATATACATTTGCATCTGTTGCTATTAAAGCGTGCCATTTTGACAGATAATGTAGGGAGACACACATTTACAAAAATGATCACATGAAAACTGAGGCTGGTACACAAATTCTCAAATTAGATCTGGATTGAAATGCAAATTTCAAACAGAGTGCTTTGTTCTTGTTACAGAAAAAAGTTTTTTTGTGGACCGGTGATATCAAAGGACGGTAAAAATTGGCGCTAGACCCATTTCCCACGAACACTCTGCATTTTCGAAAATTGCAAAAAGTTAATATTTCACAATTACCAACTTGAAAATATATATTATTTTCCTTAAACAAATTCTGTTCTTAAAAAATCAGCTCATACGAAAGTCACGTACAATTTCTTTGGATAAACGAGTAGTTTTCACGTAATTTCTCCTTGAAATTAATACAATTTACAAAAAAAAATTGTCAAAAACTACCCAAAATATTTTCTTAATTTTTTTCACGTATAAAACAAGGGATGCTTAAAAGAATGATGCAAGTCTCATTTTCGTTTAACTCTCTGAATTTTCAAAAAGTGCTTGTTCCAAATAATGAGAGAGAGAATTAGATTTTTAAGCGTCAACCTAAGTAAGTCACAGTGACTGCATGGTGTAGCGGTATATTTTGCATCACTTCTCCGGGAAGTTACTGCAAGTTAAACAATTTTCTTATGCAGCGGATTAGCGCTTTACGAGAGTTTTGATATATTAAAAAATAGCCAACTGAGTATTAACCTTAATATGAGCGAGGCCACCCCCTCTGAGACCTCAATTTCAATTTATGTAATATATGGTTGAGGTGGTTAGAAGAAGTGGAACAGGGTTAGGAATTAGATTAGTTTAGAAGAGGAAATGTGTTATTAAAGTGGTCTGAATTAATATTCCGGGAATCTGGATTGAATTCTCCTTTCGGTGTAGGGTTTTCCTAGTAGGAAATTACTTGCCGGTGGAGAAGACGATGCGGTTTGAAAACTAGGGTTGCTACAACAGTACTTTCTCGAGTTTAATTACGTAATATTGAAATATTCCATTTTCTGCGCTTCTAATACCTCAGCTAATACTTGAAAACGCCCACACCCGAGAAGCGACAGTTGATAACGCAGTGTTATCAAACTATGTGCAATCACTTGGCGAATAATGTGAATTCTTGGCAAAATTTCCATCTGTATTCAGATTTCAACTTATTTATCGTTTAGTTATAGTACATCACACACAGTTTATAAATAACTCTAATATTAATTAAAGTACTGATAACTCTAATACTAATTAAATTACTAATATTCTATGATTGGAATATTAAGTTAATTTATTACAGTCTTATTCATTGACACCGCGTTAAACGAGACGTAGGAAAACAGAACTTTAAGGTAGTATGTTTGTTAGATCGACTACAGCAAAGTACCCCCCCCCCAAAAAAAAATACTTAAATGAAAGTAAAATTTCTGTTCTTCAAGACAGTAAGTAACAATTGACCCTTATTATAAATAGTTATTGAAGAAGTTATACAGTTAACGTCCCTTTTTCTTTTATCCAATACATAGAAAAAAAATTTTAGGGATCAGATAATATTAAATGGTATATAACGTACCTCACCGGGCTTTCTGAGGAATAATTTATAAAAACCTACTGCGAAATTCGTCGCAAACCGAAGTTTTAGCTCTCGGCCTAGGAGTTACACCACCAAGCAGCTCGACTAAATACAACATCCGCATCTTATCATCGCCACCATATCGACATTCATCAACCATGAGCTTCTCAAATATCGATGCGGCATTGTTGCGGAAATTTCAATTAATCTTTGCGAAATGCTTAAAAAGAAATACATCAATACATTGAGAATACAAATTGAAGAATATAGTAAAAAGAAAAGTGCGAGAAAGTGAAAATATAATTAATATCGGCATTTTCAATAGTAAATTATAATTAAAATTAAATTAATAATTTTTCATATCATTCATTCAAATTTAAACAAAAAATGTTGAGTGCTTTTTAAGAAAAGAATCGTAAATTTCAAGCGCAAATTGCTCAAAAACTCGTTTTTTCAAAAACCAGCACATGACCTTTTTTAAAGAGCTAATTTTTTACAACAGACATTGTCTGAGACAAAAATTTCTATCTTCAATTTTGTAGCTTTAATTTTTTATGTTTTTTGCAATTTTCGATAAATCGGGGATTTTAACGAAAATTAGACCTGCATCATTCTATTAAACGCTCTTCGCACTATTCAACAATAAACTTTATTAAAAACATTTGGAGGCTTTTTTTTAAATTTTGAAAATGTGAAGGGGCTTCATGTAAAGTACCCCCAAAATTAGAATATTGGTTTCAAATTCCAGGGGCCGCGACATCAGCCTGAGAAATATAAATTTTGGAGAAAATCGGCTGAACGGTTTAGGCACTAGCGTTTACTATAGACCGACGTTTTGCTATCAATCCATTTTTCGGTAAAAAAAAACAACAAAACAATGATTCTGGCTACACCACGTGTTTGAGAAATTTTTTCTATATTTAGCAACTGGATTTATCCCCTTTTTCGTTACCAGTGCCCGCCAAAGTGTTTTTCTGGCGAAAATTCTCAGTTTTCTGGAGCACGATTACATAACTTTTTCTTATTAAGAAGTTCCCTTTTAAGGACGGGAAAGAAAAGTATATGAGAAAGTTTGGAAATGAATTGGGCTGTTGTGGAAAGATTAAATTCTTTATGTAATTGATTTTTAGAAACAAATTAAGCTGCTTTTACTACAGTACAAAGTATTTTGTTTTGAAAATTTTAAAGTGGTTTTACGTAAATGAATTAAAATAGCGTACAATAATTGTGTAATATTTTCGGTGTTATTATTCGGTATTTTACTTTATTTATCTTCAATTCACGATTTAATATTCTATCAGTTGTATTTTTTTTTCTAGTCGCTGCTTCATGTGATCGCAACTGATCCACGAAACATCATAGCTACTTATATTCCACACTAAATTAGCAATTTAATGTGAAAGAATTAAGATATTTGATTTTTATTGGAAGTCAATCCACGTGTTGAATAATGAATAGTCAGCGTAGGAGCTCACGTGCCCCAAAACATTAATTGTGATTAACATCAACCAGCTAATGAATAAATGAATAATGAGCAAAGAATTTGTCACCAGCGTCATTTGGAATTGACACGCTTGTGTCATTTCTGGTTGTAATAACAATATAAGAAAGAAGATCCGATGTTCCCAGATTCATTTGAAATGTGGAAATCAATCAAACATGATATTGAATAGTTGGTATTTTCTTTGAAGATGAGAATTAACGTTATTTACATGCGTAGTTATATGCATCAGAAACGCAAACCCCACTCCTTACCCTCAAATTTTGGAATACTTTTTGACTTGCTTTCGAGCAATGAAAATCTCACTTCTGCCTAAAATATGACTATCCAAAATCAATTAAATTTAAGCATTTTAAAATTCATTAAATTGGCGGTGATTCAAACCCTTCGACTTTTTTTCTTATGGAACTGTCCCTACCAACTCTCGTGAGCAAGTATTTCCTTTAAGTGTGTCGCTAATTCCTTCGTTATGTTGACGTGGATCAACACCCCTAATAAAAATCATCACTTGCACGTTATCTGTTACATCGGTGCTTTCATCTAATTCTAGAGTATAATTCATAATCTTGGATGTTCGGCTTTTCAAATTACCTTCAATAATTTTTCCAATGTCGCACGCCTAGTCTAAACGCCTAGTAATAGTTTGACGAGACAAGTATATTTTAGAATCCTTTTTCATTCATGGATACAAAATTTATTTCCAAACTGTTCTTAACCATTTCATCATCTTACTATTGCCTAGATTTTTCCTACTCCTCTCCATTAAATATTTGACGTCGTGGATAAAGTTTTCTTACACGTCATTTACTTGTCACAAGTCATGCTGCAATCGCCCGTTGCACTTGTCAAACTTATTTGAATGTTTAGTCTCGTGATGCTGTTTAATATTATATTCTTTTAAGACAGAACCAGATTCATTGCACCAAGCATATGACCTTTGTTTTAAATTCACAAAAAAATAGATTATAGTTCACCTGTCTTGAGCACTTCTCAGTTCTTCTGTGACTCTTCTCTTCTTTGATCCAACATCTTTGCCACTTGACGCCTTACTAGTTCTTGAGTTTTTACCTGAAAGAAGTAAAGTAATCTTATTAAAAAACACAGTACTCGCACGATTCTGGGCCAATATACACGCCGCTGAAATAAACTTACAAAATTGAGGCTAAGCATCGTAGGTAAATATAAACAAAATAAAAGCTTTGTTTGCTTTCTTGCACTGTTCTTGAAAAAGAAAACAGGAGTCATACACTACTTGGTTATAGCAGCTTCTATTCTAATTAATATTTCAACAACGATTGCAAAATCTCACGAGGCAGGTTGTAATAATACACACAAAGAATGTGAGATTGCCACATAGAGTGTGGTTCAATTCTGCCACACTGCATGACACAACTTCCTGCCACGCCTCGCAGGATCGGCGCACGCTTTTTGAAATTAATTGACAAGATAGTCGAGTCGATGTATTGAGTTGCTGCCATGGATGAAATATGAACACCACAAATGACATAACGGTCTTTATTGTGATATGATGTTTGCTTTATCTATAATGTACAGGTATATTACACACAAAGCTTTTTTAATATGCCCAGCTCAGCGAGCCACTAGGTGACACATGGTGGGCCGCGGGTTGGACACTCCAGGGGTAGATGAAGCCAGACGTGCATGCAACCCGCAGCACACGTTGGTTTACAACTACCTCGGATTTGAGGACATATGCCTATTTAGTTCCTTTAGGAAATTGCAGATCTTTACGAGTCATGAAAAAATATATCTACTGAAAAAACTTAATAGTGCCTAAAACGTCATAAAAGGGCAGTTGAGGCCTATTTTAATTTATATTTTTTGCTTAAAAGTCCCTAAAAGAAGTAATTTTGAAGAATGATATTTTAATTATTCAATTTTGTAAATTTGTACCGTTTTTTATTTAAACTGAAAAAAAGAATTTTCCCAGATCGAATTTGCAATTGACTACGCTCGGAAATCTCTCACCCAAAAACCGTACATAACGATTTGATTTGATTTGATTTTTTCGTGTTTCCGGGCACGTCAACTGCTTTGGTCATTAGTCCCGTTACTATGGTGTATTTTTTTCTCGGGATATGCGCGGTGATCTTACCCCACTGGTTGGCGAGATCCGGCTCCGACCCACCGTCGGCTAGTGGAGTTTCCCCCTAACCAGGACTGTCCCACCTGCGGGGCACCGCCCCAGCCGGGACAAGCTCTAAGCTCCTGACCGGTCTCCCGGAATATGTGGTAGCGTAGTGCATGTTGGTGTAAGTGTGTGTGTATGTGTGTAAGGGGAGAGGATAGGACAAGGCAGAGGAAGGACAGATTGCGCGCGGTCCGTAGCCCGTTTGATAGGGTACTGCTCCGGCATTCGCCTGGTGTTGATCGGAGAAACCACGGAAAACTATCGATAAGAGCAGCCGGCCGCTAGAATTCTCCTCGAGACAGCGACTTAATTTGACCTAGCTGAAAAGCTAGTGTCGAAAATCCTGCCGCCATCAGGACTCGAACCTAGGACCTCCCGGTCAGAGGCGCTGCAGCGACATTAGTTGATGCACTGAGCTACCGCTCCCGGTCCGTACACAACGAGGTATGCAAGTCAACATAAAGACAATGTTTCACGTAGTATAAGAAACAGAAATGAAACTTATTGCTGCTAATCGATCCATGGTGGACAAAGTTAAGAGCAAATGGGAGATCGTAATAAAAAATCCTGGATATGGTGTCGCGGTGGCGCGGTCGTGTGGTACAAGTTTTGCTGTGGGATGGCAGGGATGGGCACAAGAATGGGCATAAGAAATGTAACTAAATTTAAAATTTCTCCAAAAACCTATGACAGTGGCAAGATCCTTTCCAGCTTCACAAATGATTTTAACAGACAAGACACCGTCTTAATGTAGAATATTCAGAGAAAATTTTGATTATATATTGTGCTGCTAATCATGAAAGTGAATAAAATAATATGCGTGTAGTCACTTTCATCAATCCTTTCGTGATTAGTTGTAGATGTCAGAAACATAATTTTTTATGTGTAATGTTTTTAAACGCCTGATTTAATCATTTTATAATCTATTTTACTTGCCTACAACGTCGCTTTTCATGTCTAATCGTGCTTAATTTCATTCTTTTGTTACCTATTTTAGGTGCCTAAATCATCACTTTTTTGTGCCTAAAATTCCGAGACCTAGCTACACCACACTTTACCATCGCGCAGAACTCGAAAACGGTATCCGAACCTAAGACATTCAACAGGATCTCTGCGTCCGTAACGGAAAATAATTTATTTTTTAGACCAGAATTATGCAAAGCGTTTGTGAACCTCATACCACATTTTTAGAGATTTATCTGTTCTGAGTAAAACTCTCTTCCTTAGCAAAGGTGTTCAGAAACGAATAGAAAATCGAAATCATTGTAAAATTAAATTCAAAGAACATAGAAATACTTTGTATGATAAAATAAATCTATGTGACTATATTATTTTATGTGCAGTTTAAACTCAATTAGTTTAAACGCAACTTTAGAATGTTTATTAACGCACAGTTCCCGCCCTATAATGCTATAACGCCCAAATCAGGGGCTAAACGTTCACAATTAGGTTCAAGTATGAAGCTATTTTCACTTTCAAATCGATAATTTACAAAATGTAGAATTTTCCAACAGGTCTAGCCACTTAATATATTATTCTGGTAGCATGTAGTATAATACGAATTGTAACAAGCAAGAAATTATTTATAAACACGTACAGGTGGGATAACGTCAAAACCATTCAAGCATTACCAACGTGTGCGACGGCGACTATAAAGTAGACTAAATGTTATTGCCTCAAGCCAAAAAAGTAAACATCTCTGCAGTAGATGTAAATGATAAGTCGAGTATGAAGATCCTATTGCCCGCATGGTACTTAGTGTCATCAATAGACTCATGACTCAAACTTACGGGCACCACAGACAAGCATGCTAGCGGAAAGACTTTCATTAACTGACGTTAATCACGAGTTCAATTTTGACCTCTATTTTTTAATCGTGATTAATATTACCACCTGTTACACTGCTTATCGTTTCCGGAAAAGATATATCGAGACCGGAGTCGCGTTTAAAATGTCTTGCATTTCACCAGTTCCGCTTCTCATATTCCATCGCAAAACTTCTGACATTGTGAGTCTCAGTGAACACAGTTAGCTATTTTGCGAGGGAAATGTTCAGAATTTTTCACCTTAAAAACCTCTCAATAATGTTATCTGCTCTTTAGATAACTGAATATTCATATTTTGTGAAATTTCCAAAAGTGTTTCTCGCCTTGGAATTGTTTTCATTTTAAGTTATACATACAGAAATAATCGAAGTAAAAAACCATTACACTTGAAAGAGTACAATAAATGTTTATTGAATCGTTATTTAAAATGTTTTAAGGTATTTGCTCATTGAAAACTAGTTACAAACTCCACAGAGTTGCTTATTTAAAAAATAATATAATTCAATTTTTAATTCAAACAATTACCAAAAAAGTTCAGATACAACAATAGAAATGTAGAAATTCAATGAGAATAATATTTTCGTCGTTTCCTATCAGTTATTATTATTGTTATTATTGTTGTTATTATTATTATTATTATTATTATTATTATTATTATTATTATTGTGGTTGTTGTAATTGTTATAATTATTCATATTCATACATTCATAAGAAGAAGGAAAAGTATTTTTATTAGTATTTTGTTCTTTTTCTCGCGGTTTTCTCATCTGAGGTTCCAGTTTTGAGAGGCCTGTAGACGTACCCCAATTCTAGTTTTATATATTTTGAACCGTGCGAACAATCCGGCAGGTTCCAAGAATGAATGACTTTTAAGCTTTTAGAATAATTTTGTGAGGAAGATCTAATGTTTTTCAAATAATACTTTAGATTTTTGTTAACAAGTCCAGCTGCGACGGTGTTCCTCCCCCGCGGGTACGAGATCCGGCGCCGACCTTCACATTGGCTTGTAGGTTTTTTCCTCCACCAATATCTCCGTGAGCGAGGTGGAACAAGTTCTAAGCCCCTGACGGCTCTTCCGTCATATGCGGTAGTGTATTGCACGAATGTGTATACGTAAGTGGAGACGGGAACAAAGATGAGGATGGAAAGATTGCTTGCGTGTGTGGCCTAATTGTTATGAAAGTAGGGCTTCGGCATTGTATAGGTGAAACTATGAGGGGATGGGGAAATAGAGATCAGAGCAACCGGTCGCTAGAATTTTGCTCCAGATTTGGTTAAATTCAACCTGGCTACTATGCCTGAGATTTTCGTTTTTCTTGTAAAATCTTCGTGAATTAAATAAGCTGGATTTGATAGCATACGAGTACGTCACATTAATTAAATTATGTGAAATTCACTACCATCGGTGTAAACATTTTTCCAATAGTGAATTATGTATTTTCCAAATATGTGAAGATATGATGAGCGAATTACATGATTATTATTTTTCAACAAAAGGAAATTATAAGAATTACATAATCGACCGCGGAAATTGCTGGGAAGGTAATTGGTGACGCTTGGATGACATCGACATCTTCTTATACTAATAAAAGTGAATTCATCGACGTGTATACATCGATACCACAAAAAGTAGCGAATGAATAGATATAAAATTTTACAGGCTCTTCTTTAGGATTGTCGCAGTGTCCTTGCAAAGTTTGGTTATGACTAACACAATCCAAATGCAGAAAATAAATAATTTAAATAATCTGTTCGTAAATGCTTCGCGACCATTTTTAGCCTCTCGCTTAGAGCACGTGATTCCTATATATTCCGCCAGAGTCCAGTAGTGCTGCAGCAAAACTGATACCTAATGTATTCGCTAGAGGTCAGTAGCGGTACATAAGAAAAAAAAAAGTCTAATAGCTATGCGTGGTAAAATAAAATGAAAGAAAATTATAGTACTTTATTAAAATTTATTCCAATTACATTAAAAATATTAAACACCGTGGTTTATATGAAATTGAACTTTTCCTCATTCGCAAGGATTGAATATGAAGAAAGTCCGGGCAACGCCGGGGATTTTGCTAGTGATGTGATAAGGGAAAGGATTCAAAAGAGTTCGAAAAGAGAATCTGAGGATTGAGTATATTTTAATATAGTGGTATCGAAGATTAACTATGCAAATTTGGGCCCAAGAGGCTCTTTTACTAGTGGGTTATTAATTATTTTAAGCGTCTTAAGGGTCAATCCATTTTGAGTGGTCCAGCACTGGTGGCTCGACCATCTCGAAAAAAATTCATATCCAGAACAAATATTTCCTTATATTTTGGCTGTTCAAAAACATCTTTTATTTATTTTTATTGTATCTGGTTTACAAATGGCGACCATTTTTGTTTCATGTCGAGTGCCAGTTTTCGTGATTTTAGACATTTATTCTTTTCTAAATTATTCAGCTCTAGGTAGGTCTACCATTCTATAATAAAAGGCATTGGATTCAGTATAATCGGGCCTACAAATTGAAATATTATTTACGTACCTTCAATGTTTTTATTTGAGAAATATTTGCAACCAAATCTCTGGAACGCGAATGAACCAAGTTCGATTTTCAGAGAGTAATTTCTCAAAAACGTAATAGAAACTCAGGCTTCATATTTTCTGTCCTTTTACACATAACAGTGTAGATAACTTTTGTAAAATATCGTTGGTAAGTAACGTACCCTTGAAAATTACACGTTCTTAAATATTGGAATTTTGGATTTTTTCCAAATTTTGAACGGTAATAACGGTTGGGAGACCAGATAAAAATATGAAAATTGCACACATACTAGATCGCTATGATATTAAACGTCAGTAAAAATTTTGTATTTTTTTAATTGTAAGCTCTCGCAAAAAAGGATTCGTTTCCACATAGAGGATACCTTCTGACATGTAGTAATATATTATTTTGAACTATTTTAAACTAAAATCTACTTTGATTTAAAATAATTAATTATACTTCATTATTAATAAACATAAAAGCTGCCAAATATATTTTGAATATTACTTTACATTTACCAACAGCTGTCTTTTCAACAATTATGTATGTATGTATGTAGGTTGTGTGTGTGCGAACGAGAGAGAGGGAGAGAGACAGAGAAGAGAGAGGGAGTGAGTGAGAGTGACAGTGAAAAAAGAGAGAGTGAGAGAGAGAGTAAGAGAGAGACAAGGAAAGAGAGTTGTGTGCGCGGGTCCGTAAAATAATGTACATGTACACAATGTATTAGAATTTTTGTAATAAGCTGTTGACACTGGCTAATTATGATAATATTTATTTATTTATTTTACGTCAAAAAAAACAGTTAAAACTGCGTATGACGTGCTATGGGGAAAAGTGAATTGGGTGCACATTTTCAAAATTCTGTGATCCCTACACTAAGTCATATACAACTTAAATTTGAAGAAGAAAAAGAAAAGAAAAAAAAGCTCCCATGCAATAAAATATATTTTCAAGGATAGAAAGGCAATAAATTTTGGCTCTTATCCATGTTGTCCTTCGGAATAATACTTCCTGCCGCGACAACATTGAAACGATCATTTGAATAATTGTATTTCCCACTGAATTCTAGAAGACGTGCACAGAAAATGAAGTTACATTTATGTCCAGAAGCAAAACAAGGGGCCACCTCAGCATTTGCTCAATGGATCAGGGAAAACTGGACGAAAAACCTGATCGCGATGGGGGTCATTGACCCGGAGGCTGCAATACAATACTTGTTAGTTTGTTTATACACATTTATACAGTCTAAATGGTAAATAATGCATTATGTATCATTGTTAAAATTAATGTTACTTTTCTTCTGATGCTCAGTATAGTCTCTAATTGTATAGAAACAGTTATGCAGCAGAAACGATTTTACTCGGGATTTAAACTTTTCTATCCAATTTAATCGTTTAATGTCATCTGGCAAAGTATTGTAAAATATTGTACCTACATGTATTGTATGTGAATTTTTTGTAATGAGCTGTTGATACTGTCACCTGATGAATATAATTTCTACGTCGAGTGTTATAGTAATAGACATCGGCATTTTCTGAAAATATATTCCCACCCTTAAGCAAGTAATTTTTGACAAAAACCACTGATTCGTAAATAAACAAACAAGGTAATAGTATAATTCCTAGATTAATGAAGACAGGCTTACATGAATCACGTGGGTGGGATTTGGTTATTATTCGTACAATTCGTTTTTGTAATCTAAACGTCTGGGAGCTTTAAAATGTATTTCCCCAGAATATTATGCCATATCTCAGGCGGGAATGAACATTTGTGAAATATACACAACGAACAGTATGAACGCTAACTGAATTTGCAAGAGTTCTGAACGCGTAGCATAATGCACTTAATTTTGTGTTCAATTCATTTAAATGGACGTTCCATTTAAGGTTTGACTGAATTGAGAGACCTAAAAATTTTGTTGCCTTAACATCAGGCAATGGTACACTGTTCATTTTCAATGGAGCACAGAATTGTTTATTTGAAATGGAAAACTGCATTAAAACCGTTTTCATTTCGTTTACTATTAATTTGTTATTTCGGAACCAATTTGAAACATCTGATATTGTACTATTTACGGTTTCTTTATTGCAAAGGATGTTCGTATCATCTGCATAGAGAAGTGTTCTTCCGTTTCGAATCGTCGAGGGCATATCGTTTACGTAAAGTAGGAACAGAATAGGGCCTAAAATCGATCCTTGAGGAACTCCACGTGCAATGGGCAAAGAGTCGGAAAAGTGCGTACGTATTGTTCCATCATTCCAGTAAGATATTTCCACTCTCTGAGATCGTTGTTTAAAGTACGAACATAACCAATCTAGAGCACTACCACGAATTCCATATGAAGGTAATTTGGAAAGTAAAATGTCATGATCAATGACGTCAAAACCTTTTGAGAGATCTAAAAATAATCCAATAGATGCCTCGTTATGATCAAATGATGAGGCGACATCTTTAAGAAAAGATAATATAGCTGTTTCCGTTGATTTTGATTTTCTAAATCCATGTTGACAATCTGAAAGCGCGTCGTGTTTACTGAGAAAGGTATTCGTAAGTAAAAAAGTCTCTCTAATATTTTTTTAAAAAAACTGATGGAAGAGAAATGGGCCGGTAATTTTGAATTTCATTTTTGTCGCTTTTTGAAGAGCGGCTGAATTTTAGCTGTTTTGAAAATATCTGGAAACGTTCCCGTGCATAACGATGAATTAAATATATGAGTTAACGGGTGTATAATGGCATACGCACAGGTCTTTAACAAAGAATTCTGGAATTCATCAGAACCGGACGAATATTTATTTTTTAGTTTACCGATTATTTTGAGAATTTCGTAGGAAGACGTTTCGGAAATGAACATTGTGTCTAAAATTTTGGGTGAACTGTCAGTTTTTTTTTAATTTTGTGGCTGAAGAGCCTTAGTGAGATCGGCAGCAATTCTGGAAAAGTATTGGTTGAAGAGACTAGCCACTGTTACCAGATCGTTCACATTTATATCGCTATATTTTAAAACAACATTCTCTACAGGATTTCTAGTTGATTTTGTCGTATTTTTTATTATATTCCTTAATCTTAATAATCTTAAAACTCTCCACTTAGTAAATCTCTCTAATATTTTTGAGAAAACTAACAAAAAAGAAATTTGCCGATAATTTTGAATTTCTTTTTCTTCGCCTTTTTTGAAGAGCAGCTTAATGGTAGTAGTTTGAAAATATATGGTAATATTCTGGTGCATTAAATATGTAACTTAGCGAGTGCATAATAGAGGCGCAAATATCTTTAACAAACAATCCAGAAATTCATGTAAACCGCCTGAATATTTGTTTTTAGTTTACCGATTATTTTGCAATAGTACGAACTTTCAGAAATAAGCATAGTTTCTAAAATTATGGAGGGAAGTGCCTGATGTAGAGTTTTGTGACCTTAGACCCTTCGTGAGATCAATCGTAATCATCGAAAAATATTAAGACTACCTACTGTTGTCGCATCATTCTCTTATCGATCATTACCTTTATAACAACGTTCTTTACAAAGGTTGTAGTTGATGTGGTCGTATATTTTAGTGTATATCATATCAAGTTTGTTTTGTTATTTGGGTTTAAAATAGTTTCATCAATGATTTTATCCTGGCTTAAGACTTTTCTTAAGTGATTAATATATAATTAATTTTCTTAAATGATTTGTATTTTGGAAAGCAAATGTGGAAATCATGACGTATGTTTTTAAGCTTAGAAATTACAGAGAAACTTAGAAATGAAATCGTTTAACATATTCTAGTTCCTCGCGTTATACAGGTATTGATTTCTGTGAAATGTTTAATTTTCTTTTCTTAACAGGAAAGCACGTATTAAAATGAAATTAAACCGACAATAAAAATTAATTATGCAGCAAAATTTGCCTATGCTGGAATCGATTGGGACAAAAAATTCCGGCTTAGCGATGTTTCCGTTTTATACAATGTTGTCCATTTTATGACCTGGTATTGACGTTGCTGCCTTGAAAGCAGAAAATTCCATTACTTCATTTTATTTCTCAAAATACATTATAGTATAACGTATCTATCGAAGGAATCAATAAATGAATATTAAACACTACATTGACAGCTTATTTTAGTTGGACAAATACACACGTGGCTGTATTCGGACTAGGTGCAGACTCTTTCAACGTACAATGCGTAACCCAGTACCATAACTTTCTGATACACTCGCATGGGTTTTCGCAATGGGTATTCGCTTTTCGCTTTTCTGGTAGAGGGTACGACGAAGCTTTACAACGCGGAGCAGGGAGACGCGTGAATAAAAGCCATGCCCTACACCTTCCCACGCTCAGAGATTCGAGAGAGAGGGAATTCCCCTAAGACCTACGCCTTGAGAGACAAGCGGTCCCAAGGTCGAATTCTACGCTGACAGCTGAAGCCCGTCTCCTTCAATGTCCGGCACCACGACTAAATCGCAAGGATAGAGAATTTAAAACACGCTTGCAGATGCATTCATTTCATTAATAACATTCGCGTCTTTCTGCCAATTGCATTAAATTCACAGGAATTCCGTTTTATAAAGATTTTTCCCTTGCAGGGTATGAAAAACCGTTGCGTTTCAACGATGAAGAGGTTTATGCTGTGTAAAATACCATTTAACTTCACGGGTCAGATAAATTTTCCGGTTTAGGCAAATTGATGGCTTATACAGGTTCCGCTTTAAACAGATTTCACTGTCTTTACCTTTCGTATCAACAGTTATGTAAACCGCGTCCCATAATTCCTGCACCACATAGTCTAATAATTTTATTTTACTTCTAGTAAAAATCTACACGTACGTATATTACTTAATGTGTTTGTGTTCGCATTTCTTTTAATTGTCAGAATTAGTGCATCGTGGTCACTGTATCTTTAGTATTTAGTTGGAATTTCGTATCTAATAGTGGTTTTGTTAATTATAATTTGATCGATTGATCACACAATATTTTGGAGTGTATTTCTGCTACATATTTTTGAACTACCCTAAAACATGCCAGAAAAAATATCTCGGTGATCAAATCACTTTCATTTGTGCTGATTTGAACTTGAATATCCAAGATACATGACGCGCCGACGCAGCTAGCCGACCCCTCTGCCACTGTCTACCGGTGTGGTTTTATTTATTTTATTTATTTATTTATTTTACGTCAAAAAACAGTTAAAAACTGCGTATGACGTGCTATGGGGAAAAGTGAATTGTGTGCACATTTTCAAAATTCTGTGATCCCTACACTAAGTCATACACTACTTAAATTTTGAATTTTTGAAAGGGTGAAAAAAAAAACTTCCATGTAATAAAATCTATTTTCAAGGATAAACAAGCAATAAATTTTGAATTTTTGAAAGGGAGAAAAAAAACAAAAACTCCCATGTAATAAAATCTATTTTCAAGGATAAATAAGCAATAAATTTTGAATTTTGAAAGGGGGAAAAAAAACAAAAAAACTCCCATGTAATAGAATTTATTTTCAAAGATAAAGAAACAATAAATTTTGGCTCTTATTACTTCATGCCGCGACAACATGGAAACGATATTTTGAATAATTGTATTTCCCACTGAATTCTAGAAGACGTGCACAGAAAATGAAGTTACATTTATGTCCAGAAGCAAAACAAGGGGCCATCTCAGCATTTGCTCAATGGATCAGGGAAACTGGACGAAAAACCTGATCGAGATGGGGGTCATTGACCCGGAAGCTGTAGTACAATAGTTGTTACAGGTTGTTTATACTCATTTATACAGTCCAAATGGTAAACAATGCATTATGTATCATTGTTAAAATTAATGTTACTTTTCTTCTGATGCTCAGTATAGTCTCTAATTGTATAGAAACAGTTATGCAGCAGAAACGATTTCACTTGGGATTTAAACTTTTCTATTGAATTTAATCGTTTAATGTCATCTGGCAAAGTGTTGTAAAATAATGTACATGTATTGTATGTGAATTTTTTGTAATGAGCTGTTGATACTGTCACCTGATGAATATGATTTCTACGTCGAGTGTTATAGTAATAGACTTCGGCATTTTCTGAAAATACATCTGGCTTCGTGCTGTTCAATATTTTATCTGTACACGGTAATGGTAGAATTCCTAGATTAATGAAGAGAGGCTTACATGAATCACGTGGGTGGGATTTGGTTATTATTCGTTCAATTCGTTTTGTAATCTAAAAGTCTGGGAGCTATAAGATGTATTTCCCCAGAATATTATGTCATATCTCAGGCGGGAATGAACATTCGCGAAGTATACAGAACGAGCAGTATGAAGGCTGACTGAATTTGCAAGAATTCTGAACGCGTAGCATAATGAACTTAATTGTGTGTTCAATTCATTTAAATGGACGTTCCATTTAAGGTTTGACTGAATTGAGAGACCTAAAAATGTTGTTGCCTTAACATCAGTCAATGGTACACCGTTCATTTTCAATGGAGCACCGAATTGTTTATTTGAAATGGAAAACTGCATTAAAACCGTTTTCATTTCGTTTACTATTAATTTGTTATTTCGGAACCAATTTGAAACATCTGATATTGTACTATTTACGGTTTCTTTATTGCAAAGGATGTTCGTATCATCTGCATAGAAGTGTTCTTTCGTTTCGAATCGTCGAGGGCATATCGTTTACGTAAAGTAGGAACAGAATAGGGCCTAAAATCGATCCTTGAGGAACTCCACATGCAACGGGCAAGGAGTCGGAAAGGTGCGTACGTAATGTTCCATCATTCCAGTAGGGTATTTCAACTCTCTGAGATCATTGTTTAAGGTACGAACATAACCAATCTAGAGCAATACCACGAATTCCATATGAAGGTAATTTGGAAAGTAAAATGACATGATCAATGACGTCAAAAGCTTTTGAGAGATCTAAAAATAATCCAATAGATGCCTCGATATGATCAAATGATGAGGCGACATCTTTAAGAAAAGAAAATATAGCTGTTTCCGTTGATTTTGATTTTCTAAATCCATGTTGGCAATCTGAAAGGGCGTCGTGTTTAGTGAGAAAGGTTTCCGTTCGTACTTAAAAAAGTCTCTCTAATATTTTTGAAAAAACTGATAGAAGAGAAATGGGCCGATAATTTTTAATTTCATTTTTGTTGCCCTTTTTGAAAAGCGGCTTAATTTTAGCTGTTTTGAAAATATCTGGAAACGTTCCAGTGCATAAAGATGCATTAAATGTGTGAGTTAACGGGTGTATAATGGCATACGCACAAGTCTTTAACAAAGAATCCGGGAATTCATCTAAACCGGACGAATATTTATTTTTTAGTTTACCGATTATTTTGAGAATTTCATAGGAAGAAGTTTCGGAAACGAACATTGTGTCTAAAATTTTGGGTGAACTATCTGTTTTTGAGTTTTGTGCCTGAAGACTCTTAGTGAGATCAGCAGCAATTCTCGAAAAGTATTGGTTAAAGAGATTATCCACTGTTGCTGGATCGTTCACATTTATATCGTTATATTTTAAAACAACATTCTCTACGGGTTTTCTAGTTGATTTGGTAGTATTTTTTATTATATTCCACATTGCTTTTGTTTTATTATTTGAGTTCAAAATATCCTTAATCACAAGCTCCCCCCCTAACAAACCTTCGTGAGGTATTTCAGTTCGCTAGGAACACACGGTAAACATACGTTACTCGCAAGAGTTGATCATATTTCTGTGCCATTAATATTAAAGTGTTCAATCCTGTCGCGTGAATTATATGGAGGCCAAGAACGCGTGGTTTTGATCGGAAATATGTTTCAAATTAATGAATATAAATTGCCCAAACTATCAAACAGGGGCGCCCAGAAGGGGGAGGGCAGCTAGGGCAACTTACCCCATGGTCTGACTTAATTGGCACACCGAATTATTTTTTATTCAAAAGAAATTAACAATATATTTATCTCAAGTCCAAATTTAACGCTATAAGTTATCTCTGTTGCATGGAGAAATGAATTCTGTTTATGAATTGTTGGAAGAGGGATTCTTTTTTTTTCCAAATAGGGGGTCCGCATGGATCAACTGTCCCAGACTCTTCATTTCCTTTGGGCGCCCCTGCTAACAAGTACGTGCTATTTTATTTTTGTCAAGTGTCATTTAAGGTGTAATTCGAAAGTGAATCCGGGAGCGGTAGCTCATCTGGTCAGTGCAGCGCCTCTGACCAGGAGATATTAGGTTCGAGTCTCAACGGTGGTAGGGATTACGACACTAGCTTGTAAGCTAGATCGAATTCAGTCCCTGTCTGGAGGAGAATTCTAGCGGCCGGCTGCTCTGGTCGGTAGTTTTTCGTGGTTTCTCCGATCAACACCAGGCAAATGCCGGAGCAGTATCCTAACAAACGGGCCACGGAGCGCGCGCGATCTTTCCTTCCTCTTCCTTGACCTACCCTCACCCCTTTTACACACACACGAACATGCACTACACTACCACACATGCCGGGAGACCGGTCTGGAATTAGAACTTCTCCAGCGGGCGGTGCCACGTTGGTGGGAGATACCTGGTTCGGGAAAACCACGTTAGCCGATGGTAGGTCGGCGCCGGATCTGCACCAGCGGGGGAAGACCACCGCCACCTCCCGAGCAAAAACACGCACTACACTTACGGGACTAATGACCATAGTAGTTGACGCCCCCGGAATCACTATCAATCAATCAATCAATCAAAAGTAAATATTTGGTAGTGACTTGAGAAAAAGCGAGAATTTCGATAAGATCCCTTTGTAATTGCACAAAGAAACATGACTTTCGATTTGTGAAAGATGGCAAAATATCATAAAAAAAAAGTCTTCCAATGCCGTGAACAGACTTGAAAATTCTTTGAAGAATATTGCACATGCCGATGCTCTTCAAACCATCAAAATCAAAGAAGATAAGAACTCAAAAAGCCAGACCGATAAGGATTCTTAGCTGACAGAGTTGAAAAATTCGCCGAAAATGAAGAAACGTTAAAGAAAGAAAATTAGAAGAGGAAAGGCAATTTAAACGTCAAACAGCCGCCTCTTCGCCTTCAGATATGGTTTCAAAGCCATTATTTCCAGATGCAGACAATACGTTTTCTAATTCAAAGGAAAGCATTGGAGGTGAATTGTTTTGCCATCTTGGCGACAGTACGGGCGAGGCACGAAATATTTTTGGCTCTTAAATGAGTGGCAGCTTTCGATAGTGCGTACAAGAGAATCTTTTTTTCCTCTTTCAAGTGACAGTAGAAGCAATTGGTTACAACATTCAAGAGCTGATTTATTAAAAAGTCGTCTATTCGTTGAATATGCCTAACGAAACGAAGATGAGTTTAATCTATAAAATCTGCATTTAAAAATGGTATCCTTCAATTCTTACTGTTCATTGGGATAGAAAAGTGTAATCATAATTAAATGTTGGAAAATCGTAAGAAGAATGGGTTTAAAAACATGTGTTTCGTTTGGGGACAAAAAACAGCTCACCAGAGTTTCAAAATCACCAAACGTTTCTGGTAAGGAACAAGCGCAAGCTGTTTGATCTCCTGAGGTATCGAAAACATTGTAAAAATGGTGTATGATGTGATAAGCAGTTCTTGCATTCCCATTTCTGGTGCCTACGAGAAAACTTGGGATATATCAATGATACAGTACTTATGCAATAAAGCGAAACCTAGTTGATTATATCGACATACTATATTTTGCAACTTGTTGCATAATGTACTATTGTATTTTATAGGGTTTTTGTTAATATGGCAAAGTTACGCGGAGGTGTAGTATTTATTTAATACAGAAATCAAATATAATCGTTTTAAGGAGTATTGGAATGCCTTAATACATTAGAAAATAAAATAATATTTTCTACTCGTCAAAAAATAACTATGCACGCCTTCACGAGCTAACTAAAATAAAAGCAGTGGCTGCATGTACTAACAATGATGCTTAAGAGAGTCTACTTAAGAGAGCAAAATTATTATTAATTTCGTATGCGGACAGAAATTGAGAGAAAACTAAGCATAAGTAAGAGATGTCGATGGTTCCGTTACATGTCCAGAATCTCGAGAAAAATACAAAAACAATTGAAGACTTTCGATTTTGACTGAAAAATGTATTTTTTTATTGTGTTTTTTTGGCTCTTAGACAAAGTATATGACTAAGTATTTTGTGTCTATGTTCTGCCTATTCTTATCCTGCGCGAATCAACTTAATTCTCATTCTTAGTTCATCATTACTTACGAAATAGCTGCCATGCGACAGCAAGACTCCACGGAAGAGGCCGCGCGCTTTTAAATATTTACTATTCACATGTTGCATTGTGGAATAGCAACTCTTTTTATATTCTTGGAATGTAAAGAACTGTTGTACTGTGTATCAGAACACATGCAACAAACTTTTTAGGTCTCTCAATTCAGTCAAACCTTAAATGGAACGTCCATTTAAATGAATTGAACACAAAATTAAGTTCATTGTGCTACGCGTTCAGAATTCTTGCAAATTCAGTCAGCCTTCATACTGCTCGTTGTGTATACTTCGCGAATGTTCATTCCCGCCTGAGATATGGCATAATATTCTGGGGAAATACATCTTATAGCTCCCAGACTTTTAGATTACAAAAACGAATTGTACGAATAATAACCAAATCCCACCCACGTGATTCATGTAAGCCTCTCTTCATTAATCTAGGAATTCTACCATTCCCGTGTCTTCTTATTTACGAATCAGTGGTTTTTGTAAAAAATGACTTGCTCAAGGGCGGGAATATATTTTCAGAAAATGCCGAAGTCTATTACTATAACACTCGACGTAAAAATCATATTCATCAGGTGACAGTATCAACAGCTCATTACAAAAAATTCACATACAATACGTGTACATTATTTTACAACACTTTGCCAGATGACATTAAACGATTAAATTCAATAGAAAAGTTTAAATCCCAAGTGAAATCGTTTCTGCTGCATAACTGTTTCTATACAATTAGACACTATACTGAGCATCACAAGAAAAGTAACATTAATTTTAACAATGATACATAATGCATTATTAACCATTTGGACTGTATAAATGAGTATAAACAACTTGTAACAACTATTGTACTACAGCTTCCGGGTCAATGATCCCCATCTCGATCAGGTTTTTCGTCCGTTTCCTGACCATTAGCAAATGCTGAGATGGCCCTTGTTTTGCTTCTGGACATAAATGTAACTTCATTTTCTGTGCACGTCTTCTAGAATTCAGTGGGAAATACAATTATTCAAATTATCGTTTCCATGTTGTCGCGGCAGGAAGTAATAAGAGCCAAAATTTATTGTTTCTTTATCTTTGAAAATAGATTTTATTACATGGGAGTTTTTTGTTGTTTTTTTCTCCCTTTCAAAATTCAAAATTTATTGCTTGTTTATCCTTGAAAATAGATTTTATTACATGGGAGATTTTTTCTCCCTTTCAAAAATTCAAAATTTAAGTAGTATATGACTTAGTGTAGGGATCACAGAATTTTGAAAATGTGCACACAATTCACTTTTCCCCATAGCACGTCATACGCAGTTTTTAACTGTTTTTTTGACGTAAAATAAATAAATAAATGAATACGATGTGTATACAAATGTACAAATTTATACTACGTACTTAATATACGATGTCATTGCAGTATTCGTGAGCACGGCCTCTGTTAAACTATTTTACAAGATATTAAATGAATTAGACGAGTAACACGAGTTATATGAGACTTTTATTTTTTGTTCTTATGCGTACTACTTTTTGATAAACCATTTTGTGTGTGTTTTTTTATCAGCAGCATTTTTCTGCGGCAAGCCACTAATCTAGTATATTACCAATTTCCACAACTAGCCAGAATGACGACAACTGATGGTGCTCCTAGCATGGTGGGGTCTAAAAAAGGAGTAATTGCTCGCATTAACCAGGAAATGAACAAGCATGATCATTCTCATCCAATAGTCATACACTGCCTCATCCACCAACAAGCGCTGAGTAGTAAATCACTGAAGTGGGACTCTGTTATGAAAATTGTGGTATCTTGTGTTATTTTCAGTCCATGCAATAAACCACTGACAATTTCAGGAATTTCTGAACTAAATCTTGACTATGAAGATGTTCTGCATCACACAGATGACCGTTGGCTAAGTCGAGTGAGAGTTTTGAAACGTATCTATGACTTACTTCCACAGATTACAACTTTTCTGCTTTCAAAAAACAAAGAAGAAGCAGAGCTCTATGAGGTATTTTTATTTTTTACTTTATTTTACGTCAAAAAAACAGTTAAAAACTTCGTATGACGTGCTATGGGGAAAAGTGAATTGTGTGCACATTTTCAAAATTCTGTGATCCCTACACTAAGTCATATACTACTTAAATTTTGAATTTTTGAAAGGGAGAAAAAAATCTCCCAGTAATAAAATCTATTTTCAAGGATAAACAAGCAATAAATTTTGAATTTTGAAAGGGAGAAAAAAACAACAAAAAACTCCCATGTAATAAAATCTATTTTCAAGGATATATAAGCAATAAATTTTGAATTTTTAAAAGGGAGAAAAAAAACAAAAAAAACTCCCATGTAATAAAATCTATTTTCAAAGATAAAGAAACAATAAATTTTGGCTCTTATTACTTCCTGCCGCGACAACATGGAAACGATAATTTGAATAATTGTATTTCCCACTGAATTCTAGAAGACGTGCACAGAAAATGAAGTTAAATTTATGTCCAGAAGCAAAACAAGGGGCCATCTCAGCATTTGCTCAATGGATCAGGGAAACTGGACGAAAAACCTGATCGAGATGGGGATCATTGACCCGGAAGCTGTAGTACAATAGTTGTTACAAGTTGTTTATACTCATTTATACAGTCCAAATGGTTAATAATGCATTATGTATCATTGTTAAAATTTATGTTACTTTTCTTGTGATGCTCAGTATAGTGTCTAATTGTATAGAAACAGTTATGCAGCAGAAACGATTTCACTTGGGATTTAAACTTTTCTATTGAATTTAATCGTTTAATGTCATCTGGCAAAGTGTTGTAAAATAATGTACACGTATTGTATGTGAATTTTTGTAATGAGCTGTTGATACTGTCACCTGATGAATATGATTTCTACGTCGAGTGTTATAGTAATAGACTTCGGCATTTTCTGAAAATATATTCCCGCCCTTGAGCAAGTCATTTTTTTACAAAAACCACTGATTCGTAAATAAAAAGACACGGTAATGGTAGAATTCCTAGATTAATGAAGAGAGGCTTACATGAATCACGTGGGTGGGATTTGGTTATTATTCGTACAATTCGTTTTTGTAATCTAAAGTCTGGGAGCTATAAGATGTATTTCCCCAGAATATTATGTCATATCTCAGGCGGGAATGAACATTCGCGAAGTATACAGAACGAGCAGTATGAAGGCTGACTGAATTTGCAAGAATTCTGAACGCGTAGCATAATGAACTTAATTGTGTGTTCAATTCATTTAAATGGACGTTCCATTTAAGGTTTGACTGAATTGAGAGACCTAAAAATGTTGTTGCCTTAACATCAGTCAATGGTACACCGTTCATTTTCAATGGAGCACCGAATTGTTTATTTGAAATGGAAAACTGCATTAAAACCGTTTTCATTTCGTTTACTATTAATTTGTTATTTCGGAACCAATTTGAAACATCTGATATTGTACTATTTACGGTTTCTTTATTGCAAAGGATGTTCGTATCATCTGCATAGAGAAGTGTTCTTTCGTTTCGAATCGTCGAGGGCATATCGTTTACGTAAAGTAGGAACAGAATAGGGCCTAAAATCGATCCTTGAGGAACTCCACATGCAACGGGCAAGGAGTCGGAAAGGTGCGTACGTAATGTTCCATCATTCCAGTAGGGTATTTCAACTCTCTGAGATCATTGTTTAAGGTACGAACATAACCAATCTAGAGCAATACCACGAATTCCATATGAAGGTAATTTGGAAAGTAAAATGACATGATCAATGACGTCAAAAGCTTTTGAGAGATCTAAAAATAATCCAATAGATGCCTCGATATGATCAAATGATGAGGCGACATCTTTAAGAAAAGAAAATATAGCTGTTTCCGTTGATTTTGATTTTCTAAATCCATGTTGGCAATCTGAAAGGGCGTCGTGTTTAGTGAGAAAGGTTTCCGTTCGTACTTAAAAGTCTCTCTAATATTTTTGAAAAAACTGATAGAAGAGAAATGGGCCGATAATTTTTAATTTCATTTCTGTTGCCCTTTTTGAAAAGCGGCTTAATTTTAGCTGTTTTGAAAATATCTGGAAACGTTCCAGTGCATAAAGATGCATTAAATATGTGAGTTAACGGGTGTATAATGGCATACGCACAAGTCTTTAACAAAGAATCCGGGAATTCATCTAAACCGGACGAATATTTATTTTTAGTTTACCGATTATTTTGAGAATTTCATAGGAAGAAGTTTCGGAAACGAACATTGTGTCTAAAATTTTGGGTGAACTGTCTGTTTTTGAATGTTGTGCCTGAAGACTCTTAGTGAGATCAGCAGCAATTCTCGAAAAGTATTGGTTAAAGAGATTAGCCACTGTTGCCGGATCGTTCACATTTATATCGTTATATTTTAAAACAACATTGTCTACGGGTTTTCTAGTTGATTTGGTAGTATTTTTTATTATATTCCACATTGCTTTAGTTTTATTATTTGAGTTCAAAATATCCTGATCGTTTTTCATGATTTTAGCCTGCCTTATGACTTTTCGTAACAATGTTTTGTATTTTTTAAAGTTGATAAGGAAATCTTGAGATACGTCATGACGTTTAGAAATAAAGTAGAGAGTACGTTTATTTTTACACGATGTTCTAATTCCTTTGTGATCCATGTATTACTTTTTCGTGAAATGTTTAATTTTCTCTTTTTAATAGGAAAGCATGCGTTAAATAGAAATGAAAGCTTTGAGAAAAATAAATTATATTTTTCATTTGTGTCAATAGCGTTATAAACTGCCTCCCATGATTCTTTCAGCAAGTAGTCCGTAAATAACTTTATGTTAACTGTAGTAAATGCTCTGCACATGCGTGTTTTATTTATTGTGTCAGTATTCATGTTATTAGTAATTGTAAGAATTTGTGCATCATGGTCACTATAACCTAGATTATTCGTTATTATTTTATATCTAGTTGTGGTTTTGTTAATTATAATTTGATCTATTGCTGTTTGTGATTTAAGAGTATTCCGTGTAGGTCCGTTCACTGTAATATCTAAATTAAAAGAATGAATTAAATTGAGAAACTGCTCTTTTTCGTGGGATTCGCTCAGAAAATCAATATTGAAATCTCCACATACAACAATGGATTTAAAAGAGAGATTACTAATTTTGTTCAGAGTTGTCTCTAGATTTTCTACGAAATTGAAATAATCTAAAGCTTGCTTTGTTGGAGGTCTGTAGATGCAAAGTAAGATAATTTTGAGCGTAGTAAGATGTACAACTGTTATTTCAAAAACTTTTTCAACTGCATATAAATTGAATTCTGACAAGAAGGTAGAATCAATATTATTTCTTACATAAATACACGAACCTCCGAAAGCAGGGCCTTTATTTGATTCCCTTGCTCTACAATAAGATCCTGCAAGGTAAAAACTAGGAATTTGGAGTGTGTTTAGATCATTATGAGATAACCAATGTTCTGTAAAGCAACAGGTAGTATAGAAAGGACACCATGCCGTTCTGACAGAAGTAACAGAGCTACTCAACAATTTCAATGCGCATCTTCAAGGAAAGGGGAAGCTCATCTGTAATCTGCATGTCAAAGCATTTGAAGTATATTTGGTCTCATCAAAGAAGTGAAGGAGGAAAACTTCCGCCATCTCCCCACAGATCAAAATCTGTTAGCGAAAACACCATTAGTTGCGTTCCCCCCCCCCCAAAAAAAGTGTGTGGATTCACTGGAAAAATTGCAAACGGAGTACCAATTTAGAATTGAAGTGCTTCGCCTCCATGAACAGGACATACAGCTTTTCCGTAACCCTTTTCTATTGACACTGAAAATGTGGATACAATTTACCAAATGGAACTGGATGAACAGCAGAATTGTGACTCTCTGAAAGACACATTCAAGTCAAGTAGCCTTCATCATTTCTATGCATCTCCTCTGACACATAGGCTCATCTCAGGAACCATGCACTCAAAATGACAACCATCTTCGGCATAACTTATGTCTGTGAAGACGTTTTCTAGAATGAAAAATTTGAAATCTCCAGCCAGATCGAGACTAACGGATGCACACTTGCACCACTTGAATAACAGTGGCAAATATGGAACCTGACATTAACCATCTCATTAGCCAAAACAGGTCCCATTGAAATACTGTTAAGTTTGTAGATTTAACTTTACTTCATTTTAAATATTGTATTTGTTCCCGTTTTGATTCATTTCAAAATAAGATATATGCAATGTGCATAAGAATTTGTTCACAGTTTTTGCTTTTATAATAGTCCGTACCTTCAACGGCCTGAGGGACAGTCAAATGGGCTCCTGTTTAAAAAGCTTGAGGACCCCTGATCTAAACCGTTGTCCAAGAAATATTTCAGCAACAAATCTACAAACACGAATTTTGCATTATCAATGTCATTTGTCAGTTCATTTCGAAGCTGCTCACTATCAAAGAATATATATGCCTGAAATTTTATTATTTGTGTAGTTATGCATATATTAAATTTTGAACGCGTTCTTCGCAAAATATGATCAATTATTGCTCCGAACGTACTTAATATAAAAAATTCCTTTTTTGTTTCATTTAATACTTTGAAATGTGTATTTTATTCATCTGTAAATACATTTTTCAGAAAATAAATATTTCATTTTAAAAAATGTATTTTTGTCTCAAAAAATGAAAAATTCTGTATAAACTCGATGACATAAAAATTTTAGAAAAATAAAGGCGTATTCCTTGTTCAATTTTCTATAAAATACACTGAGGAAAAAAGTGGGACCTCAACACATACAGATCTAAAAAAATCTATAGTAAGTATGAGAGTGCTCTCTGCCTACCCATGCACTAACGAATTGAGTTCGGTCAGTCTTTGATCCAAGTACTGAAGAACTATAAAAAGATTGACTGTCTGCCTGATTAGGGTTTCAAAAGTTATTAGATGTCCACTTTGCCCCCAGAATGGATGGGTGACAGTGAAACGAATTCAAATACGAGTAATTCCACGTCAAATCGCACAAGAATTGACATGGCTTTTTTTAAATGTATGATTTCTTTACTAAATCTGGACATAAAAAAGACATGTTTCTTTATTAACCTGAAAATTGATTATTTGTGTAGTTATGCCCATATTAAATTTTGGAATATACGCGTACTCCGCAAAATTTGATTGACGATCCGAATGTACGAACGTACTTAACATAAAAATCCTGGTTTGTTTCATTTAATACTTTGATAAGCGTATTTTATTCCTCAGTAAATTTCTTTCTCAAAAAATAAATATTTCATTAAATATTGTAATTATTTTTAAAAAATGAAAATTTAACTGCCAAATAAAAATTTGAAAAAAATATAGGCGTATTTCTTATTCAATTTTCTACGAAACACTACAAGAAAAAGTGGGCACTGAACACGTACAGATCTAAAAAAATTGATTGTAAGTATGCGGGTTCGCGCTATTTGACCCTGCACTAACGAATTGTGTTTGATCAGTCTTTGATACAAGTGCCGCAAAAATTGACTTCTGCCTGATTAGGGTTTCAAGAAATATTAGTAACTCATATGTTCACTCTATCCCCAGAAGGGTTGGGTGACAGCCAAACGGATTCTACCACTGCTTTTCATTGTGCCAGCGAAACGAATTTTACTGCTGAGCCCTTTTGCGTCCTAGGGATGGGATGCCCTCCTGACCTTGACCTTGCTCGTGAACTACAACAGACCACTTGTCAAGGGACTTGAGTAAAATTTTCTGAGCATCAGTCGCAATACTCATCTTATAAAAAGAAGAGTGCTAGAGTTTGTTCTGTGAATCGTGCGTACACTGCAACATGAGTGGCGATCATTGTATGAGATGTTCCAATCAATTTAATCTTTCTGATCACGATTTTAAGAAAAGAAAATCTCGAAGTCGCGTAAACCACGATTTACTAGTGAAACTTGATTTAGAGGAGTCATTAGATTGGCGTATTTGTGATTTGTGTTGGAAAAAATGGAGTTGGCTTCCAATTTTTTTTTTTTTTGTGAAGAGTGCGTCGAGATTAGGCTCCCGTGGCATTAACGAAAGTAGCGGAGAGTCCAGTGAATATAGTGAAAACAGTGGAAATCAGGAAAATGACAATTTAAGCTCTTAAGATTGTTCAAGTGTCAACGAAATGAATGTTGAGAAGATAGTCAAGAGTTTAATTGCAATAGAAGATACCCCTGTGAAGAAAAGAAAATTGCAACAAACAACGGCATCCCAGATGCTACCACAGATAGTTAAATTCACACTAAAGATCCTTCGCCGTCAATTGAAGAATCAGACAAGAAAGACATTATTAAGAAACTTATGGATTCCTTTCACCCAACAGATCACAAGACATTGCTGATTCAAATTTTGACAATTTTTGAAGTTGGTTATACAATAAAATTAAACAATTCGCAGCAACCAAATACGTGATAAAAGTGACTAAAAATTTGGACAAAGAAAATGGAATTATGTTAAGACCTGAATGAAAATGCAGTATGGTATGAGAACTGTGCATTGTTTCCAAAGTTCAGGAAGGGATTACAAATATTTGATGCAAGTAATGAGGGACCAGAAAATTTCAAAATATCTGTTATAACGTGAGTCAAGAATCCGTCATTTAATAACCAAACAAGCGTTAAGTTGTACCACCTCAAGAAGTACTTAAGTTACTTCCTCACCCAAAGAAACCCATCGCCAGTAACGGAAGAAACGTGTCTGTTGCAGCAATCTACTGCACACTGGTTCGTAAAAAAATCATATTTCTTATTTATTTTACGTCAAAAGAGCAGTTAAAAACTGCGTATGACCTGCTATGGGGAAAAGTGAATTGGGCGCACATTTTCAAAATTCTGTGATCCCTACACTAAGTCATATACTACTTAAATTTTGAAAAAAGGCTTCTTAAATTACTGAGATTTAATTCCTGGAGTTGTCAACAATACACTAGCGCATTTATTAATATTTTTAAAAAAAATTTAGCTCATCGAGTTTATAAAAATTTTCAATTTTCAAAAAAAAAAAAAATTAAAATTCAGGAAATTAAATGTATTGCATAATCTCGGAAATTAAACATGGTTTTGAATTTCAAATGGAATTTGAACGGAGTTTCTATATTTAGTGTATTGAAATATATGATATATTTAAGTTAGTGATGCGCGTAATTTTTAGCAAATTTCATCATGTAATATTTCCGAAAATAATAAAGTTAGAAAAAATAAAAATACACGTGCTAACTTATTTTATCCATATAATAAATAGAAAAAAATAATTAAAAACATGAAGGTCAATTTTTTGTCTTTTTTGTGCAATTTGACGTGGAATAGCTCCATTGTGTTTAATAATTACTATTATATATTTTTCGATCTATTTGCATTTGTTTGCCAACGCTATCAGCGTTATTGCGTTGTAAAATGTACACGCCAACCGTTAATGTGCTCGCAACTACGCAAATGAGTTTTTCAAAAAATGATGACTGAGCTGTGTTAATTCGGAGATAAGTTTTGGTATAAATAGTATTAAGCATTAATAAAGGCGAGAAAGTGCATGTTGCTTTAGCACTAGTTTTGTTATTAAGAAATGTATTAAAGTAGTACCTACATATTCATCGGGTAGGCAGTGCTTATCATTAGAGACCGGAAAAATATGTAGAATGAAACATCAAAATATGTATATAAATATGTATTGGAAACGGTAAGAATATGTAATAAATATATAAAATCGGATATAATATGTATTATTAAAATACTAATTATAAAAAAAACACTTATATAATACGAAATTACATTTCCAACCAATTTTCTTAACAAAAATTAAAAATAATACGTTTTACAAATCATTTGGAGAGTACAAGTTGATACACACTTGGCACCATACAACTTTCCATCAGCAGTAAAAGCTTCATCCATTGTAATCTATGACCGTAGTTTAGCAGCCAGACTGAGATGCGTTATATGCATCTTGAGCCAGACTAGACGCAATAGAAGCCATCCTACAAACTGGCGATATCTAAGACCAGAAAACAATCACTGCTGCGTGCAACATTCTCATCGCAGATCAACACCAGGCGAATGCCGGAGCAGTACCCTATCAAACGGGCCACGGACCGCGCGCGATCTGTCCTTCCCCTTCCTTGTCCTATCCTCTCCCCTTACACACTCACACTAACATGCACTACACTACAACATATTCCGGGAGACCGGTTGGGAGCTTAGAGCCTGTTCCGGCAGGGGCGGTGCCCCGCTGGTGGGAGAGTCCTGGTTAGGAGGAAACCCTACTAGCCGACGGTGGGTCGGCGCCGGATCTCGCCGTCCAGCGGGGGAAGATCACCGCCCTCTTTCGAGAAAAACATGCACTACACTAACGAGACTAATTACCGAAGCAGTTGACGCGCCCGGAAACACGAAAAAATCAATCAATCATCTTATTAATATTTGCATCACATAATGTGCCCACTCCTGGTTCAAAATCAGGGTTTCAAAATAAATGGATAAAAAATTGAATAAATTGGAAATTTTCTATTTTAAGCAATGGATCTATTCAGAAAGAGAGCAGAGCTAATCGACAATTGAGTACACAAAACAGAATTAGTACATAGGTATCCCAATAATTTCAAGGAAACTGCAAAAATGGTTTTAACTACTGGCAGTACTTGTGCTTTTCCTGTACGTTTAATGAAATTTTGAGTTATATCTTTGGATATTTCCAAGTGATGGTTAAAATAATAGTCGTATGGAATGTGCAATATAATATTAGGTAAGCATTAGCAATAATATGAGAAAGTATGTGATGTAGTACTAGTTTCTTCTATTGCAATTAGAAATGTGAGTGAACAAATACATTTTGTAACCACTGAATTTTCTTAATTTTCAGAGGTAATTATAAAACTTTTCTCCCAATGTGCAACCAATGCTGGTTATACAGATATTTAAAAATTACACATTTGCCATTTGCAACTGGCATAACCTATTCAGTAGAGCATCTTACTTCAAAAGCCGCTCAAGAGGATTTTTCAAACATTTCAAAGTTAAAAAAACTGAGTGACAAGTACCAAATGCTTCACTGTAAGTTCCAGATATTCTAATTTTCCAAGTTGTTCTTGTCTCAAAATTTGTCTGTCCATGAATGTCACAACGTATCATAAAGAAACGTTTGATAAATAAAACCTTTACAGAGTAAGTTTTAAGACATTAAAAAATTTGTATTGCTGTAATAATTGTGTTTCGTTACATTTCCAGTCATAGTAATTCACACACTTTTTGATGAAAAGGAAAACACTAAGGAATATTAATTTATGAAATAATGTTACAGGAATAATAAAGGGACATAACTCTTTATTTACTTGTGGTGAACTTGGTTCACATAATAAAAATAATAAAATTCACAGTACAAAAGTATAACTTTCTACACTTTAGTTTTACATATTATAATCTTCAATTATATATTGGAGGAAATAAATTTTATTGATTAAAACATATTACTCATTTAGATAACCAACCAAAGGCTAGATGCCAAACACTCATAAGGTTTCCTCTCCACAATATTCAACCAGTTCCAACTATTATTAAACAAAGCATTGTCCTCACAGTTCCAGGATTGTGTGTCTTGGAATATTGTATTACAGTAAAACGCACGGCATGTTCAACACAAGCCTTAATAATACGTAAACTGTTAAATGATTTCTTCCGCACACAAATCATTACATTCTGACTCAACTCTAATTTGTAGTACTAACACAGGGCACAAAAAATTCACTCAACAGCTAATGAGAAAAACTGCTGACTGAACCCTAGACCAAACACAATTATTATCATGCTTCTTTAACACTTCTGGTTACTGTTTTAATGTAATTAACCACAAATTACAAATAATTACTGTTTACCATAATTTATAAATAATGTTTAAAAGTGAACTAAACTAAAGGTAAAATTTGCACACAAAACCAAAGTAAAAACTTATAAACAGCATTTGTTCACCTTCACCTTTGTCACCACCATGACAACTGAGGAAGTCCAGCACAACTGGCAAGAACACTTTCTACATCCGACGATACACAGCACAAGATATCCATTCTGAAATATACAGGATTAATCACTTTCTTCTCACAAATCTACACACATCCACAAAAAAGTGTAACAAAATACCACCATACAAACCTCAATGGAAATGTGCAAATGCTACTTCTACTAGATCTGGTATTATTAAATCAATTTGAAAGTGAACATTTTTGGAAGCCTTAATTATTTAAAAGTAATTTAAAATATGACCTTATTTGCAGACATTCAACTTGAAAAGCATTTTGGGTGAAAATAATCACTGGTTTGCACAATATTAAGCAACTGACAGAATCAATGCTGAATATTGCACAAGTATAACTGAAAGAATACAAAGATTAAGCACTGTATTCAACTTGTTTGAATAATCAACCATTTCTTCTGCAAATTAGAAAAAATATAACACCAGATTACAGCTAATACCTCGATGCAAAATCTGGCTCTGAAATGCAGTTTAAGTTTTAAGTACATTAAGATAGTTTCAGATGACAATGATGCAATTTAAAGTGCCATGCATGTAGACAAAAATCGGGCAATTTTATAATTCTTCCACCTTTCAATACAATTACTTCTCAATTTTTTTTACCTACAGAAATAAGAAGAGTGAAGAGTCTAAATGTTGCAAGAAGTCATAAATAAAATTTATTTTAAAAAGAAAATGGTAGAAAAAATTGTGTATCTTACATAATGCAAAGAATATGTGATTTCAATTTCAGCAATTTTACAGATACTTTCTTAGTGAGAATGTAAAACATGCCACAAATCCCTTTAAGATTTGCAACCCTTTAAGGAATATACACAATACATTCTTCCTGAAATTTATAACAGCTGTTTAAATCGATTGAGAGATGATTTTTTGGGATTATGGTCAACGTTAAATGCCAAAACAAACCTGTTCCTCCACAGTAGATCAAACCGTACAAATATCGACAAAAGTGATGTCATTTTTATGACAATTGTGGAAGTTTCTGTGACCATCTCAAAATAACTTTCTTCAACATATTTTGAATTGTGAAATTAGAAAAAAGAACAAAGAAAAAAAAAAAAGAAAACACTAGTGCAAATTATCAGTTTTACAGAAACTCATTACAGAGAGATTCTATTAAATATAGTACACAGCTTTGAGTGTTAGCTTTTCGATGAGAGAATTACGCAAAACCAGACAAATTCTAATAGGATCCAGTGGCTTCAATAATTGATCCATCTACCAATATTAATTGGTGAATGTACTTAGATTTTTGTTTCATCTTTACCCACTTATTTTCATTCTTATTGATAATTCTAAACTTGGATCTGGTTTTATTTCCAAACATAAATTGGGCAACCATTCTCACAATACAAATGAAGATTCTTACCAATATTTAGAAAAATAAGAGGGTTGAACTAGGTTGCAGCACTATTGAACGAATAAACCATGCCATTGTTTTACGTGAAAACATGAAACTAAACTTCTCCAACATCAGAAGTGAAAACTCAAAACTACACAATTTTGTCAATGTGTGCAGAATAACGAAATGTACAATATTGTGAAACAAGTTGAAATTTTTATTCTTTTGTCATTAAAAACATTATGTCCCGGTCAACCTGCATTCTTTTCTTATACAAATTCATTGTTTATCTCAATTTTTTTAATTTCAAGAATTTACAATTTTTGTTTGTATACATATTCTAATATTTTATTTACTGAAAAATTATCATGATTTTTTTATTTACAAATGTATGCAAATGTTTTTAATTTACAATACACATTGACAGTGAAATTACTTGCTCCATAAATAGCCACGAGCAACCTTCATAGTATGAATGTACGGTAAAAAGAACTGTTTGAGCTTTTGAAATGTAAAATGAGATGTAGAGCTATTCCAGTTTAGTTTTGTTTTCCAGCGTACCAAATTCAATAATAAAAAATATTACGAGTTAATTACTAATTTAAATTGTGGGTAGTACATACTTTCCTGTTCAAACCTCAAAAGATATTCATTCAAACCTGCAAGACTATTTTAAACCTCAACCTCATGAGTTTCTACAAAAGTAACAAATTACACATCTGATCTTTTCTACTTAGTAACATGGTTTATTCTATTTACATGCAATTACTATCTTGCAAGGTGTTACTTGTACATTCTCAAAGTATTGTGAAAAGGTGCTAAAATAAAATTTATTCCAAAAAGCAAATTTTACTTAAGTTGTCTTCAAAGTGAAAAAAATTCCAGCCATTCCCATTATTGAACAGATAAAACTTAATTATGCAGTTCTTTAAAAATTAAAGCTTTTTTTGATACATAATTCACATTCAATACAAGTTCTTCAGTTATCAATGCATCTTTCCAACAGATATGCTTGACAATTCTCAAAATCAGAAAGAAGATACAAATTCATGTACTTAGATCTGCATTTCCAATATTTCTTAATAAAACTGCTGTGTTAAATGTACTTCCAAACTTGGCTTTTTCCATACATGACACTAATGATACCAATTTTATTATTTGTATAATACACATCTAATATCTTTAAAATGTATTATATACACATCCACAATGCAACCTTCGGTAGATTCCCACTCTTTCTTATACAACTGTCTTAATTGTTTAAATTCAAAAATCTTTAATTATTTGGTGTTTTACCTCAAACAGCAGGATTTTGGTTCACAATGGCTAGGTTGCAAGTCATTGAAATGCAATAAACTAATTGATGAGATTTACAATTTCACTCTTCTTGAATGAATTTGTATGGAAAATATTAGTAGTCATTGATCACACCCAAAAGATCATTAAATTATACAATTCCAGAGACTGATTACTGCATTATCTTGTCTTCTATTATACAAGTCACAAATAGAAAATATTTGAAAGACGATCCTACATTTGAAAACAAAAATTAATTAAAAAATCTCCGACTTTGGGAAAGAGCAAAAACTGTAACAAAAACTTTTCTCTCAATAGAACACTGAAGATTATTTACATCACCCAAGTTCTTACAGTACTCGATTTGCAGGAAATATAATTATCAAACTTCGTTTTCTTTTTACTGAAGCTTATCAGGAACATAATTGTACACCTGAGAATAGCCACAAATGAAGGCAATCACCATCCTGGCCTGTGCCAATGGTTCATATTAAAGTAGGTAGAGAAGAACGATGGAATATAGATAGGTGTCAGAATTAGAGGACTGATTTTCAAAATTCAATAAATACAATATAATAATGACATTTGAAACAACAAGCAAAGTAATATAGATAATAAACTAATATATATAATAATTGTATGCCTGTAATTTGTACTGTGGTCCCACTGTATCCTGAAGAGTTAAAATGAAGTAAATAAGGACCTTGGTTATAAAACAATTACAATTTTAAAATAGAATGGTGTTCTAATCATTAAAATATTAAAATGAAAACAAGTTTCATCAGTTAAAAAACAGTCAACAAAGCTACAGGCCAATTCAGGAACTGAGTTCTGTCAGAAAAGTGAATGTCTGCTGGGTCGACTCACTTGACAGATTATTTTGAATGTAAGGCTTCAGATACTGAATAAAAGGCATCTTCATGCTTTATGGTATCACAGTTCCCTCCACATTACTTCCATATTGTATAGAAAACGGTTATTGCCTAGATTACACAAAACATACTGTCTACTGTATTCCCCAATCTGTATCAAGGTGATTCAGGCAAATTTTGTGTATGAAATCTAAAAAGAGATCCATTTCATATTGCATGTATATAAATGTACAGTCAAATATAACCTAGTAAGAAACATGGAACTTAACAAATTTATCCTCAATAAATTTACAAATAAAACAGAAATTTCAAATCAAAAATAAAGAAACATATCAACTTTGTATGATTTTCAGTATCCAGATTCTAATAGGATTCCAAGTAAGTACTAAATGGATGCATTAGGAAAAGACTAGGATGTTAAAATGAATAAAATTACAATTGGGTTTAAAAATGAATAAGAAAAAAGAACATAACAAAAATATTTACTAGAATGACTAACTTAGCCTGAAATTACAAAAGATCTTTGTACTGAAATATACCAAACACAAAAGACAACCAAAATTTTTTTGTTAGTACCCCCAAAGATTGTAGATGTAGATTGTTTCACAGGTTGTCTGCTAATAATCATCACATGTTACATCTCATTTTGACAATGCAGATGAATTCTAAGAGATATCATTTCCTGCCATTATTCAAGATCCACCATCTTAGCAACTTCATAAAAAAAGTCTGCCTAAGAGTGAAACAAATGACTGAGCCAAACTGAGCAGTTAAACTCACATGAACACAAAAATAAATTTATTAAATGCAATTTCTTAAAATCAAATTAATAGAAATGGTACTCAGAATTAGAAAAGTTATTAAAAATATCAATTAAAATTTGACATAAGTCTGAACAATTGTAATTTTCTTTTTATATAGCCACCTGGAAATTTACATTTGCATGTATGCATGCATGCGCACACCCACATGCGCACATACACACACATCACAAACTGGTGCATATGCATATAAACAAGCATGGATTGGTATATTACATTTCCCTTCATACCTCATTTCAAGAAATTATGATGCCTTTCCAAATTGAAGAATACAAGAGAATTACACAACATGAACATATTACATTGTTTAATATAATAATATAATAATGTAACCATGGCATGCATTGTATTTCAGCCACCATGTTTTCTATTTAATGTGTAAAATGAACTCAAATTTTTTGCAGTTTTGAATAAATGGAAATGTTCATGAATTTCAATATTTAAAATTTTGAATTACAAAATCTATAACAAGCACAATGCTATTAGTCCAGTAGAATGTCAGACATTCAAATCCTTCTCTCCACAATGTGTATTCATTTACCTTACAAACATTTTAATTCAAAATTCTCATGCAATTCTTAACTGCCATAAAAACTTAATATAAATAAAGGAGCACACATCACAGATTTACAACTACAAACTACATTTTAAAATCAACCTCTACAATTGTGATTGGAAATATAAAATATTATTTATTTCAATGATTTCTTTGACAACTTTAAGGAAGCAACTCTTTTCAGTAAATTTCACACCGTTTAAATGAAGTGACAGTATTGTAAGAGATTTTGCTGTATTTCTGCATGTTCAAAGTGCTGACCAAAATAATCATATTTATTATTCAAGAAAAAGATATTATATTACTTTTCAAAAAATATCACAAAACTTTCTGTTCAAGTTATGAGCAATTAATGCATCATTATTTGCAGAAATTACTAAGTTGGCCTATCTTTCTATCAGCATGAAACAGGTCCTTTATAGGAATACAAAACTACTGAGTGTGTTAATCAAACCACCTTACTAATTATGACATGATTAAATGTGTTCTCAAAACCAAGTAATGATTGGCTCACAGTAGATTGTGTGGATTATCAAAGGCTTTTTGTAATTTTTAATCTGTTCTAAACATCATTTTATTCTTCAACGAGATCTTGAACCAATCATTGCTGTTGGGTTCATCACACCACCACTGCAAAATGTAATAAATATTTACAATGTCACTTTAATTCTCAGAATGATCATAAATGTTTCCATAGTTCTATACAATATGAAATCTTTATCTTATATTCTAATAAATTGCATTTGCATTTTATTTTCAAATTCCATTCAATAATCTCATCTATTTTTCAATTTTTCTATTAATTAAAATGAAACATTTTAACATAATAAAAAATTAAACCGGTTTTTTTTTTTTTTTTTATTTCTTGTCTTATACCACCAATCACTTTGATGCTCTTGGAAAACAGTTATATGCATATGCACATCCACAACAATATTAATCAAAAACGGTAAATAAATTTCAAAAGAACATGAAAAAAAGGCGAGTCTTGTAGGACAATTGCAATGTTGTAGAACAGAACTGGAATGAAAAGCATGATAATGAATTGCAGACACATGTGGACACATGCATATGCCCCACCAAATGTCCAGTTGCATATGTGAGGATGCATGTGAACACGCATGCAGCACAACAGTGTGAAAAAATCCAATAAAATTGAATTTTTAGGAGTACATACATATATCCCCAAATCTGCTACACATTTCAAAAGATCTACATTCAAATATGTCAATTTAAATACAAATTTAAAAAAACTTAAAATGAAATTTCTGATCCTGATATTACAAATTTTTTTTTTATACATTTTTGGAATTAATTTCAATACATAGAACAAGAAAACCCTCCCTAGTTTCTGATTGTCTTGTTTATTTTGTACCATTTTTAAAGAATTTAGTGCAGTGCCATATTATTAGTAGTAATAATTTGCAGGTTCAATATCCATTACAAAACCTAGTGTACAATGACCGTGAAGTATGACAACGCAATTCATTCACTAACCTGGTACAACTATTATTGCTGCTGTTGCAGTCATCTGAACAATGAATTTTAATGCTATGACTGACTACAATTACTGCAACTGAATTTGTCCTGGAACTAGCTGAACTAATACTATTGGAATCCTTGCATAATTAACAACCATACTTCTGAATTTAAATACACATACAAATATTTACTGTCTACAAATTGTTCTAGCGAAGCAATCTTTAAGCTCAGCATCTCACCATGTCCTTCATTGAATGAAGGAATATTATAATTATTATTATTAAACTGTTAGGACATCTAGAGGAGACAACAATTATCACTTTTTGCCATTGATCATGAACTAGGAAATTTCATGTAATGGAGTGACATATGTTGCATTTGCCCCTGATTGTTAAGCAAATCTTTTGCACTAGTGTTTTACAGGTCGCGTTCCAACAAAGTCAAGAAGATTTCATACACCTGTCGAACACCAGTGTACATGGTGTTGCCTAACAATCAGGGACAAATGTCACGTATAACTGTTATGAAATTTCCCACCACATGATCATTAGCAAAATTTGATCATTGTAGACCCCTCAACGAGCTATAGAAGTTTATAACATTTATTCTGGGACATCCTATTATAAAAGCATGTGTGGAAAGATCACCAGATTTGTCAAATAATTTTAATTCAAAATATGCCACACGTTACACAGCATTGGCCAATAACTTAACACACCCCATTCCCAAAGATGAACAAAATATTATCTGCATCAGTCTACACAATCCTACTCACAAGATTCACGAGAGAGCACAAATAGAGGACTGTTGATTATGGTAATTCTCAATTGAGGAATGCTCTACGGCTTGGTTACTTCCAACTTTGAACTTTTACATATCTAAATGAAATTGTAAATAAATTAAGAAACAGGAATCATCCACTCTTCTCAGACCTGGCAGGCAACTAAGGCACTGCTTTTGTTATGTAAACTTTATCTCCATTGGTGTCTCTAAAGAAACAACTGTAGAGAAATTACAGTGACAAGAAATGACCACAGCTTGTATGTAATCAAGAGATGAAAGGCTGCTGACTTCAGAAGTCCACACTAACTAACCACAGAAATTTTTACAATGATACAAATCTTAAAGAAAACCCTTGTAATTGGTCAACCGACACTGCAAAACCTTTGTACAATAGAATAATAATAATAATAATAATAATAATAATAATAAAAATAAATATTTAATACAATAATTAATTCCCCAAATTTACAATTAAGTGAAATGAAGTTTGTAATTCTATTAATAAAATATATAAAATTATTTTATAATATTAGCATGCAATAAAACAAACTCATTATCTTTACACATCACCCATCTAGAATAGTGTAAGTAAATAATTAGATTTCTACAGAAAAACTCAGTGACAGAAGACATTCTCTATTTGACTTTATTTAAATCCAGGTGAATTAATTTCTCACAATCCCTTTTTATGCAACAAATTTCCCTACAAATTCTCAAAGCAGAAATCTGAATTAAAATGGGACAGTAATATGGAAGTATTCCATAGAATAATGTTTTGAGGTTCAATAGCTACTTATTGGTCAGATTTAACTGAAAAAAAAAATTTAATCAATCTGAATCTGATTAAAATATAGTAAACATTTAATAGAATAGACTACAAAGTAGTATGAATATGACAAAATTGTACTTCCACCCAAGAAACTGAAGTCATTATACTGTTGAACAAAAAGTACAGAAAATGTTTGTATCCTACTTCATTACTCTTGAATCAAGTATTGACTGTTTACTCAGAACAATATTTAATGCAGCGGTAATATCTATTATACTCATACATTTTTTTAAAACCTACACATTATTTAGTTAGGAAAGGTGAAATGAATCCCACAAAAAACTGAGAAAATTTTGATTTAATTAATAACTATGATTAAATAATAAAAAAGGATAAATGTATGTACTCAACAGACAAGAATTCCTGGAGGGAAAATACGGGCCAACCTCCTTAAATTCATTAATTTTGAGTAAATGTTGTTAGCAAAATCAAGCTTTTTGCACAAATTTACCAATCAGCATTCAGCCTACAAAAGTATACTTGTGAACTGAAAACCAAGATTTCATAGATGTTTGTTCATGAGCATATGATTTATTACAAAACAAATTGTTTACAAATCAATAAGTTATCAAACCAACTTTTCGCTCTGTTGCTAGCAGACTGCAAAGATGCTTAGAGGTCATCCAAGTATAAGGCATTTTATGATATCTCTTGTTTTCTGATTAAGAATTTTTGACCAGCTTAAAAGAAAATAGGAGACAAAAATCATGTCTTCAGGGTACTCGATGTGTACTCAAAGTTTTATTAGCAACAACCATTCAATGTATGAATCATTTTCTTCAATGCAATAAATTCATCAAATTTGCATACTCCTTACAGCTTATCTGTGGGTTTTTTGGAACTGCCATTATGTACTGAGTGAAATATCAGTAGTTTTATCGTCACTAAAATAGGAGTGCCCAATAAAGAATATATTAAATTTTTCTTTGGTCAATTTCTTTTAACAGAAGGTTTTTTTATATTACAAAGAATTAGAAGTTATAACTCTAATTCAATTAGTAAAATTCCTACATCCATAATCAGTTAGCGGAAATTAAGTAATAACAAACTAATTGTAAACATAATAATCTCTACACATTTGACATATTTACATCACTACATTAATAGAGTCCAAATTCTAAAAGTTGACACAGGAATACACAAAACAGAAGTGAGAGAAGCAAAAACTCTTTGGAAAATTTATTTCAAATCTCTCACTTGTACAATAGACATCTAGGGAAAATACTGTTATCAAAATCTTAAATATTTCTTTGCCCTCTCTGCCAAGCACTCCATCTCCAACAGCAGAACAAAAGTACTTAAGCATATATTACATGAAATGTAGTTTTATGCTATACATCAGTAGCAGTTCCAAAATCCCCTACATTTTTAAATACAATAATCACATCAACACATTATCATAAGTGATACAGAAGTCCATTCTACATGAATAATTTGAACTATGCAAAAGTACACAATAGCTTTTGGGGGAAAAAATCTTTATTCCTACAGTTGAGAGCTTCTGTATCACTTCCTTAAGAGTTTTAAGAAGTATGAGAGTCATGCCATTTTTATCATTTATCAATGGTATTTGTAATACCTCTTGTTGCCAATACTTTATACATCCATTAAGACATTTGCAACCTTTACTTTAGATTACCCCATACATATTAACACTACCTTGATTGTGAACTGCATTCGTGCAGAAATGATTTGCTCACATCCCTATCTCCTCCATGGCAACTGTTATATCAATGTGCCACTGTGACACTTTTGTCATTATCATTTGCTATTTAAATTCGTATGTGATCATCTCTGTAGGAAAGAATGAAAATTCCAGGATAAAGGCCATGGTAAAAAATACCTAATCCTTCAAATATTGCATACATATTCATATGCAATTTCTTTTAGAACATAAGGTCAATAGTGCACAATAGAGAAATTAAATGAATCATACATACATGAAGCAGACTCATTGATGTAACTGCTTTCAAATGCCAACTACTAATGATCGGAATAATCAAGATCATACCACCTTTCTAATCCAGGTCAAAGGCATCTTCCTATTCTTTTCATTCTCTTACATTATCTAACCAGCAGAATATACATACTACTATTCCACTGGATAGGAGGAGTTTTGTAGCCATCAATCATTTTCGATGTTCACAAGATGACCCTACTGCTCCTACCTGACACTTGGGTGAGCTGAGGTGAGCTGAGGTGAGTCTACAAGACAGATAAAGAGAGAAGGAAGGAGAGACAGGAGAGGGTTATCAGCTCTACGTCTACTACGAACCCATGTCATGCCATAAGCTTCCATTGGTTGATGATGATGCAGCATCGTCAGCAAAACCTGCAATAACACTCCATGTCATCAGCCAAGTACAAAGCTTGATATGAAGAAAAATTAGGAAATATTTTTAACCCTTTCCCCTCAGCAAAGCAATCACTTGTAGATGTAAAGAACAATGTGTCAAAATACATCAAATATTGCAGGAGCAAGGAAGAGTCAGGTATTTAATAAAATACACTTATTAACTAAAATGGGAATTAAGAATTACTTTGAGAAGCCAATTCAATAGGCATAATTCTATTTACAAATACAGCAGCAGCAGCAGCACCACCACCACCACCACCACCACCACCACCACTACCACACACCAGCACCACCACCAACAGAAATAAATAAAAATACGTCATAATAAAATTTCTGTAATTGGTAATTGTAATTTTAATTGGTGAGATTATTAAAGAAGTTTAAAAAACTGTTTGGATCTGTTTCTAACAAATTGTAAAACATTAACTTATCATGATTTTGATAATATACAATAAAAGAAGGGGAAGACTAAAACAATTTTAGTATTCTTAATAACATGCACAAAATGAAAGGCCAAAAGCAATTTAACTTCACAAGATGTTATCAAGTTCAATATGAACTTGCCCAAGAAAAAAGCAATTCAAACATTTATCTTTCAGAGTTAATTAAAAATATAGGATCATTAAAAATGTAGCCTAAACCCCACAACTGCATTTCACACCATGATGATTAACATATTATTTTCCCTATCTTACAGGTCTATGCATTAGAGAAATATCTTTTCAAATTGTCACATGTGAAACTAACTTGTGCTACTGAGACTAATGTCTTGTAGGTGGTCTTCGCAGTGCTAATGAAAAATCCACTACTCAGGGCTGAACTTAAAGACAGTATCTTCATACAAAATAAATAATTTTAGAAAAGCTGATCAACCAGCTTTGAAGAATATTCAACATACTGTAACCAAATACTTTTTAATTTCAAAAATCATTTGAAGAGGGAGATACACAATTTATTGAATCCTTGGAAATAAGAGAATTTCAAAAAGGAATGAAACTTCATGATTATTGAAGCAATAAATGTACTGGAATATAATTTTGACAGACTGACTTCATTTTTGCGATGCACCTGTACACAGGAATATATATAATATCCAAAAATACATCATACTAGTTGTCGAAGATACAGCAGAGGAAATACTTTCGTACAACTAAAAAAAATGTTGAAAATTCTTGAAGCAAATAATAACTTGACAAAGATTTATTACTGAATTTGTACATCATGCAAATTTAATTATGAACCACAAAAAAAAGAACAGAAAAAATGTTTAAAAGAATTTATACACACACGAAAATACATATATTCAACAAAAGGTTTCAAAAGAAAAGAAAATATTAAACTAGTTGCAGCATGTCTGGAAAGGGACAGCAAATTCCTTTCAATGAGAATTCATTTTTTAAAGGATCATCAATATGTTTGCTGCTGCTTAATGGAATTCATACAAAATTGCATTATTTCATGAATTAATGGAATCACAAACACTAACGAAAAGGAACAAGGTATGTTATAGATGACATTGCAATACTACATAAATTTTCACTAATCATTTTTAGTAAGCAATATCAATACTGAAATATTTCATATGCATTTTTATGCAAATATATACAGATTTATTTTAGAAATAGTTTGTTCTTCAAATGTGAGAAAAAAAAAAAAAAATTCAAGAGAATACACAATTTTTAAAATTTTCAGTTTTGAAAATAACAGGAGAGAGAGTCTCGTCTCTCCTACAATGCATTTTCTGATCAAATTCATATATTTCTAGACATACTTTATTTCCATACCAATACCAATAATTAAAATACATACAATCAAAATAGTTTGACAGGATGTATATGACATTATTGAAATAAGTTAAATATCAAATTCAATACTTTATTGCCATATGATACAAAATAGAATACAATTAATTTCACAAAAATATACACAACAGGAAATCAGAATTTTGAATAGTAATCACATCTATCTTATGTAAATATTCCTGCTCAAATTAAAACAAAATACGTAAATTATGGTACTGACTACTATGCAATGCAGTGCACTATAAATACTTTCATAAAATGCCGAAGTTGTGATTCAGAAAATGAGAACAATGGAGGCAATTTATTTTTTAATTGTAAATTAAAACTAATGAAAAGTTAAAATGGATAACAGAACTTCTTTCAATAACCCTTCAAGACAGATATATTGATAACAAAATGATTAAATATGCATCAAGTTCACATTTACTAAGAAAATGTTTGTAAAATGAAGTTTCAAATTTTAAGACAGTATATATAAAAGATATCTACCTAACACAGGAGTTAAAAGTTCAACAATGTTTGCGATTTAAGATTCATCTCCATAGCAGATGGGAAGAAGTATTTTTGAAAATGTATGTAATTGGGGTAAGACTGCTACAAGAATCAAGTAATAGTAATGTATTGAGGTCTGAAAAGCATGTTATCAGGATAATACAAAAGATGCTTTCCAAAATACAGTTGATCTGCACGAAATCCACAAGCATGGAAGCTTTGTACTACAATCTGGACACTAGTTAAACAAACAAATTATTCTTAGCGGGTGTAAGATCTCACACTCCACAAAATAAACAACTTGCTGATCACATTCAATTCATAAAAGAAAGTGCAGGAAATAAAGTATAGTTAAATTCTTAAAAAAGTTAGCCTAGTGCAATATACTATATTGATCAGATATATTGGTTGCAATGAATAGAAGACGGATGTCAACAAACAAGGCTGATCTTGATTACTCAAGATAAAGTACTTTTAATAAGAATAAAGTAATCAAAATATCATGAATAAAGCACTAATACTCTTCTTGGGATTGCTGTGTGACACTTTAATATCTGGACACTTTATAACTCATGGTCAACCTATTTAGGTTAACAAATAGAAACCTTCTGCATGGGAAGTACATTTATCATATTAGCTTCCTCAGATACCTGCTGAATATTGAGGACAATTCCAGCCTAGTTAGGTTTTGCGATACAATACATATTAGTAATCATGAGATATTTTCGTGTATATAAATTAGTCATTGAAATCAAAGAGTTAAAATCCTAGATGAAAACTAGTGTACTATGTTTTCTCATTTGAAATTTGGTTGTATTTGATGAACTATTAACAGAAAATTAAGCATTCACAAGCAATACATTGCAATGAACTTCTCTCCTAAATTTGTGTCAGCCAATTTGTGTCTTCATGATTATATCATCCACCATTTTCTGGGATCCTACACAGCACGTGCACACACAGCACGCGCACACACACACACACACCACGCACACACACACACACACACACACCACGCACACACACACCACACACACACGCGCGCGCAAACACACACACACACACACACGCCAACACACACACACAAACACACACACAAACACACACACAGCAAACACACACGCACGCAAACACACACACACACACGCACGCACGCAAACACACACACACACACACGCAAACACACACACCACACGCACGCAAACACACACACGCACGCAAACACACACACGCACGCAAACACACGCAAGCACAACACACGCACGCAAACACACAACACACACACACACACACAGACACACACACAGACACACACACAGGTTATTTTAAAATACATTTGTGTGAAGAACAAGAACAAATTTCAATCTTAGAGTCTATTTCTAGATGAAGATGAGGTCTATAACTTGAACTAGGTACTTCAGGGGCTGGATAAATATCTGAAAAGTAAAAAAAAAATATTCGAAAATAATACCTCGAACTATCAATAACAAGATGCTTTCTCACAACAAAAGGTCAGTGAAATGTCAAAACATTGGGAGTTGAAGTTGCAACACAACTGTGGTAAGCTTTTCAGAATTACATCTGAAATGTTTCAAATATTACAGTACAATCAGGTGAACAAATACATACACTGACATAATGGCACTAAAAAGGTTAAAAGTTTGTAGTGATTATTAAAAATTTATAAACAATTTTGAGAAAAAGTTTTTCCGAAATATTGAGGATTTTACTTGAAATGTATGGTTCTTTGAAAAACATTTATGTTTCATAAATAGAAGAGAATCAGAGAAGACGATCTTCCCAATTAAATTAATATAGAGTAGGAAATGCTACAATGTAATTTGGAGGGGAAAAAAAGGGTAAAGTAGAAGTGAATACTTTATTAAACACCTTCGTTAACCATTAAGGGTAAACAATTGTCAGGCAAGACTTAGACATGAAATAGTTTAATTGATTCAATATGCAGTTGGGTCACAAAGACATTCACAAGGAATTCTTGCACCAGATACTGTGCACTACTGCATGTTTACAAGGATGTATCTCTAAGATCAGTCTGTTTTTATGTAAACTATTTATCCGATTGCCTGGAATCAAAATTAAGTATTCTCTAACAAATCGCGTTTATATTTTTACCAGAATATTGTTTTTGTTGCCCGCAATTTGACTTTTTTAAAAAGTACTGCCTCTTCAAATGTGGTACTGTATTCTATGAATGAGCTTCAAATGCATTTACTTGTTTTCTTTGATAAAATATAAGTTCCACAGCACTGGGCGTCTTTTGGCTATGTATGATCTTCAATTTTTAATTCGCTCACAACTTTTTTTGTTATTCTCACTTCTTGACTTTCTTTTCCATTCATTTTGGGCATTATCATCCATCATACACTCTAATAAGGGATGGAGATAATTTATTTTTAATAAATAGTAATAGTTTTTCCCAAAAAGTATATTGATTGAACCTGTTAAGATTTCGACGAATATATTCAAAACAGATTCAAGAATCCAATTAAATTGGCACAGTAGACTCTTGCCCATGCATCCACAATGACATGTGTACAGCTTGTTTTCAGAAATGTTCTTGCCTCTGTCTTTCTTTCACTCAAAAATTCCCCCAATTTTTGGGTGCAGTCCATGACACCAACTAATTTTAACTTTAAGTATCATAATTTCAATATATAACACAAAATTAATACAAATTGTTTTACTGCAATATACTTTGTTTTCACTTTTTCACCTTTACTTCGTAAATAGAGGTAAAGTATTGTAATTATGCGCTGGAAAACTGCAAATTTTCGAAAGAAAATATTATTGCCGGGCCCTGGTAACGAAAAATTCGATAAATCTTGTTCCTATATATCAGGGATTCCCAACTGCTTTTTAATACATTTTCAATCCCCTTTTAAAAGAAGTATTTGTTTCATTGACCCTCTTAGGTTTTCTCTAAAATATTAAGCATACAATATAATTGTAACACACTTAATTGCACATACATGTTTTGATAACATTTAGACAAAGAATATAAACAAAACTCTTGAAAAAATTGGTTTATGGTTTATTATTTTTCTACTTTTAAACTTTTCAATTTATAGAAATAAAATAGAGTACTATTTTTACATGTTTTTAACCTGTATACAAAAAATACTTCATTTCTATTTTACTTTCTCGCAGTCGTTTACGCAGGAGAGAGAAAGGTTATGTAGTGCTGAGTGAAAAACCGGGTTAATTTTCGGCAGAAAAACTTATTACCTGGGGCCCTGATAAAAAAAATGGGGAAATTCAGTTGATACATTAAAAAGAACCTGTAACATGTAGTGCAGCCACAATCCATGTTTTGTAGTTCCTTGATACCAAAAAATCGATTGAGGGACGCGATCTGTTCGCCCACCCGCCGTCCGTCAACAACCGAAGCGGACGAACAGTTCGGCCCATTTTCTCCAAAATTCATATTCCCCAATCGATCTAACTCATGTTGTGGCCCCTTGAATTTGAAACCGATATTTCAATTCTAGGAGGTACTTTAAATGAGGCCCCTAGAATATTTTCAAAATAAAAAAAAGACTCCATCTTTTTTAACTAAATTTTGTTGTTAGATACTATGAAGGACGTTTAAGAGAATAGTGCAAGTCTAATTTTCACTGACATTCTTGATTTTTCGAAAATTGCAAAAGAATTCAAATTTTTTCGGCGTCTTCTTAGAACTAAAATATTAGATAGAGGTTTTTCTCTTTAATGAAATATGTTTATTAAAGATTGGTTTTGAAATAAAGTCATGTACAAATTTTCGAATTTTTTTAGTATTTTTCGCGTAATTTTACATGAAATATAGGCAATTTTTAATTTGGTTTAAACAATTTTCTTTTCAAATCAGCTCCATCGTTTTTCATTAAATTTTATTGTAGGGTAGCCTAAAAGACGTTTAAGAGAATGGTGCAGGTCTCATGTTGGTTGAAAAAGTTGATTTTTCGGTAATTGAAAAATTAAAAAAAAAAACTTTCGGCGTCTTTCTACAATTACAATTATGAAGATATTCCTAAGGATATCCTGTAACTGAAACATAGGAACATATGCTCCATTTCCATCGTAGTTCCTTCCACAATTAGGTACACAACACTTGTGGGCCACGACCAAACGTTAAATGAATGGTTGCACTACACGCAAAAGAAACAATCTTCAATCAAGCAATTATTAAAGGTATCAAGCAACTATTACTAGTACTTCTTGTTGCTGCCGCGAGAGCAAATTTGAATTAATAATTATCCAAATAAACCTCGTCATTCTGCTCAAACAACGGTGTACATAGATAGCGTAAATATCAATGGAGAAATTTAAGGCTTCTAAGCGTGACATCAAACGGGGTGGCCACCAGCACAAAGGGCTATTTAGGTGTACATGGTATTTGTTGTATCAATAAGCACCGAACTGGCAAAAAATTTAATAGAATGTCAAAGAATATTTCTTCCCATAGATTACGGTGTGATAAACGTTTCTTTGAGGCCTTTAGCCTCCAAATTTTAGTTCTTAAGACCCTAGAACTCTGTTTAGGAGTTATTTAACAATATAAAACACCGAGCGTTGCGGGTTGCATTTGACATGAATATTTTTTTAAACAAATTCTCCATATTTTTAAAGTCAAAGTGCAATTCGTCACGTCTCTGTGAAATTTTCTTTCTTTAGAGACCTCATTTATAGAGATTGGTTGCGTTTGAGAGCGGCAAAAGGTATGCATACTACTGAAATAATATAGCAGATGATAAAAATTGCTAGCCTTCACAGAATATCAGATTGGAATGCAACAATAGCTCGGCAACAATTACTCTTGAGCTTATTTCTGTGAATTATGTATTATTATTGGAACATGATTTTCCTGTATGAACAGCAGTTATATTTGTCAAATTTGTGTTGATATTTGCTTGAAAAATACTTAGGTGTTTGCACCAAATGTTCTACGATTTGTAATGAGTTTAACAAAAAACGATGACAGATGTGTTAATTTGGAGAGAAATTGTGGTATAAATAGTATTACATAACAATTACTAAAGGCGAGAAAGTACGTGCCGTTTAGCCTCAGTACTTTTGAATTCAATAGAATGTCGATTATACCGAACAGTTACCAGTGAATATTCGGCTGCCAAATCCCCAATCAACCCTTGACTATCATTGGCACCCTTTAAAATTTCATCGAACTCGCATGGGGTCAACACCGACCCCGTTGGGAACACATAATACACATAATACACATACACACACAATTATACTTCCTATAAAAATCGAATCGCAAATCGCAAAACGTCCCTGCCCGTATGTACCGTCTTCTATACAATAAAAAATCTGTAATGCGTTTCCGATGAAAATAACTCTTTTAAAACTCAGGGGCAAACATGTCTAGTTTTCAAATGTTGATAATCTCGCTTTATGAATACTTTTGTTTACCATTCAACTATGTTTAATAAAATGGTGAGGAAAGAATTCTAGAGTTCAAGAATATGTTAGTGCAAAATGTACTTCTTCCATATTTGTCACATACAGTTCATTGTTTTCTGGTGAAAATAAATCACACTTAAATAAAGCATACCCAAGAACGAATCCCAGCTTGGGCAAACATATTTGTGAGTTGGAAATATTGTTGTGGGTGCAGGTAGTATCATTATACTATATAAACATTCAAATAATGCGAAAAAGTTTCCGCAGGTGCAGGCACCACCAGTTTTTACTTTCTTGTTTCGGAGTAAAGAGAATGTTACGTAAAGCTGCGAGAGAAAACGGCGAATTTTCTGCAGAAAAAATCCGAAAGAAGAAAGTTGAAGGCTGGCAAGACATTGACGAAGCTGAAGACTGGAAAAACTTGGCTTAAAGCTGAAGGCTGGAAAAACTTGGCTTAAAGCTGAACGCTGGAAAAACCTGACTTACAGCTGAACGCTGGAAAACCTGACTTACAGCTGAAGACGGAAAACCTGACTTACAGCTGAAGACGGAAAACCTGACTTACAGCTGAAGACGGAAAACCTGACTTACAGCTGAAGACGGAAAACCTGACTTACAGCTGAAGACGGAAAACCTGACTTACAGCTGAAGACGGGAAAAACCTGACTTACAGCTGAAGGCGGGAAAAACCTGACTTACAGCTGAAGACGGGAAAAACCTGACTTACAGCTGAAGACGGGAAAAACCTGACTTACAGCTGAAGACGGGAAAACCTGACTTACAGCTGAAGACGGAAAACCTGACTTACAGCTGAAGACGGAAAACCTGACTTACAGCTGAAGACGGAAAACCTGACTTACAGCTGAAGACGGAAAACTTGACTTACAGCTGAAGACTGGAAAAAACTTGGCTTAAACTTGAAGAATGGAAAAACTTGGCTTAAACTTGAAGACTGGAAAAACTTGGCTTAAACTTGAAGACTGGAAAAACTTGGCTTAAACTTGAAGACTGGAAAAACTTGGCTTAAACTTGAAGACTGGAAAAACTTGGCTTAAACTTGAAGACTGGAAAAACTTGGCTTAAACTTGAAGATAAAGTTTTATGAGAGTACTTTGCACAAACGAGCACTTCGAGCAATTACAGTAAAAAAATTGGAGCCATTCTTAAGAACATTTCCTAAATGTAGGGTTTTATATAAAATCCTCCCAAAATTAAAATATCCGTTTCAATTTCGAGTGCCACGACATCCCACAAATCGATGGGGGAATATCGATCATGTCAAGGCATTGTGAATGATCTCGTTTTATAACCCATTTCTAGGTTTTGCGGCTACGTTACGGTTACGTTTAAGTTTGCATTGTGAATGAAGCCTTACTAACACACAAGTGATTGGCCTACAGTTCTCCGCGAAAGAACCGACTACGCTTTGGGTAGCAAATACGTAATGCCATTCCGGGAGTTCCTTTGCGTTGTCTAAAATTTTATTAACAGATTTTTTTAAATGATGAAATGCTGTTAATTCAATAATTCTGGATATTATCAACCCCGGGGGGGGGTCCAGTTTTCTCTTTTCTTGATTGCTTGAAAAAGGTCCTCTTCCGACAATTCGTGTACGTTTGTTTCCAAAAGTTCATCGGCAAGATCGACTTCAGATTAGAGCCATGATGCGTCTTTGTTGGATCTGCTTTCTTCCCAGATTCCTGCCCAAAATGTTTCGACGTCATCTTGTGCAGGAGGGACAGCATTGCCCTTCCTTTTTTTGAGTCAGATTGCGATCTTCGCGTCTGTTTCAAACAACCGATTCTGTACACGGAAATCTACAGTAGGTTTCTAATGTCTTATGCGTTGAGCCCATGCTTGGATTTTTCTCTTTTAGCTTCTCAACAACCTTGCGTCATTTTGAATTTAGTATTTTTGTTTAAATGGTTAATAAACCATTTAAACAAAAATTCTAAATTAATATATTTTTATTAATAATAATTATTAATAGGAAGCCACGTGCTACGTAACACCTTTGCAAGGTAAGTACTGACAACTAAATTATTATCGGCAGCCTAGCGACGACTACACAAGGAAATACACACAGCGCTTTGGTAATGCGATGCACGATGTCCCGTAGAATTCGAGTTTCAAAAGAAAAGGGGGGAAAAGGCGCAAAACCTTTTTGTAAGATATGCTCTTCACTTAAGGAGTAGCACAGGTTTGAAAAACATCTTTATCGTCATTCAACTCAAAATTACTAGAAAACTACGAATATTCTCAAAAACCGTGTAATGAAATGATATAAAATGTAATACTGAAGAATATTTTGTAATGTAGACAAGTCTAGCACCAATATTAAGGGCGCAGATTGTATGAAGAAAACGAGAAAGTAAAAAATTGAATTTTCGCAATTTTCAAACTTCCAGAACGTTTAACAGGACCTATGTGCCTTTCCGGGAGAAAGACGGTCCTCGGCCCACTGCTGAATTTTATATTTTTTTGATATTGATAACGATTTTGACGATTTTGATTTTGATTTAACTGATTAATTAATAATATATGTACATTTATTTAAACAAAAAAATATTTCGCTTAATAATTGTCTGTATAATGTTTTTATACAAGTTCCCAAATTATTTTTAAAACAATCAGAAATAGAAAATCTGATTGTCTTAAAATTAATTTGGAAACTTTTATCAAGAAAACAAATTGTTCATTTCTGTCTCTCTAAACGAAAAATCGATTGTCGATTTTTTTAAATTCACTGCCGAAGTAACTAATCTGATAAATTGCAAAATGTTTTGTTCAAATAGCACATCTTAATAATATCAATGATTTTCAGCTTCCCGAAAAATTATAATACCACTTTCAAATTCAAGAGGTCGCGATATCAGATCGATCACGGAATGTCAATTTGACAAAAATCTTGTGTACTAGCTAGCGATTTTCTCAGACGGATTGACATTACCGAAAACAACTTTTCGGATCCAAAGGCCAACAAAACATGGTTTCTCACTATACTACGTATTTGAGAGAGTAATTTACTGCATATAGAAAACATTCACTTTTCTGGTATCAGTGACCCAACAAGCAAGTTTGTCGACAAACTGCACTTTTCGCGGTAGCTTTACAAAATTCTATACTACGCAAGTAGACTACGAGAAAGGGGGAAAAATTACTACCGTAATATGAGCTTCTGGCCTCCACATCTGATAGTACTACTGGAACTAGGGCGGGAATCGCATTTTGAAGATGCATTCAAATATCCGCATTTTACATTTACCTTTTCCACGCTTATACAAAACTTTCAGTACATGAAATCATCTACATTTACATTTACTTATCAGTCTAGGTTGTCAAAATAACAAGCCTCTCAGCACTCGAAGTTAAAAATAGTTAAATAGTGAGTCGAGAAAAATGTAAACACTTTTAAAGAATACTAATTACCAAAGAAAATAGCTTCTTTCTCTCCGTTTATTCTGATATTTCTTAACAACAATACCAAACAATAAGTGCTCCAAAGTTATGTTTTATTAAAATCACGTAATATAATTAAGTTTTCATATATGAGCGGCTACTTCCTAAGCAACCTTTTATTTTCTGAAAATTAATTATTTGTATTATCTTGACATTAGAACCTTCCTACATAACCTTTCAGGTATATTAAAACTTCCCCAAAATATTCAATTTTTTGTAATAAAAATTGAAGTCAATATTGTGGCGGCACATGGTTTAAAGAAGATAATCACGGCAGGAACAAAGGAATTATTCCCTAAAATTACAGATAGATTCCATCATAATTGCACAACGGCGCTTTGCGTCGCATAAGCGAGCGGGTCGCCGCGGAGTGGAAGGGGAAGCAGGCAGCTGCGTCCAGCTGCGTCCGTCGCCCCAGTCCCATCCGTCCCTTGAGAGGAGGACCCGCACGCCCAAGAGCCGGTTTGCCTGAGTTTGAGACTGCTCCACACATTCGGCATTCGTTGAGCACGAGCTAGTGCTCGCCCAATCCCGAGCAGCTGACATGTTCGGCGAATGTTCGCGACCTTTGATGTATCCAAAAAACCGACACGCGGTGGGTAAGGCGAACACCGAATGTTCGTCACTCGGCAAATAGCAAGCAATTCATCCGCACTACTCGGGATACGGCGAGCGGTTGCTCGCTGTTCGCCGAATAAAGGCTCCCACAGACCGGCGCGCGGTAGATTCGCAGCGGGTGCGGCGAGGAAAGTTCCGAGCTAGACGCGGCCACGGAATTCGCGGAACCGTTCACACCGTACCGTCAATTATGAGTCAGCGTTTGGTGATGGTTGGCGAGGTCGCTCGATCCAGAGGAAGTGAAGACTCCTGAACACGGGCAGACTTCCACGAAACTCGAGCTGCAGCTGAAAAAACGTGTCTGATGGGTTACAAATTTCGCCGCCGCTTCAACACTGCCAATCCGTTCCTGCGACGCTCGCCTGCCGCGTAGGTCTGAACGTGCACATAAGGCAATACGTGACGCGAAACTTCCGCTGGGCCAATCCGCGTAGGTTGCGGATCTTCCGCGTCGGTCTGTGGGAGCCTTAACGAATGTGTGAAGCCGCCTTAAAGGTAGCCAACAGCGCAACAGGCGAGCGTCGCAGCAGCGAAGTGGCAGTGTTTAATCCGCGGCGGATTTTGTATAGCAGTCGGACGCGTTTTTTCCGCTGCCGCTCGGGCTTCGTGGAAGTCCGCCCGCTTTTGAGAGTATTCGCTCTCCTCTGGGTCAAGCTCCCTTGCCTTCACGCAGAACTCTGCCGCTCGAGTTACGGCTGTGAAAACCAAGGCAAGAGGCTCCCATACTTTACCGGCGCGGAACATCCGCAGCAGGTGCGACGTAGAAAGTTCCGCGCTAGGCCCAGCGGCGGAATTCACGGGACTGTTCACTCCTGACCGTCAATTATGAGTCAGCGGTATGGTAACAGTTTTCATCCGATAAAGAAGAGGCGCTCGTTTCTATTCATGCAGGGAAATGTCGAGTTTTACTCGTGCGTTTTCTGAGCACATGCTGTATCGTACTTTTATTTCTTTGTTTACGATTTTTCCTCAAATGGTTAATATCTCCATACAAAACGTAGAAAAGGGGTCCCATATTTTGACCTACAAAGGAGAAAGTACGGAGAATTTCACACCTTGATGCCACACGGAGGAATACTTAATTTAATAGAATGACCAGCGACTGTTTTGATGAAATTTTGAATCTGATCGCAGAAGACATACGAAAATCTGACACATGAGATCATGAAGCTATCTTTCCTGAAGAACGTGTTATTGCACCCGCTCATTGAAACTTTTCATTAGTAAAATGTACAACATTTTAAGAACAAAACATTTAAACTCGAAGTTTAATGTTATTTATACCTAATTAAATTACTGAACACGATTAGAAGTACTTTTTTCTGGCCGTTCAGTCGTATCAGATTTACTGGCGAGCTGAAAATATTCCACATCTGACGAGTTTGCTTTGGTTTCCACAGGGAAGAGTTCTGCTTGGAGGCAAGGGAGCTCGGAGGGGAGCGAAGACTCTCGAAAGCGGGCGGACTTCCACGAAACTCGAGCGGCAGTGGAAAAAACGCGTCCGACTGCGTTACAAAATCCGCCGCGGATTAAACGCTGCTAATCCGCTGCCGCGACGCTCGCCTGTCGCGCAGGTCTGAACGAAGGCAACACGTGATGCGAAACTTCCGCAGCGGCCATTCCGCGTAGGCTGCAGATCTTCCGCGTACGTCTGTGAGAACCTAAAGACTCGTCAACGTCGAATATTTTCAGCTCGCCAAAAAATCTGACATGACTGAACAGACAGAAAAAATACTTCTAATTACGTTCAGTAATTTAATTGTTTAAATGTCATTAAACTTCGATTGTTTAAATTTTTTGTCCTTAAAATTTTGTACATTTTACCAATGAAAAGTTTCAATGAGTGAGTGCAATAAGTTGTTCATCAGGTATACAGATAGCATCATGATTGTCAAGTCATTTTGTTATGACTTCTGCGACCAGATTCAAAATTTCATCAAAACAGTCACCGTCATTTATAAATTAAAAGCTTTCTCGGGTGGCATCAAGGTGTAAAATTCTCCGTACTTTTTCCTATCTAGGTCAATATAATGGATACCTCTTCTACGTTTTTTAAAGAGATATTAACAATGAGGAAAATTCGTAAATAAAAAAGTATACAGCCTGTGCTCAGAAAACGTACTACGAGTAAAACTCGGCATTTCCCTGCATGAATAGAAGCGAGCGCTTCTTCTTTATCGGATGAAAACTTTTCACCAAACGCTGACTCATAAATGACGATCCTGTGTGAACGGTGTCCCGCGAATTCCGCCGCCGCGTCTAGTGCGGAACTTTATGCGCCGCACCCGCTGCGGATGTTCTGCGCCGGACTATAAGAGCCTATAATTTGATCGCCGGGCGCGCAAGTCAAGTTCACGCGGGGACTGGTCCGCCTAAGGCCGCAATTTCGTTCGTAATAGTTTCGAGAACAAACCTCGAACTGAATCTTATAGTCTTTGTTGTTTTTTACTCCAATACGAAATCGAAATTGTAACAGTAACGGGAGCTATTATGAGAAGAATGTATGCAGTGTCTGTTGAAGACATTATACAATATAGACAATCCTCGAACCGTCGCAACCTGCTACACTCATTAAATACTGTCAGATATCGAGTGCGAATTGAAAGGCAAAACGTGTGCGCAACTCCGAAATAAAATTGGTGCCAGCAGCGGATGAGGTTCAGAGGTGCCAGTGGAAGGACCGGCCAATGTTCCCGGCAAACCGTCTGGGGCCTGTCTGGGTCACCCCCCCCCTACTATCTGCAGATGTGAGGGAGGCTCTCCGGCCGACCTTTTCCTTTGATTATTAAATTGATAACTGTAATATTGCAAATATATTTTTATAACGCTGATCCATCATAATACCGAAGTAGGTATCTGAAATTTACCTGTTATTGTTAATAAAGTTATAGCGTGCGGACCGGATGAGCTTGCAGGTAAGGCGAGCAACGCGGGCAAACCACAATATCAAAGCAATCTTCAAAACAAGATTGTTTTAAGTTTTCTAATAAATCAATGACAGAAACAATGTGATTATCATTAAGTTTCACTGTTATTGTATTTATGCACAATAATTTGCCAACATAAACATTTTTGTTGTATACCATCATTATAAACTACCCTTTTCGATACCCCGAATCGTGCAAAATCCAGTATTTTATCGCACGCTACATGACGTCATCACACATTCAGCCAATAGTAGCGAGAGAATTGTGGGGAGCTAGAAGACGGAACAGCCGACCACCGTTTTCTCGCACGGATGTCAACAATGCCATCTTGAATTTGATTTCCAGAGGGCGTTGGATGTCAAGCACCCGAGACGTCAGAAGAAAGTGGTTTCGCGAAATTAAGTTTGATTCTCTTGTAAATTTATAATGCTGTTATACAAAAAAATAGCGTATGCAACTCGTTTATAATGTTGCTTTATTGCATTCGTACAAATATGAAAACTCGCTCCTAACGTCGCTCGTTTTCAAAACGTGTACTCATGCAATAAAGCCTGCATACATTAAACCTGCACACAAATAACATTATAAACTAATTGCATAAACTACTATTAATCCAATGCCAAAGAAGAAGTGGATAACTCATGTTCCTATATGAAGTAAATTGCGTCCTCTAACACGTGTAGTCGAATCCAGGTTTGGTGGATCCTGGTCACCGCAAAATTAGATTAAAGCAAAACTTCCGCCCGTCCGTATGTGAACAAGCTAGCGACTAAACCGAAAGCAGGGTTTTCACCAAAATTGAAATTCAAGCATTGTGCGAAAACTACTAGTTTTTTTCCCCTTCTCAAAAAATTGTTCATGACCTTCTTTAAAGAGCTAACCTTTTTTAGATTCCAAATGTGTAGTTTTGGAATGTATACTACTTAAAATTTTGAATTTTGAATATGTGAAGCTATTTTTGAGAAAATTTTGAAAATGTAAATGAGGCTCCATGGACAGTAGCTCCAAAAATTATAACATCCGTTTCAAACTCTTAGGGAATTCAGTTTCTTTACATCGATCGGGGAATACAATTTTTTTGAGATAATCGTCTGAACGGTTTATGCGCTGGCGTTGACCACAAACAAATGCACCGACTGATGTACACTTTTGTTGTCAATCGATTTTTCGGTATCAAGGGCCCACAAAATATGAATTCTGACTACACAACGTGCTAAAGAAAGTAATATATGAACAAGATTTATCGAATTTTTCGTTACAAGGGTGCAGCAATAAGGGTTATTCTATTGTAAAATTTCGCGTTTTCCGGCGCACGATTAAAATACTTTCTCCTCTTACGACGGGCAAGTAAAAAAAGAGAGAGAGAGAGACTCCTAAATTCTAAGAAAATTACAAAACCGTCACTCCTGAAGAAAAATCTTGAATAGGAAGAGACACAATATCTTCAGCTGTATGAACTGTAGAGCAGACATCAGAACCTAAAACTTTTGCTCCCGCAACGTCAAAGAATGGAGAACACTGCTGTTCAACTTTCAAAGTTGGAAATGCTTTGAGATGGGAAAGGGCATAAACGCATACAGAAAGAAGGAGAAGACATGGCTACATAATATTAAATACACTGGACACAGACATAACGGAATACAATAAATTATGGGTAATTTGAGTCCAGAAAGCAAATGACAAAGGAAAAGTGTGCGAGGAGAGAAGTTTACTAAAACTGACAAGAGTTTTAAATTAGTTCCCATATCATGCAATTAGGACATATTGTTTTAAAAACGGCAAAATATTTTACTTATGAAGGTGCAACCAACCACTGGCTTCTTGGAGTTCAAATTAATACAAATCCACAGAACAAGGAGAGAGAAAAAAACTTCCAGCATTTGTTCCGTACTTTACAGTGCTGACATATATCACAATAACACATACCTTGCACAGAACCAATCTTTTCAAAGATGTTTCCACTAAAAGGCCTACTATGCCATATTTTTTCAATATACTGCGAATAAATTTAAACAATACATATTATGATTTACAAAAATTAACAAATACTGAACAAGAAAGCCGTTTAAATAAAAAAGCCCGGATTCCGTAGTGCAGACAAATGTAGGAAATATGTGGTCGCACAATAGAAAATGATGACACCAGTTATACAATGCGTTCACTCAACTGTGCAGACTTCGGACAGTCTCCCGGGCGATCGAACCATCATTTCGCCCGGGTGCAACCCCGCGCGTTGCCTGACTCGGCCGAGCGGTCCTTTCCTGTGGAAGAATTTGGTTTACTTATGACCCCGGAACGTCCCAGATTTCTTTCACTGCTGAATATCTCCCGCACAGTAGTAACAAGGAACGAAAAGGTTAAGTTCGGATTGAAGTCACAAATTTGCAGATCGCACACTGCATCGCTTTGAAACTTTATCACTTTTTGCAGATAGCATCACTTCGAAACAAGGAGTTCATGACATTTTGTGAACTATCAGAGATTCGAGAAAGGATAGTAATTAAGTCTGAGGCCGGCGAGATCTCCCGACGTGGTGTCGCCCTGTGATGCTTTTCGTGGGATGTGTTCAGGTACAGAGTACACAAAAACTCAGGCACAATAACGGCGTATCAAAACCTACAGTCGACTCGGAAATAGTGAACCCTCGGTTATAGTGAACTTAAAGCCGCTGGTCCCATTTGACTTGCATTACAAATAAGCATAAGAAGATTTAGTTATAGTGAACCTGAATCTCTGCTATAGTTAACTTTGGAAATACGTCGTGGAAACTAATTCCTTCCTGGAAAAGAATATATCGCCTCAGTGTCACACATTCAAACATTGGCCAGTCTGAAAAAAAACAAAACGTCAACCAGAGGAATAATCGCAGTACCTCCTGAGATGAAGGAAGTCACCCGGATCTTAATGATGGCCTTACGCCACTCATTTTCACTGCGGAAACAAAGGCAGTGTTCTGGGTGGGCTACAACTGGCAATGGCGACGCGCGATTCCTTGCTTCAGTTTCAAACTTGCTGTTACTTTGTATTCCGCGGTACAAAGCGCGTCGAGTTCTACATAGACGACAGGAAGCGCGTGGACTGCCACAGCCCCACAACCTGGCGACATCCGCCGTGCCGCCGGGAAAAACGATTAGTTTCATTAACTGTTTACGTCATCCCGCTACCGAAAGGATCTCGTATGTTATGAGGCGAGTAAAAGGGCCTTCGGAGAGTTGGGCGGCGTTTCAACACTGCAAGAGTCATTGAAAGGTGTCAAGACTGGATTTCGATTCTTAGGGACAGAGGACAATGCAGAATCAAGTATGTAGAAAGCACGAACTGTGGAGAAGGATCTAGAGAAATTACTATTGAAAAATGTACGAAGCAAACAATTGAAAATAATTGATTTTTTTAAGGACAAATATAAAAAAATTGAAATTTTCAATTCGTGCTGTTAATTAATTTTGCTGCATCTCTAAATGGCGAAATTCTATGTTCATTCTGACATCATTGGATATAGTGAACCAAACATGTCAGTCCCCAGAAGTTCACTATAACCGGAGTCGACTGTATATTAAAAGAAATGTCTACCATAGAACAATTTTAATAAACTAGTCTGAACGTGTTTTACAGGAGTCTGAATTGTGGGTGCAGGTGAAGCGCATTTTCCGTCTACGAAGGAAGTGTGAGCATGCAGGGCATCCCATGGGGCAATGAAGCCTACGCAATCATATCCCCCACGGGGCAGTTTCGCGGAATGGAGGGGCCATCTCCTGGAAGTCTCTGGTATTGCATTCGCGCCCTTCTCATATAGACGCTCTGCACTCTGGAGAGAAATTAATCATTTAGCTTAAATGTGAAGGTTCCTCCGAATTTTCCTCTAGACTCCAAAAAATTATTGCAGATTTATCGTTGGAATTTCTAAATTGTTTTTATTTTTTTATTTTTCAAAATACAATTGTTACGGAATAACTTTAACTGTAAAAATTAAAGTAATGTGTCCATTTGTCCAAATAATTTAGAGCCCCCAATCATTTTTTTAAGAGAACTCCGGTTTTCATTGAATTAAACACAGGACCCTAGTTTTATCAACAAAGAGCAATTTAAAAAGAAGAATACAGATTTATTGATAAAGTATTCCAGTATAAGTAAATTTCAAAGTGTTTTGGCAAGTACATATTTGTAATTGAACCTTTCCACATTATTGTGTTGATTTTACTGATTAAAAAACTGCTTTCTCCATTTGGTTTCTTTGTTTTTTCATGGCAATCCAATTTAGACTGTAACCTATAGTTTGAAAAACAGTGGTGTGTAGCTCACAAGAAAATTCACTGCTTGGAACTCTTGTCAATCAACAGATGACAGACCGAGATTTTTCAATTTTAATTACTTGAAAATAGTTTTCCCTCCAACAAAATCTCTAAAAATATCAGAATGGCAAAGGCAGTTCCAGGACATTGCAGAATAACAATTACCAACTCTTTGATGTGATGGAGGACATGAAATTAAATGATTTTACCCCAGTAGAATGCTGTCTGAAAATTCTTTTTCAAGTTATAGGGCAGAAAAAAGGGCAGAAAAAAGAATTTCAACTTCAAAAGTTACTAATTTTCATTCCATGCTTACACATTAACTTTTTATTGAAAACTATTATAATTACAAATTTTATATGAACTGTTCGAAACATCAATCACCAATACTATCACACCAAATATAATGCTACTCAATTGAATGAGCAATCCTTTAAAAGGTATTTGGTTATGAAGATGGTCAAAAGCAAAGATAATTATTGCAACTACTTACATTGTTTCACTACTTACACTACTTCTTTCATAAACAACTGATTCAATGACACCAAAAACCAAAATCCATCGGCATTGTACCTCAGAAACTTACTGACCATTTAACTGAACCTCCTCTCCCTATCCAATGTATCAAAAAGTAAACATATATGTAATTTCCACAGTTTAAGATAAAATGGGTGGGTGCATCATCAAATGTTGAAAGATTCATGTTTCTCTGAACATTAATTAATTGGTCCATTTTCACATCAGGAAATTAGGAATTTCTTCCTTCATACTACTATAATTAAAATCACACTATTTCTGGACACCACACTGTAAAAACACAATAAATTTTGTGTCCTCCAACACATTGCAGAGTTGGGAATAGTTATTCTGTCACATTCTATATACTGGATAACTTGTTACTCTCTAACAGATTTTGAAAAATAAATTTTACCACAGATTTGTAACGTGTTAAAGAACTCGCAGAGAAAGCAATGTCTCTCAGCTAAATTCAAAATCTGTTTGTTGTTCTAAGACCAACGTACTACACAGATGGCATTATGGAATAGGTCTGACTCCATATCACATGGTCACTAGCACAATGAGCATAACCAAAAGCATGAGCAAAACAGGAATTGTCCAAATCCTGGCTTAAAGGGCCCCACTTATAAAGACACAAAGCAGAACCTAATGGTAGGAATTACTTAAATGGGTTCCACAGATCACAATAAAAACTGAGGAAAATTGTCCACATTTTATATTAAAAATACACAGCAAGTTTCAAATTGTACATACATTCACTCAGCCTATTTTATCATCTCTACCACTTGTTACAACAAAAGAGAAAAATAACATTGGGATCAAGCACTACATTTAATATGAGAGAATAACATCAACTTCAAATATATGACATTAACATTTCAGAAAGTTTTACACCTCACAATCAACAGATATGACCACAAGGCTAAACATTATTCTAATGAAGCAAGTATATTATCATTCTAACCATCTATATCAATGATTATTACCATTTTAACTTCACAGTATATAAATTGCAAAAGACTAACTTCCAAATAGGAACAAACACGATGTTGTTTGTTTTTTGTTGTGGTTGTTTTTGGTCAGTCACTATTATAAAATATGCACAAAACACAATTAATAGAAACCTAAATTTTTGAAGCAACAAACATAAGACTGAATATATTGGCACTAGGCATTTATTATGTAATTTACAGAGTAGTCTATATTAACATACAATATTTCTTAAGAGTTCACACCCATCAACATTTATTGTGAAATCGCACAGGAAAATACAATCAGAAAGCATCTCATTAATCTGATATAAAGTATTCGCTTGTTTCGCTCAAAATGCTTCAAGTTAAATAAGAGACTAAACTACAGGTCCCCCCCTCTAAAAAAAAAAAAAAAAAATCCCCAAAATTTTTTTTACTGAAAGATGTTTTTCATTAATTTGCATATTTTTATCCTGTAAGCAAATGCACACTGTTGTAATGTACTCAAGAACTTTAACATGTAACTGCAATAAAATTTACTGATAAGTACAGACAAAATTGAATGATTCCAAGAAGAAGGGACTAGAGAAAATTCAAATTATCCAAAACATTAAATTAGAATGTTCCCTCAAAGAGAAGTAAAACATCTCCACAACAGGTATGAGACAGGATCATTGGAAAAGCTGTACTCACATCAATAAGCACACCACCACACAAGCTGAACTCATGTCAGCATTATATAAAAGTTAAAATGTTTTCCTCTGTTGGTAGTTAATTATGTAATATGATTCTATGCTGACAAATGTCTATAAGGATAACAAAGAACAACTGAAAAAAATTAAATAAGGAGCGGTGCATATTAGAAACACAAGAATTAAATTTAAAAAACTGAGAGAGACATTTCATGAAGACATCCTGATTAACAAATAGTGTATTTGTATTTTCACAAACCTAAGCGAGAACCACAACAAAGACAATCTTACCTTGGAACTACTACTCCCAAAACCAATATCTGAAAGCAATCTGAAATGATCCTCCAACTTCCTTAGAAACATAAAATACAGAAGAACAACCACATTACCACAACAGGCACCAAACTATCATATACCACCAGTGAAAAAAGTCAAACCAAACAAAGCACAAAGAGCCAAGATTGAGAAAAATCTTCTGCACAATGTGAAATATAAAACAGTCTACCACAATAATCAATCAAGAATAGACCATCAATAATTAACTTATCTTTCATCAATGAAAAGAGTAATTAACATTCTACAGTTTGAAACTAAACCATTTGATGAACAAATTGCATACCATTGCCTTTATGAACTAAATTCTTGCTGTTTGAAAACCAAATGCTTATATAAATAAACCTATAAGGACCCAAGAACAACAAATTTTGCAGTTAAATTTTATTTGAATCTTGGTAGATCAAAAGAATTAAGAATTTTAATCCAATTCCCCTAGCAAATATTGAAATGATATTAACACAAATTTTAATCACTATTGTGAACAGAATGGGTATTATGAATTCTCAAGTATTATAAAGTAATTAAACATTACCTATATTACTAATTTGCACTGTGCACAAAAACTGAAAGAAAACCATGCAGACTTTAATCATGTGAGAGGTGTCTCTGGTTTCTGATCTGTCTCTGATACCCAGGAACTCACGGGAAAATCCAAAAGCATCTACATCATTAATTTTCCATGGGGTGGCCACTCATTTCCTGGAACAAATTTCCCTGACATCTCCCACTTTTTCAGTGCTTTTTCCGCCCTCCCTGTTAAGATTTGTAAATTAACACTACTTAAGCTAATCTGTTACAAATTTGGTCAGTTGTCCAATTGTGCCATTATAAAGTACAAATTAACAATATTGTCTCACCAAATAAAAACTGAGCAAAAAATAACGATGTACTGACGATTTTCAGGAACGTCTTTGTTTTACAACCCCCTCAACATTTTCCCCAACTTCTAGGAATTCTTCTACAAATTCTCTGATTTTTCCAGCAAAATGAAATTCCCTGTTTTTTCACAGTTTTGATTGATGTCAACTGCGAAGGTCATTGGTCCTGTAAGTGTAGTGCATGTTTTGGTGCGGAAGGTGGCAGTGAACTTCGTCTGCTGTATGATGAGATCCAGCATTGGCCTAACGTCTGCTTGCAGGTTTTCCCAACCAGGTAACTCCCATCAGTGTGGCACCGCTCCAGGTGGGACAAACTCTACGTTCCCGACGTGTGGTTGGGTAAGGTGTGTGTGTGTGTGCGCGCGTGTGCGTGTGTGCGTGTGCGCGTGCGTGTGTGTGTGTGTGTGCGCGCGCGTGTGAGTGCATGTGCGTGTAAGTAATGGGTGAGGAGAGGACAAGGAAGAGGAAGGAACGATTGTGTGTGGTCCAGGGCCATTTGTTAGGGTACTGCTCCAGCATTTGTCTAGTAGTGACCACAGAAACCACAGAATACTACTGATCAGAGCAGCTGGCTGCTAGAATTTTCCTCCAGACAGAAGCTGATTTTTTTTCAGTTTTCCATGTTTTCCAGAAAGTGGCAACCTTGTTCCGAGTACATAGAAATTGAATATGCTGCTGTCAGCAATATGAGAAGCATTTATGGCTTTCCTAGATACCCAGGAACTCAAGAAAAATTCGAAAGCAATGACTTTATCTCGAGTTTCTTGGGAACTTTGATTTTGACTGATAAAAATCAAATATTTGATTGTGCTACTTTCATGCCGCGTATTCCAACAAAATCTTCATACTTCGTGCGTCACTGCTTACAAGATATATGCGTTGTGCGACAGCAAGGCTCAAAGAAGAGGCCACCCGCCATTAAATATTTGCTATTCACGTGTTGCGTTATGGAACAGTTGCACAGTGTATCCGCATATACTATACAACGTTTTGAGTAGGTTATGTTCTACAACCTCAAGAATTAAATATATTGAAGAAGTATATGCAAGTCTTTGTGGGTGTTAAAAATACACTAATGTTTAGTTTGTTTTCAACCCCCACAAGATCTTGCAAATACTTCAATTTATACTATGTCATTGCAGTATTCATAAAGACTTTTTGTTAAAATATTTCATTTTTGCGTGTTTATAAAGTATTTTATTTCTTGTTCTTGAGCAGTGTGCATGCTACTTTTACAGCATGTATCGTTTACACCAAATGTAGTTGTTCTTTTTAATTTGGAATAAAACTATCAAGAAAATGAACAATCCTAAAATAATTAACATTATGCAGATATCTCATCAAATAAAGTAATTTATACATTATAAGCTTCCAGTTTAATAATGGTCTCTATATAAAATATGTTTTTCAAAATTCTAAATTTCCATGTGTCAGAAATAAGAAAATGAAAAAAATACTTTGAATCCTTCAAGAAATAAACAAACTGTAATTAAAAAGATCCCAATTTTGAAGCTTGTTATTCGCTGTGTTAAAGCTGCGCTGTGGTTATTCATGCACGTGTTACAGCTAATGTTCAAAATTGGCTAATTTGCTAGTTGATGTTCACATTAACAACTTTGAAGGATACTTCAGAGTTTACATGGATGAAGTGTACTGTAGACAACATGACTAAAATACATGAAGTATGTTATGGTTACATGAAGTATGTTTTTATGTTACATGAAATAGAGGAATCATACTGCTGGTGGGAAAACTTTAAGAATAGGGAGACAAAATGTGTAGTTTCAAAGTGTCAACTATTAATTACCATTTACACAATACCACCTAAATTCACTCCAAACCTCAGCTGATGTTTTGCTACTTCTTTCCGAGTTGGCAATGAGACTCTGGTCTTCGTACATTACATAAAACCTTAAGTCTGTGTAATGCATTATTTCCACTGTATTTTGTATCAAAGTACTTCTTGCAAATATACAAGATTCCTACCAATCACACAATAATCTTATTGTATCTAGCACTAATATCAGCTAAAGCCAATATCGACTAAAATCAATAATATCGGCTAAAGCCATGTCTGAAACGATCTGTCTATCCTAATTTATACAACTTTAACCGCACTCTGATTAATGTGTAAATTAACTGGGTAATTCGCAAATTAGCCATACTTCCCACATTAGCTGTAAAACACACCCATATATTGTTTACAAAGATAGAAAATAATTGAACAAACCTTATGTAATTTTCAGATAAAAAATTAAAAAGGTTTTTTCCCACGGAAAAAAAAAAGTCATAACTCAAGAAAATAAGCATTACAAACATGTCATACTTTCTTTTTTAAAAAAAATTAAAAAATTATGTACGAGAAAAATGGTCATTGAAACACAAGAATAGCATCTAAAAATTAATAAAGGAAAGCTAACACTGCACAACTTATTAGGGATAGCAGGTCATTGGTAAAAACAAACACCTCTTCAGCAAACAGAATGAATAATATTGATGAGTCGCTTGGAAGACTGCAAAAATATACATACAAGGGGTCATCATGCTACTTTGTCCTTGTTAACTGGTAAATACAATTGAGACCAAGGAGTAAGTTACATGATGATATTCACTAAAATGTGCTTTAAGCATCATAAAATCCAAAACAAAGGCAGAAAACACATAAAAAAAATATGAAATATTTCCATTTACAAAAAATCAAAACATGTTACGGAGTACAAGTACAAAAATAGAGTAGATATCTTTCAGAATGGTAATTTGTAAATATTAGTATTGCTTCAAAAACCCCTAGTGTAAAATAAAAATCCAGTAGCTTTCAAAACAGACCAATTCAATTATTCACACATTTAGAAAATTATGATAATGTAAAACTGATATTAACTCAATGTTAAACACTATGTTATTCTTAAACTGTGCAAGTATTTTTTGCTGAGGATGTGCTCACATCTTCAAAATTTAAAAAAAAAAAAAAAAAAAAATTCTCCACTGTCAAAATGTAAAAAGTATTTGGAATTTTTCTATCATTTTTGTAAATGATTTCTGAACTAAACCAAAGGAAAGATATCTCTCTAACATTTACACTCACGGCAATCTTGCCATACAACGTTAATACTGTACTCTCCAACACCTTTACTAATAAAACATCAGGGTTTTGGCCACAACTGATAATGAGCACAAAAAAACTACACCATACTATCATATAATAAAAAATTGGTATATCTACACTTTTGTTAGTTGTTGCAGTTTCAATTAGGTTTTGAAATATATACAAGAAAAATAAATATTTTTATTGCAAGCATTTAAGACAACCCCAAATTTTAAAACTAAAAGAGCAAATGAAATTAAATGTACAATCACCGAGGTAAACTCATTTATGTGCCTTATTCTGAATGAAATAAAAAGTTTATACTTCTAAAGAAGCTATACCTATCTTTTTAAATATTTATAGTGAACCCTAGGTGGTTTAGAAACCAGGGTAAGTGTTTGCAACAGACTACAAACAATAAACTTAACGATTTTACAGAAACACAATGGCTTTGGCCACAATATCATTTTTGAGAAACATGTGTACTACAGTTCAAGAGAAACTATTGTTTCACAAAGAAAAGGAGAAAATTATTAATGAAATCATACAGAATCTCTTTTACGAACACTGCATATTACTACATGTATTAGAAGACCCTTCAAATGGTAATTTCATTTAGTAGCAACGGTTTCCTCAGAAGTGACCAAAGACACCTCTTAGTTCTTCAACTGCATTTTATAATTGAAATTTCCACAAATTTGCAAAAACAGGTAAGAGAAAACTACAAGCTTTTCAGAATAGATTTACATGGGAAATCACGTGCTGCTCATTACAAGAAGATTAACTTCGATTTTAGAAATAATAAAAACGCCACCACAATTTTTCTTTGGAGTGCATGTACAAATTTTGAAGTTTTATGATCTTCTGAATAATACTTGTACATCACTTTCCAGAACATTTCTATGATTTTTTTTTGTTACTTTTCTGAAATCTGACTGCCATTTTTATTCATGGACATACGACTTTGGTAATGTAAAAAAAAAAAAAAAAGATGTTAATAGATCAAAATTGCAACTAGTTTGACAGCTGATTTACAATGAAGAATGTAGTTCTTTTACATCAGATATAGACATTCAACATCCATGATTATTTTGGAAATGATCTGAAACATTCTTACAATTCACTAATGTCAAGGTTGGTAAGATTGGTACTACAGAGTAATCCACATTACGACACTACTCCAAAGCATCTTGAAGTCTCCATTGTTCATAGGGTCACACTTCTGTTGTCACAAGGTAGGTTCGTTGTCAAGGAGTCAAATGAAGTTAATACTTCATGACTGGTTAAAAGTTGGCATAAATCATTGTCACAGTAAGAAGAGATTAGTAAATAAAATTGTCCTGCAATTCAAAAATTAATGTTATTACTTCTTCCCTGTGAATTTTCAATAGCCCCAATAATTAAGAGATACACAAAACAGAAATGACAATGATCAAAATGAAAGCAGCACCGACAAAATGATAAGTTCAAACAGCCCGCAAATACATCAACATTACAGCACAAAAAGGAAAAGATAGCTGTAAGATAGATGCAATCAAGCTGTATTCTGTAATGAGAAAAGATACTACGATAGTTAAATAAAATATTTTCAACTTTGTTTTCAAAATATTGAATCAAAATATGAAAGTAAAATGGAAGTATTCCACCAGAACCACTCTGTTCACCTGATTCTCCAAATATCCACAAAACAGGTTTCCCATCAAATACCAACAAGAAATTCAATATCAAAACCAAAAAATTAACAAAGGCCATAACAATCCTCGGATAAAGTAAATAATCAAGAGTTATTTAAAAGAGTGAGGGGAAAGAATTAAAGGCATGCACCTACTTATTATTTAAATAGGCTCACCAGTATCACTTATTTTTGTTTGTTTAGTCTGGTTACGATGTTTGTTGGCAGGACCCCATATTCGTACAGTGCAGTCATCTGATACCGACGCTAACATTTGATGGAATACTGGGTTCCAGGAGACACAGTTGACTGTACGAGTGTGACCTATTAAGGTGGCAATAGGTAATTCCCTCTTGATGTGCCAAATATATACTTTATTATCTGTAACAAGAAAAATGAGTCTAGAAATTTACACTTGCCAATCTTTCCAATGCTGGAATTCTGTTTCCTTAGAGCTGAAGTAAAAAATTAAGAATACCTCCAAAAAATTGTAATACAACATGCACAAATATTTATCAGTAGACAATATTCAACCCCAAAACAATTACCTACCTTCACTTCCACTAGCCACAAAATCTTGATTAACTCCACCAAAACAACTGTGAATAGTGAAGTGACCCTGAGTAACTCCCTGAAATTTCCGAACTAAGCAGCGATCCTGAAGATCCCACAAATGAACTCCTTGAGTAGCAACATTGAGCAAAGCCAATCTGTCAGCGGAGTTAACTGAAAAGGCCATCACTGGATGGTCCTCTTGTAAACTGCACAGATAATTTATCACAAAATGTATTATTTCCTCATTTACACTCATAAAGTCATAAATGTCCAAAATAATTTCATAGCTCTTGTACTATTATCAGAATACATTTTTTTATGAATTACTGTAAAATAACTGGAGTACTCGAAAATTTACATCCAGAATTTTATAATACATAAAAAAAAATTAAAATATTTATTTCATGATTTCACTCATCACATTAAAAGCCTTATCAGCTGAACAACTGGTTACAATAGTATGTTTCTTGGTAGATAAAAAAAACAAAAACCGAAACAATATTACAAACATCTGAAGCATTTACCAAAGTAACTTTTTTTAACCATAACTTCCATTAATTAGTATGTTGTTATTGATAACCCCGTAGATTCTGGCAGATCCTTGACATCCAATAGTTATTTCATTATGGTTACCTTTTCTACAATTCATCTTTTATTGTTATATATTGTTTATTAGGTTTTAGTTTCTCACTTTGAAATTACATTTAACTATTTTATTTCAAACGCAGTTATTTATAGAAATAAAGTATCACTACTTTTAAATGCATTACCATGGCTATGATCTGAACACACAGTACTTTTTTATAGCAATTGATGAAAGCAAAAATAAAAATAAAAAAGAATTAAAATAAAACAACAACAACAGAGTCACATTTTCTCTCAGAGCTTTAGCCTGCACACATTTTTATGCAGAAAAAAGTAGACTTTATTTGAGATTTTTTTTTTCACATTTACTGAATTTAAAGAGTCAAACTACACAGTTATTGCTCTGGGTATAAATTAACAGTCCATCTTGTAATAAAGTCTTATATATCAGGATGTTTTGGACATTTATGACATTCTGAATTCGCACAAAATGTGCCATGAATAGTAACAAACACTCACATGTTTGAGTCTGTAAGTTCATCAAAATTGTAGCTTCTGACACGATGATGAGTATCAGCAGCTAATACAGTTCTGCCGTCTTTGCGGCACCAAAGACAATTGACTCGCACTCCTTCCCAAGAGTCCAGGACATTACCTTCCAAGTCCTGAAGTACAAGGAAAGGTTCAAGGAATGAAGATATTTCATATAGAACCTGTGGTTAATTCACTCACTTCCTGAATGATTTCACTAATTAACACTTACACATTGATAAAACTGTCCTCGAATTCCTCCTGTGACAAATTTTTTGCCATCACGATGCCACGAACACGAAGTCAAAGAATCTTCTGGAGAATGAGAAACTTTCACTCGAAGTTCATCAGCTTCAATATTCCAAATCCACAGTTCTGGACAATCCTCAGGACCGCAGGCAATAAGGTGTGTACTGTCCGGACTCCACGCAATGTAGGCAACTCCATAGGAATGACCTTCCAGTGTCTTCCGGTGGGTGCACGTCAGCGTTTCCTGCACAGTGCAGGTACGACCAGTCAGTGTCAAACCTAGAACAGACGTCTCGCTATGGGGGAAGAGGGTTCAGCCACACAACCAGATGTGGGCACAGTTGTGGGATTTGGTGAAAAAGGAAGTACAGGACAGGATAGATCTCACCTGACTTGTGCTCTTTTTAGCACAAAACACTTAATAAGTTCCAGCATCTGCTTGATGTCACCAACATCCCTGGCACTGTGCACCAACCAGTCAGTTGTAACGTGCCATAAGAAACATCAAATATGAATGAAGTGTCTTAATGAAATAGACACTAAACAATACTTCTCTGACTGCTTTGAGCACTGGTTACGTATTTTCTAAATAATATAACAAACCACTGAAATCGGTACTCACAGGGTCTACATCCCATATAACAACAGTAGTGTCTTTTGACCCTGTGGCCAACTTCAACCCATCAGGAGAAAACCGACAAAACCATACTTCATCACAATGGTCATTAAGGATTTGTACAGTCTCGCACGGAAATTGTTCCCTGTAAACAAAATGTTGCAACAATAAAACATTGCTTTGTGTGAAAATCAGAACCACTTTCTTCTGGAAATTTTCCTCACTCACCTTGTACAGTGGTGGTCCACTAACAGAGACACACTACTTAAACCATCTTCGGTCAAAGTATTATGATAAGGGCATTGGTGTTTCTGATGTTCCACAGCCTGACATAACAAAGTATACAGTCTGAAAGAGACAAACAAAAATCCAAATGATATTAGTTGCTCAAAAAACTATCAAGGCAATCACAAAAGATTAAATTGGAGCTCAAAAACTCTCTCCCCCTGCAATTCATTCAATTAATCATACAGGATCTTTATGACAACAAAAAGGTGTGTTGCAATTTTCTTTACAATATTTAAAACACCACATTCTACACAGTGAAAGAGCTTCTCTCTCTAGGAATCATGGGAATATAATTTCTTACAACTGGAATTTTAAAACACCAACATGTACATGAGTATTCATGAAACTTAAAAAATTTTCCATCCTCAGATGCACTTATTCAAGTGATTGTATTACAATGCACGATTGTAATCCAGGTTTGCTTTTATTACCATTGCTACATATCTTAGGCTAGCATGTCTATATATTTGGAAAGCTGTGCTCAATTTCCTAATCTAATAAAGTAATTTTAAAAAGATAATGTCAAGCAATTCTTTTTCATTGTAATTGTTGGTATTTATTTTCTCTTTTCTTTCTCCAGTCAAATAGGTTTCAAAACAGGGCAGTAAAAAGGGATTTAAAAAAAAAACAACAAACAATTCTGCAACCTTTTTATAACATAAATATTTTTTAAATTGAAAAATCAAGAATAAACTTAAAAAGCAAGCTCATGGGAACTTCTCACGAACCGCAGTCAAAGCAAGGGAGCATCTTCCCTTTTGGGAAATTTGTCGCTGAATTCATACAAAAATGTATGCACCATGCCCACAAAATAGCATTAAGTGACTAGTTTTGAACACATAATTCCTGTTTTCTATTTTTTACATTTAAGAAGAAGCTAGGAAAAAACAAAACCCAAGAAGGACCACAGTGAAAGAATTCATAGCAGATCTACAATCAAGGAAATGCCAGTTACCAATTTTCTCACACTGACTCGAGAAAATTTTGGGACCTTGAAAGTTTCTTGATAAAATAAGTAGTTATTTTTCTCTTCTAATATAGGGCAATGACTATTTACTTGTTTTGTGCAGGATCACATACATCACTAGTAATGTTACTCAAATGGCAGGTATACATGAAATTAAACTCCAGATAATGCCGGTGACAATCAAATCAGAGACTAATCATTTTTAGAATTCCCTTTCAATTGGGGATTGTGAAGCACATCCTAAGACCTATTTAGCTGCACTGCCACTAAGCGTACAATGATACATGAACATTAGGACCTGGATTTTTATTTATTTGCTTATTTCTATTATTTTTGTTTGTTTATTTATTTAATATCAGAAATGGTTAAAAACTGTGTATGATGTACTGCGGAGAGAAGTGCAATCTATGCACCTTTTCTTAAGCTCTAGAATCCCAACTCTAGTTTTTGTGCTATATTATGATGAATTATGAATACATGAGCAACAGGCACTTTTGGTGAGCTTTGATAAAGCAATATTAGCTCCCTCATAAGAAAAACTATTTGCAACTGCAAATGAGCTACAGATTTTGGATCTTATTCCTTATCACACCCAATGCGAAAGAAGCAACTTACTGCCACGATAACATTTAGAACGAATATTTGAATAAATATATTTCCCAAAACACCCTGCTAAGAACAAGAAAATGTTTGCAAATAGTAAAGCTACATTTATGCCCAGAAGTAAAACAAGGGTACATTTCAGCATGTGCTCTTGAATTATGTTTTTTGATCTCCCTTGGAACTGAGATTGAAAGAACTCTGCCACAACCCCGAACTGTTAAATTATTTGGTGCTTTTAACCCTTTTTGACCAGAGCTTTATTATTTCCTTCCCAATATGCTAAATGCACAGGCGATTCATAGTTTAATTTTTGATTGATTGATTTACTGTTTCCAACCACGTCAACTGATATAATTAATTCTGTAAATGTAGTACATGTTACACCTCAGGCAGTCTCTACATCAACATGCAGGGTTTTCCTTTCCAGATAGTTCCACAGATGGAACAAACTCGAAGCTCCTGATGTGTCAGTGTACCGCATGTACTGGGAAGTGTGTGTACAGAAGGGCGAGGGCGAGGGCGAGGGCGAGGGCGAGGGCGAGGGCGAGGGCGAGGGCGAGGCGAGGGCGAGGGAGGCGAGGGCGAGGGCGAGGCGGAGGGCGAGGGGCGAGGCGGGCGAGGGCGAGGGCGAGGGCGAGGGGCGAGGGCGAGGCGAGGGCGAGGCGAGGGCGAGGGCGAGGCGAGGGCGAGGGCGAGGCGAGGGCGAGGGCGAGGGCGAGGGCGAGGGCGAGGGCGAGGCGAGGGGCGAGGGCGAGGGCGAGGGGCGAGGGCGAGGGCGAGGGCGAGGGCGAGGGCGCGGGCGAGGGCGAGGGCGAGGGCGAGGGCGAGGGCGAGGGCGAGGGCGAGGGCGAGGGCGAGGACGAAGGCGGGGGCATACGATGCGATCCGTGGGCCATCTGTTAAGGTTCTGCTCTGGCAATTGGCTGGTACCGATCGCATAAACTACACAAAACTACAAATCTCTCCAGACACTGATTGAATTCGACCAAGCTATATAACTAGCGACTAAAATCCGCCATGATCGGGACGCGAACCCTACGACCTCCTGTCTCCTGTCCCGACCTCGCATTGCGAAATAACATTTCTTTTGACTATAAAAGTTCCGACAGGCACACAAAGGCCTGTTGTATTCCTGAATAATTCCTCTAAACTTCAGCAATTCTTATTATTTTTCCAAACGCTGATCAATCCCCCAACCAAACGCTCCACAAACAATCCCTCTAACAAGATTTCTTAATCTGTCTCAACAAGGTGGAATATACAGTGTCGAGAACCGATTACACCCACCCAAGATTTTATTACACCGTAACTGTAATATTGAAATATCAATTTTGGGAGCATTATTTTGGGCAGGGTTTCCATGAGTATTCGTTCGTTTCTACGAGAAACCATAATGAAATTCTTTCAGACATGTGTTACCCATCTAACAATTTCCTTCAGATCTAACTTACGTTTATGGTAGTCACTATTTACCTGGAACAAATTTCCCTTCTGTTTCTAGATTTTCCAATGCGTTTTTTTTTTTTTTTGTAACAGATTAGTGGAATATTATTACAGTCCTTAGATAAAGCATTAAATACAAGCAAGTGATGGATATGTTGCTAACTTGTTATGTGACGAAAAAGACTATATTTGCGTATCAAAGAAAAATTATCTCGCGGTATTGGAGGGAGCCTTACGAATAAGGGCCATGATACGAGGGCCGGTATCATTGAATTGTTTCACACACCAAATTGCTATTTATCGAAAATGAGACGTTTGAATAAAGCCACTATTTAGTCTTAATGTTTAAAGTATATAATCCAAAGTACAATTGTATAAAAATATCTTTGAATTTGTGTCATTTACCCACTGTCAGAGAAGCGGTACCGAATATTTTAAACGAACTTCTGAGGTGTCATTATTATTACTTGCATTATTCGCCTATTAAAATTTTAGTACATTGACAGGTAATCAGCAGGGACGCGGTTATTCAATCGAAATCCCTAATTTTTTAATAAGAAATCCCAGCTGAAATCTGTCAGAAGTACTTAATTCTAATCGGTGGATTCGTATCTTTGCTCTATCAAATTAGTAATAAGCCACCCTTTCGCATCGCACTATTGAAGCGCTGAAAGTATTGCAGACTAATTGTTTTTGGAGTCGCAAAGTGGAAGACAGAAAAACAACAAGAAATAATGCCAACCATAACCGACACATGAGGAGCTGTACAAATTATTGAAACTTATGCACGTGCAAAGTAATGAATCACCAAAACTTACACCAGTAGGAAATAACTGTCATTAGAAACCATGTTCCACCTGGTAAAGTTAATTTAATTCAATGTTGATGCGCTTGACTCAGGCCATCACGCCCGCAGGGAGTCAAAGCCACTGCTATATACATCATTAAAAAAATATAAACATATTTGTTCAAAAGTATGGTATCCCGTAAAGTAATGTATGTAAAAAGTATGGTATCCCGTAAAGTAATAAAGTATGTTATCCCGTAACTTGCCCACGATAACAAATCGACTCCCAACGTCGTGAAACCGGAAACAAAACCGAACAGGAGGGAACCTGCGGGAACAAGGACTTGCATTCCAAAGTTTCAGTATGCGAGGTTGAATTTCGGGCTTAGTACGAAGTTCGTTACACCGAAGAAGGTTTAAAAATTCTCCAAGAATACAATATCGTGCACAATGAAAGCGTGAGAAAGCAATGAATATTAGTTTAGGTGTGAAGTATTCGTGATGTTCGATTTGCAAGGAACACAAAGGCACGAGGATTGACAAATGTTGCCCGAGAACAGTATTCTTCGTTTTTTTAAATAGCGAGATTTATTTTATTTAAATATATAACGGATTCATTTTAGTGTATTTAAAAAAAATGGGTCGGAAATTATGCGCTGCACAGAATCAAAGTTGATTTTGTTAATCGCGGAGGCAGAAGGCCGGAATCTCGTAATCAATTTCAAGACGCAGATAAGCGAAACAAAGCAACTTTACCCTCAAAAAATTTGACACGACACAGAGATTCACGTACACCGTGGTATTTAGGTTACATGATGCCATTTCGTAAGTAGATTCGGGGTCGTTCTCGCTATGGCCAGTCTATTCGTACACGTAGGGTACGATACGGGAAAAGCTGAATATTTTCAAATGCACTGGACTTGCTTTGAATGTAATATACACTATATAATCGAATTTTTGAATTTGGATTCTTTTTTATATATTTTCTACGTATATAGTTGAATAAACACAAACTTTTTTAATACTAATTTTTTCATCTAGTAAAGTTATGTACAAATGAAGCAGGGGAGGAAATTCGTAAATAAGGAGTTATAATTAAAAAGATGATTAATTAAATTTTATTTTATTTATTTTACTTTATTTTTGAAAATGTAAATATCACTAATTGAATTTCATTTCAATATTTATGTATGTTTTTGTTTTGTGTTTTACAGGTGCAAAGATGACCAATTTAAACAGGTGGTTTTTTATCTCCTACATCTGTTTCCTTCAGTGTTATTTTGTTTCTTACAACCAAAGTGGCACACAGATTTGTAAACTATGTACTGCTGAGCACCATTTAATAATTCAAGATTTAAGATCTTTAACTTCCTACAGATAAACAATCAAATAGCATTTTTTTGATGGTCAGTGTCCTCTGAAAACTGCTTGCCCAAAAACAAACATCACATTGAAAGAACAGAAACAGATACAAAATAATGCATGTAATAACACTTCTCTTTATCGAATTTGACAATAAAAAGAGCTTAGTGTCCAATAGATACTGGTTATTAAGCTTAGGGTTAAATATTACAAGGACCAGGGTAGCCACTCACTCACTAAAACAAATATCTCAGACTTTGCCTTATTTTCCAGACCATTGTTACATTTTTCCCTATTAAGATTTGCAGAGGAATTCATACTATTTAAGCAAAATATTAAAGCAAGCCTGAAATTAATTTGTTAGCTCTTTGATTTCCCACGAAGTAAACATTAAAAAGCTTCAAAAATAGAACTTGAGCAAAAAACAATGCTGAGTGATTTTCTTAAGGAATTTTTCCAATTAAAATTTTCTGTGACTTCTAACAATTCTTCCACAAATATCCTGATTTTTTCCGAGCAATAATATTCCCTGATTTTTCCCAGTGGGCACTGTGAAGATGTATTACATATTTGATATTCCACAAAGAATCTTACTCACATCATGTCTTAAACTATTTTAGAATGAATTCATATTTTTATTTTTTGAAATTTGGCATCTGAGTTTTCAAAATATATTTTTCTTATTTGTGCTGTGTGTATTAATTAGGTGATGAAATTAGTTAAGTTCAAAATAAATTTATTTTAATTATTTTTGCTGTGTTAGGATTCAATTAATTTTTTGACAAAGACTTTCAATGTACATTTCATGAGCATTTTTAATTTTTGCATTATGTTAACCTGGGAGAGGTGATGGGAGGATTTGGTCCCTGGTCTATATTATTATGTCAAGAGTTCCATTTCAAAATTTTTTACACTTGTGCTTCAGTACCTTTCTCTCCATTCTTTACCAGCAATTTCCATTGCTTGTCAAATGGTTCTAGAAAATTGCCAACTTTTACGATATTTTTAAATATGGTGCGAGACTGATATCACATTCTAATAGAAAAATGTGTAGTATAAATACGGCAAAATATGTACACAAACGTTTATTAATGAAAACAATAAGAATATGTAAAGGGAATATGTAATATCAAATTTATAGAACGTTTACAAGCAAACAAAATAAATTTACAGATCTTGAAACTACATTAATAAAATATTTATAAACCAGTTTTCAAAATAAATGTTGCTTGTCCTGCTGGATTAACATTTTTAAGAGTACATTTTTATCTTTGAGAGCAATAATGGCCACGATACCATCATGGTAACTATGACAAACAATCACTACAACGTCTTCATAGTTCAAGTCTGCAACAAGAAATATTTTGTGGAAACTAGGATAAAAGATATAAACAATGTCACCGATGCTTTTCCCTTTATTAAAGGTAATATTCCCAGTGCTAATGTACATTTGTCGCAACATGGCATGCAGATAGAAGTTAACCGAAACAGACAGCTAGTCTGACAGCATCTTTGCCTGAAGCAACTCGTGTTTTAAGCATTAAATTCTGAATTTGTGGGAAAAAAAATATGCACCTTTTTTTAAATAAAACTATTTTTCAAAATTCATTAAATATTATTGGCAAAATAAATTCCAAGAAAATTGCTAGAATAATATAATTTTGCACAGTAAGTAAAATATAAACAAAATATGTAAAAACATTAAATGAAAAATTTGGTTGTGTTCGCATTGGATATAGGATATTACTAGCATTGGAAAATTTGGATATTGTGTTAATGTAGAAACAAAAAATTGTTATTTCATAAGAATCTACTCCTAAAAAGGTTAGCCCCCTGAGGACCAGGAGATAACTGCTTTTCCCATGGAGCCCTCGCACTGACCTTCACAATCCAACCTACAAGCACAATCCAAAAGTCCACACTACAAATAATTCTCACAATCCATTTCAGGAGGATTAACTCTTTGAACCAAGTGAAAATAAATGACAGATTCTAGATGATATCTCTCTTTTGTAACATAAGTTTGTGATATGTTAATATAAAAAATAAGTATTTACAAATTGAAGTAGTACATGAAGCAAAAACTGATGTGCAAAAAAGGGGAAAAGGTAGGAAAATTACCCCAAAACTCTGAACAGCAAAATATCTTGTAAATGTAAAAAGTCAATGAAATATGTATGTATTATGTATGTTGAAATGAAATATGTATGTTATTATATGTAATTTACTGTTTATGTGTACAATTATTACTATTAGCTAAATACTTACTAAATGTACATTTAGTAAGTATTTCTTAGTTATACAAGAAATTGTCAAATCAACATAGCTTCTTCAAGAGGACTTCAAACAATTGTTGTTGATATTATTATTATTATTATTATTATTATTATTATTACTATTATTATTATTACTATACTATTATTATTACTATTATTATTATTATTATTATTATTATTACTACTACTACTACTACTAATTTTATTATTAGTAGTATTATTGCATTTAACAAATGAAAATAAATAATCTTGCTTAAGAAGAAATATCTTACAAAGTTTCTAAATTTGTTTCAATAAATTTAAACATAAATTCTTGATAAATTACATTGAAGATGTAACTTTAGTTTATGTACTAAATTGCATTATTTCATAATGTTAGTATACCTCTATATAACAAAACTGTCTTGTGTCCTTTTTCTCCCACTCAACACATCATATTTTTAAGAAAAGCAATGATTTAAGGATATTGATAAAGAGTCAAATAGCATGTGTAATAAATACATTATTAACAACTTTATAAATAACTTTTAAAAATAAATTTTGCTTTTAATTTTTAATTCTAAAAAACAACCAGTAATATATTTTTTAAGTTACTTATTTTAATTTGTAAATTATATTAAAAAAGGATTCTCTTGTCTTGAGTTTACAGACGACAGAAAATGATAAATGTCATAACATTTTGGTAAAAAGTTACAGTCAACTGGCATAAATTTCATTACTTTCTGAATTACATCAAGCCACTTTTAGCAATTGCTCTAAATTAAATTTGGTACTTTTGATTACCAAACAACAAATCAACGTTTTTAGATACAAAAACCAATAAACAAATTTCAAAATTCAAACCTACATTATAGCAAAAGACTTTTAACATGGGCAGAAACCTTTTGATTTCCTTGCTGATTGTGCACATAATTTCAATGTTCCACAAAGAGAAAATATTAGTGTCAAAACAATTTTAATAAAATTAAGTCAATGAACTCAAGAGGAAATTTTAAAAATTTGCACATTAAATCAAAAACATTAGCCTTCGAGTGCTCACTTCCCTTTTTAAATATCAGAAGGTTGTGCGGATAACATTCTAGTCAAGGAAATTAAAAAATTAATTACTCATTACTTGAAATTACAAAAAGTCCAAAATATGTTAATACACAATTTATACAATAATTTGAATTTCATATAGACATATGTAATTCCCTAAAATTACATATTAGATAATTTCTAGCATTTTAAATAGATACCAAATTTTCTTTAAATATAAATTCTCAGAACACAAGAATGGGCGATATAATTCTTCACGGAGCCATTAGAGTTTGTTGTTAGTATGTTTTCCAACTTTTTTTTGCATACTACATTGTGTTTTTGTTACAAATCTGGGGTTATTACATTTGGGGTTACAAAATAACTTTTTTTGGGACAGCGTAATGACAAAACTGATTTAAATGGCATTAATAGTAAATTCTCAGCTTTGAAACACCTAGATAATTTGAATCCATCCAGTAATTATCTAGATCTTAGAACAGCATTTTATTATGCTTACTATCTAGATTGGACTGTCAAGGGTCTGGAAATTAAAAAAAAAAAAAAATTGAATGTTTTACTACATCAAATAAACAAGAGCTCTGAAATATGCAATGTTGCACTTAATTATGTTACCATCAGATCAATAAAATGTCTATGTATTTCAAAGAGCATAAGTCCCTTTGTTATTCATATGCTCTTCAAAGTGCAATACTAACTTTAATACCAACTACTATGCATGCCGATACCTTGACATATATATACTACAAGGGTTTTCTTAAGGTTATATTTTTACACACATTATTCCTGACATGTTACAAGCTTTAAAAATGAACAGAAATAAATTTTAAAAAAAGAAGTACACCTACCTGCGAGGAGGCAACATAATTGTAGGAGGCAAGTATGTTTGTAATTTATCCATGAGTTGAGTCCGCGATTTTTCACCTTTACCATCCCAATTTGCACGCAACTGTAGTTCCTCACGTCCATTGCACATCATGTAACTAGCAAACATTAAAATTAGTTTGGAATCAGAAAATTACTCCACTCAAAAAAATCCAAAATTTCAACACTTTTTAAGCTTCACCTGCTGAGTACATGAACACGATTTGTATTGTGTTGTAATGGTGTTAATTCATTGCGAAGGACATGAAGTGCATCCAAAACACGCCCGTCTTCCAGGTATTCTAAATATTTTTGTTCCAATAAGAGAAATTTCATTTCCTAATGCAAAAAAAGAAAAAAATGTATTTTTATATTTAGGAATTTTAATTGTTCTATTAATACACATTTATAAAGTCATTTAATAAAATTTAAGAACTACAAAACATACCTAAAACATATACTTCCCAAATATTTGAAACTTACCACGAGGCTCTGTGATGAACTATCCAATAAAGTTTTCAATTCCATTAAATCATGCTCAGCCTGAAAAATAAATTAAATTAGAAGTGATAGAACTATATAGTAGTTTATATTACTTCAGCACCAGTTAGAAAGAAAATAATTCTTGAATACTTATTTCAATGGCAATTTATGTATACAAATTTCTATTTAGACACTTCTTAATAGCTGTTCAGTAAAGTTAATGAGATGTTAATCCCTTTCACTTTATTAATCAATGTTCAAAAAATTCACTTATCAAAACATCATATTCAAAGGTACTTAAATGTAAGTTGAAATGTAAGCAAATTAAGTTGAATCACACACCCAAGCCTCTTAAAATTTCCTCCAGTTTCTAAAAGGTCTCCAATTTCAAAATGCCTTCATTTTAAATACTTGAATTTGAGTCTCTAATATGATTTATTACACAATATTATATTATCAATATTACATTACATTGAGTGCCACAATTAGATATTTCCTATTAAACAATTTATTTCCAGAATTTTGTTCATTTCTGGGAACAGAATCATGGATATTTTATTTGTGAAAAAATGTATTTAAATAAAAAAGGGCTTATCTGACATTATTACAAGGTTGTCATTGACAACCATGACATTGTACCGTATTGTCATTGTAGTTTCTGGATTACAAACATTGCTGAAAACCATGCAAAAATAATTGTTCTTATCTTTGAAAGTAATGATATTTACATTCATAATATTACTATGTCAAATACAAATGGATGTGAAAGATCAGAATATAAAACAAACAATGTAATCACCTTGGCCCAATCACCATCCATAACATGCTGTCGAAATTTAGCAGCTGCAGGATGATCTAATCGACATCCAGATTCTTGCATTAGGAGGTCTGCTGTGCGACTGCAAAATATAAAAATATTCATCTCAACTCAAGCCTATTCTATACATTACATTTTTATTCAACAAATTCACAAGAGCTGCACGTAACGTAACTACTTATCATTTCTCTGTGTATGTAATTACACTTTTCTCTCATTTGTTATTTTATTACATGTTAGTCACTTATCTGATTCAATATGCAATTACTTCAATCATTTGCACATCAAGAAGCATTCGCTATCAGCTTTAAGAGAACATAATATATGGTCACTTTTGCCTTTTTATTCATTCTACATTCCATGAGAAAACTCACAAAACAGGATTATTATTCACATTGACATGACCACAATATCTTTAATCAATTATATTTACTTCTTGACAATTTCATAATAACTTTATTGTATCCATAAATTCAATAAAAAATCAATAAAGTTTCACAGTATCTTATTCTTTGGTAAAATTCATTTTAAAATTGCAATCATTTATTGGCACTCAAGATTAATGTTGTTTGTGGACATAATCATGTATTAACGTTTCTTCTAGACAAAGACAAGGGCATTTGAAACTAACTAATGAATGCTAACTTAAAAGCACTTGTGGCAAAACTGCTTACAGAAGGTGTCGTTCAAAAATATGAACAATAATGAAGATGCTGCAATGTTTTGTGGTATAAAACAAATTATATTCATATCACAGAATTAGAGAAAGCACTTCCTTGGTCTCCAAAATATATACTGTGCATCAGGAGGAGCCAATTATCTAAGCGAGAAAGTAATTTAATGTATAAATACATTCAATGAAACAGTGAACAAAACTGATAAGAAAATAAATAAACAAATTGAGAAGCCACTATGAGAAATATTCAAGTTAACTCCCTCCTAGAACTGATAACCAATTCTATTAAATAACTATTCCTCATAAAAGGACAAGTTCATCTACTCCATAATATACACTGTATATAATTACCAGACAGCATTCTCATAGAAACTGCCAAAAGAAAATGCTGTAAGGGTTGAGGAAGATAAAATAATAGTCTAAGGGAACATTTATATTCATGCTTCTTCATAAAAAATTAACATTGGCTTGACTGCACTTAGAAGAAGTTTCAAGCAATTCTGTAACATAAGTTATGTTAAGATGCCCATGTCATACCACACGTAACTTGAAAATGATGACAGAAATTTCTCTTACTCACGACAAACATTTTACTGTGTAACAAAAAAAAATAGTTCTCTTAACAATGGAAGAACAAAAAAAGAATACTAAAGGAATTATCAATTTTCAAGAATGTTGAGAGCTTCTGAAGTAATCTTGAACTAACGTCATAAAAATTCAGAAAGATAAATTTTAAATAACCAGCGACACAGAGCTTTTCAATTTAGCATTATCCTGCCCTGAAAATGACTAATGGTAACTTTTACCATTTTCAAATGTACAATGTATATACTGGCAGAATTTTCCGATACATTCCAAATTAGAAACCAAAAATTAATTGTGTATTGATAATTTTTCTTCTTTCATTCTTAAAAGCTAATACTACTTAACTAAATATTACTTTCAGATCAAAACATTCAAATCAAGTTTTGACCTTCAACATCCTCTTTACAGGAACAAAGGATTCAATGACTAATAAAAAATTGATAAAATAAAATGTTAATTTAGTGTATTACAACAAAACTGAAGTCAATAGTACACAGCAGTTTATACATATTGCCTCCAGCAGTTCAGTATCTTATCAACAAACAAAATAAATCAATATTCACAAAGCCTTTGTAAAACTGTTAATGCTGTAAAACCATTTGCAACCCAATTCAGGAAATGCAAGAATCAAAGTAAATCTCACATATGAGAACATATTAAGAAAAAAAGTATGTGACATTTCATTACAATTCTCCAAAGACAAGTTCTTTGTTCAGTATTAAATGCATGTGTTACATAAATCAGTGAATTAAAATTAATACTACTAATAATAAGTAATCTGTAGAAAGAAATAATTACTCAATTTATATGAGAGTATTTTTTAATAGGCTGCTTATTAGACTTTTCAGATTTCCCAATAAGTTTTACCAACACAATTCAGATGCAAACAAGGAAAATGATTGTAAATGACAATAGAAAAAAGACTAATGCAATGTTCATACAATCCATCTGTCAAACAAAAACCATAGAAATTACTTCCACAGATTGTAGGGGGAACATTTATGATCATTCATTTCATTTGACATTGAAATGTACTAAAATGAAATATTATGAAAGTGTTTCTTCTAAATAAACAAAATAATCATGAAAGTTTAAATATATAATTCAAGCTCTCCACAAAAATTTGGAGAGTATCTCTGTTCATCTCAATCCTTTGTTCTTAATATCCTTCTGGTGGCAAATCACCAAAACAATATTAAAATAATTTCTTTATCCAAGTCACTTTACACTTGTTGCATTATTTTTTTTTTATCAGATATGACATTTAACACAATGACAATTAACACAAATAATGCCATTCAACGAAAGACAGTTGTCATTAGCACTGCAGAACAAATGTTTTTGTTACAATAGAACCCAGGTACAATGACATGAACAAAAATAGAAGTAAAAATTAAAACAGAAAAGGAAGTCAAAAACTTTCTTGAAGTATCCACTGGACTTTACATTTGCATGTAATTCAGAACCAAAATTAAATTTAGGATTATAATTCATATGCAACCCCAATGAAATTAAAATCTGTCTGAACCTGAAGGCATGACAACTCTTTTAAATCCCCAGGAGCTTAAAAACACACATATAACTATATTCTGTGGTTAAAGTAAGGTCATTTATAGGTCAGAAAGAGACATTTTCTTAAAAAACACCTAGGATAGATATTTTTCTTCGCAGAAGCTAAAGACTAGAAGCGACACGCACTGACACTTAAAAGTAAAATGAAATAATGCAATAAAATAAATTATAAATAAAATATAACATACTCGAGCCCTATTGTTTTCAGGTGCTGGCCAATCAGACGCACAATATCTTGACTTGTCTTGTCCATTATCTTTGGAGAAAATTCCCCAATTGGTCCTCCATTAAGAGCAGTGGTGTCGGGCAAAAGATCCGTGCCGTTCTTTTCACTACTGGATCCAGTGTGGTCCTCGGACACTCCATTGCGTTGCGTACAGCCATTTGCTGCTTGCTGCATCGTTGCGTCCAGCAATCGAGGCTTTTTTCGCGGTGGCGGAACCAGCCCACCGTCGTCCGACTCGCCGCTGGAGGCCAGGCTTGCTAGCGGGTCGCCGTGATGAATGTTTTTGGGGCACACAATATTTTCGGTTGAAATTTTGTGTGTAGGCAATAACGACCACTCCACGACACTACCTTCTCCACAGCTGAGCAATGTTTAGATTGTGACGTCATTGAAGAGCGCCTGGGCGGAGGACACGATGGCTAGCCATTTACTCGTCAACGATATGCAGCTTGAACATAGAGAATGAGTCTATATCTGTAAAGTATCGTATGTGGCTAACAGATGGCATAGCTTTCATGCGACTTTCCCTAGTTTTGTTCACGTAATTCTGAATCAGTAAAATGCCACTAGAGCGCAGATACTGCGCCTGTACCACAATGTTCTTTGTGACGTCCCAAGCGCGCGGAAACCATCTCGGCGCAGGTGGCAACGCCTCGTGAACGCTAACATTCTTGATTGAAAACACCGAACCATTCTCTAATCTGCAGTGCCTCCCGCTTTTGTTCTGACATTCTACAGTGCTGGGTTCGTTAATATAAAAGAATATGCATAGGAAAATGGAAGGGAAAGAATAAGCATGTGGATTTGTAAGGATGTTTAACACACGAGAGGCAGTGGTTCTCTACACTCTACAGACTATAGTCCAGTCAGTTGTGACTGCTGTTATTTATGTATTGCATTGTTTTAGAGGATTATGTAGTTTCTTAGAAGGAATGCTGAATAATTTTAGATTTTGTTTCAATTTCAATTGATACAGATTGCTATAAATGTAATTTTTAATATAACACGTACAGAAAAAACTGCAGGATGCCTGTGCGCAGAAAGTTTCATAATATTAAAATTCAAGATTTGCAGATGAATGATATCAAAATACCTACTTAAAAATCACGTTTCGCATGTGTGTATTTAATATTTTCTCTACATTTCGAAAATAATCAAAATCAACATATTAAGTGACGTATTAAAATTTCGAGATTTAGTGAGATAAAAATACAGAAGTGCGTCTTTCTTCTTCTTTTGGAGAGAGAGACAGACAGACACAGAGATAGACAGGGAGACTACTCTCCTGATTACAAGCCACCAATATAATGAATTGTTTATTCTATGTTTCAAACAAGAATTTCTATATCTATGAGTCCAAAGGTTGTTGCCAGGTCTCCGTCGTCAAGTCAATTTTTTCTCTTTTAATATCTACTATAAGTTTTATTTTTCCAAGATTTTTGTCTACAAAAATATTAATAAAAAGTAATTGTGATATAACATGTGGCCGCCAAAATTTGCTTTCCTTTTCCAAATATACTGATAAAATACGACTTTTCTCCTACTTTTTCAAACAATTAATGCCAAGAAACAAGCAAACAATAAACCATCAATTGTTTGGATTAATGATTGGGAATAGCATCCAAGGAAATTCGAAAACGTCGGATAATCGAAATATTTTTATTGGTCCAAATGAATTAATCAAAATATTAATTCAGAAGAAATGTGAAAAATAAATATATTATAATTTACACTGTTACAATGTACGCATTAAAGAATTCACATAAATATCGCACTGTAAAATGAGGTAGCTTTGCTTACTAGGGGTGATTGCCTTTTTAAAGCTGAGTTTTGTACGTTTATTTATTTTTTTATTTATCTAACGTCAAAACAGCAGTTAAAAACTGCGTATGACGTGCTATGGGGAAAAGTGAATTGTGTGCACATTTTCAAAATTCTGTGATCCCTACACTAAGTCATAAACTACTTAAAATTGGAAGAAAAAAAAAAGAAAAGAAAAGAAAAAAGCTCCCATGTAATAAAATATATTTTCAAGGATAAAAAGCAATAAATTTTGGCTCTTATCCATGTTGTCCTTCAGAATAATACTTCCTGCCGCGACAACATGGAAACGATAATTTGAATAATTGTATTTCCCACTGAATTCTAGAAGACGTGCACAGAAAATGAAGTTACATTTATGTCCAGAAGCAAAATAAGGGGCCATCTCAGCATTTGCTCAATGGATCAGGGAAACTGGACGAAAAACCTGATCGAGATGGGGTTCATTGACCCGGAGGCTGCAATACAATACTTGTTACAGGTTGTTTATACTCATTTATACAGTTCAAATGGTAAATAATGCATTATGTATCATTGTTAAAATTAATGTTACTTTTCTTGTGATGCTCAGTATAGTCTCTAATTGTATACAAACAGTTTGCAGCAGAAACGATTTCACTTGGGATTTAAACTTTTCTATCAAATTTAATCGTTTAATGTCATCTTGTAATAGTAGTTTATGCAATTAGTTTATAATGTTAAGCTTTATTGCATGAGTACATGTTTTGAAACCGAGCGACGTTAGGAGCGAGTTTTCAAATTTGTACGAATGCAATAAAGCAACATTATAAACGAGTTGCATACGCTATTTTTTTGTATAACAGCATTATAAATTTACAAGAGAATCAAACTTAATTTCGCGAAACAACTTTCTTCTGACGTCTCGGATGCTTGACATCCAACGCCCTCTGGAAATCAAATTCAAGATGGCATTGTTGACATCCGTGCGAGAAAACGGTGGTCGGCTGTTCCGTCTTCTTCTACCTCCCCACGATTCTCTCGCTACTATTGGCTGAATGTGTGATGACGTCATGTCGCGTTTAATAATGACGATGACGTCATGTAGCGTGCGATAAAATACTGGATTATGCACGATTCGGGGTATCGAAAAGGGTCGTTTATAATGGTGGTATACAAAAAAATAATGTACAAGTATTGTATGTGAATTTTTTGTAATGGGCTGTTGATACTGTCACTGATGAATATGATTTCTACATCGAGTGTTATAGTCTTAGACATCGGCATTTTCTGAAAATATATTCCCGCCGTTAAGCAAGTAATTTTTGACAAAAACCACTGATTCGTAAATAAACAGACAAGGTGATAGTAAGATTCCTAGATTAATGAAGAGAGGCTTACATGAATCACGTGGGTGAGATTTGGTTATTATTCGTACAATTCGTTTTTGTAATATAAAAGTCTGGGAGCTATAAGATGTATTTCCTCAGAATATTATGCCACATCTCACGCGGGAATGAACATTCGTGAAATATACACAACGAACAGTATGAAGGCTGACTGAATTTGCAAGAATTCTGAAAGCGTAGCATAATGAACTTAATTTTGTGTTCAATTAATTTAAATGGACGTTCCATTTAAGGTTTGACTGAATTGAGAGACCTAAAAATTTTGCTGCCTTAACATCAGTCAATGGTACACCGTTCATTTTTAATGGAGCACAGAATTGTTTATTTGAAATGGAAAACTGCATTAAAACCGTTTTCTTTTCCTTTTTAATTTTTTTTCGGAACCAATTTAAATCTGATATTATACTATTTACGGTTTCTTTATTGCAAAGGATGTTCGTATCATCTGCAAAGAGAACCGTTCTTTCGTTTCGAATCGTCGAGGGCATATCGTTTACGTAAAGTAGGAACAGAATAGGGCCTAAAATCGATCCTTGAGGAACTCCACGTGCAATGGGCAAAGAGTCGGAAAGGTGCGTACGTAATGTTCTATCATTCCAGTAAAGTATTTCCACTCTCTGAGATCGTTGTTTAAGGTACGAACATAACTAATCTAGAGCAATACCACGGATTCCATATGAAGGTAATTGAATGTAAAATGTCATGATCAATGACGTCAAAAGCTTTTGAAAGATCTAAAAATAATCCAATAGGTGCTTCGTTGTGATCCAATGATGAAGCGACATCTTTAAGAAAAGAAAATATAGCTGTTTCCGTTGATTTTGATTTTCTAAATCCATGTTGGCAATCTGAAAGCGCGTCGTGTTTACTGAGAAAGGTCTCCATTCGTACGTAAAAAAGTCTCTCTAATATTAAAAAAAAAACTGTTAGAAGAGAACTCTACTTAGTTGCATTGCATTAGTTGCATTATTCTACGAATGTTTGCATTAGTTGTTCTATGAGGCGATGTGGTAGCTCTAAGGTTTCTAATATATTAATTGAATGAATCGAGAAGAGTTAAATCGTTTTCTGGTAGGATATGAAGTCAATATGCTGTTTTCATACCTGAAGCGTACAATGAGGCAGTCCTGATCCTTTAAGAAATTCCTCTGTGGTGTTCAGCTGTGGAACTGTTGATTACCATTCAAAGAAGGCAATCGATCAAATTATAATTAACAAAACTACTTCTCGATATGAAATTGAAACAAAAGGTTTAGGATACAGTGACCACGATGCACAAATTCTTACCATTACAAGAAACGCGAACACTGTCACAAAATTTTTAGGTCTCTTAATTCAGTCAAACCTCAAATGGAACGTCCATTTAATTGAATTGAACACTAAATTAAGTTCATTATGCATTATGCATACTACTCGTGTATATTTCGCGAATGTTCATTCCCGCCTGAGATATGGCATAATATTATGGGGAAATAGTACATTTCAGAGCTCCCAGACATTTAGATTACAAAAATAGAATTGTACGAATCATACGCAAATCCCACCCACGTAATTCTTGTAAGCCTCTCTTTATTAATCTTGGAATATTACCATTACATTGTCTGTTGATTTACGAATCAGTGGTGTTTGTCAAAATGACGTACTTAAGGGCGGGAATATATTTTCAGCACACGCTGATGTCTAGAACTATAACACTCGACGTAGTAATCATATTCATCAAGTGACTTATCAACAGCTCACTACGAAAAATTCACATACAATACATGTACATTAGTTTACAACACTTTCCCAGATGACATTAAACGATTAAATTCTATAGAAAAGTTTCAATCTGAAGTAAAATCGTTTCTGCTGCATAACTGTTTCTATACAATTAGAGGCTATATTGAGCATCAAAAGGAAAGTAACATTACACTATAATTCAATGAATTTGGCTACAATGTTTGACAGTTTTATACAAAACAACCAATTTTTAATTTATATACATATATACAATCAACATAAATAGTTTCATAGGAATTTTCGAAGCGACGTTTCGGGGAATTCATTTTTCCCCATCATCAGGCTAGACTGTGTAACAGAAAAATTATGACAATTACTGAAATGATACTAATAAAACAATATTACAAAGAAAACATAGATATCTTCACTATTGTATAATATAGAGACTCACCAATTTAAAACATCAAGAAATCAAAATGAAAATAAAGTAAAACAATATGCCCAAAAAATATTTACAACTGGGCGTGCCAGCGCACGTCTGGCATATCAGTTACAAAGTGCTTAGAACCCAATGTAAAAAATCAGCTGACCGTTGGGAGGTATTTAAAGAAAAATTGGGATAGCCTTCAAATACAAATATGAAATATAATATACAAAGGAACACATTCTAAATGGGTTAACAAAAGCATAAAAAGAAAAATTGTGTTTAAATGACGAATTTCACTCAATTAATTACAAACACAGGAAATTAAAATTTTGGCAAGCAACCATACATAAATATTATTTATTTGAAAAGTTGTATAAGACAGTCATAAAGACTTCTGAAAGTATTATGCCGGCTTTACACTAGAAATAGGTTTCCGCAATATCTTTCAGCAATTTGTTGCTGTTTCTTGCTGTCATCTTTACACTTGCAAGAACAAGACGGGGCAATATGTTGCCAGAAAGTTGGGAGGAATATCTTTTCGACAAGATATTGCCGATCGTTTTACATTAGAACTTTTTCTTGCCGTGCTTGGTGATGCCACGAGGAAAATGGCGCGTCAACTTAAGTGAGGTTATACCTTCGACATGGCTAGTAGAAGGGAGAAGATGCGAGTCGTGGTTGCAGTTATTGTGCTCAATGAGGAGACAAAGAAACGACAACGTTTTGTGAAGATATGTGACTGTATTTTAAGACGAAAGGAAAAGGGGCTTGTGCAAATTCGGTTCAGGAGCCTCAATATATTTTCGTGGACTACGATTCACGTGGGTTCTAAGTAATTTTCTTTTTATAAGAAGCGCAATTATTAATTCGGTAAGAAGTTTTAAAATGTCCTTTACCTACTGCTGATGTATTATAGATTAATCTTAAAATCTCTAAATCTTCGATTTTTTTAAATTTGTTGCGACTTACGAATTGACGCAACGCGTCTCCAAGCCCCATAAGGGGCGTTGAGCGCTTTGCGCTGGGGAGTAATCCTCCATGAACTTGCGCGGGAGTAATCCTCCATTACCTCTAAGTCATGTCACGGTCAGTTGTCAAGAGTACCGCCAGGTAGCATCTCCGCGTACGCGCCTCCTACTACGCGCTCCTGCGTCACTACCCAGCGGTCAGAATTGGGAAGGAATAAGGATATGGGTAGGGTTGAAGACACTTCAGAGGAGTAGCCCTGGCTGCTTCACAAGCGCTTATGGAGGACAAGCCCTTATGAAGCAGCCAAACTCGTTTTGTAGGAACAAATTTCACATGAGATTCGACGGGAATCGAACCCGGACCTCAGTGGTGAAAGGCTAGCGACTTCGCTATGTGCCACGAGCGCTACTCTTAGTAATCCTGATAATTTTTAACGTAACAAAATTAATAATTAGGAAGCATCTATAGCTAAATCAAAATTTGAACCATTCGATATGAACCATAGAGGATTTGTAATATTTATTATTTCATTTATTATATTAAACCTTTTTCACACCCATTTTACTAAAAAACGTATATAACAATTCAAAATAATACGGTCTACCTTATCCGTAATTCCTGCACATCTGACCGTAGCCATCATTGGCTTCTTCCAGCAATATCTTGCTCAGCCTTTAATCCAATTCTAGTCCTAGCAACAGCCGGCAATATCTTTCCGAGGACGGAAACACGCGTGTTTACATTACAACGGGAATATCTAGCAAGAAATATTGCCAACATCAGAAATATTTATTGCCGCAATGTTTACATTGGCAACTTTTCTTGCAAAATAATATTGCTCGCCATTTTCTTGCAAGTGCAAAGCCAGCTTTAGATTCCACCAGTGTATTAAGACAATTTGATTTTTTTATGTCAAGAGTTTCCAGCACCAACCTGGAAAAATGATTACGTTCCGACTCCAGTACTTTAACATCTGTAAAATTGAGTTATACTGTATTGAAGTGAACGACAGACAATTTTCTGTATGTGAAAGTAACATTAATTTCAACAGTGATATTGAATGTATTATTTACCATTTGGACTGTATAAATCTAAACCACTTATAACTAGTATTGTACCGCAGCTTCTGGGTCAATGACCCCCATCTCGATCAGGTTTTTCGTCCAGTTCCCCTGACCCTTTGAGCAAATGCTGAGATGGCCCTTTGATTTGCTTCTAGACATAAATGTAACTACATTATATGTGCACGTCTTCTATAATTCAGAGGAAAATATATATTTTTTGCAGGCAGGTTAACGGGGCTTGGTCAGGAAAATTTTACTAGTTGTTTGCAAACGTTTCGGAAACTTTTATTTCCATCATCAGGGCTATTATAAAAAAAATGAAAACAACACTGTTCATGAATAATGTTACCAAAAAACACACGTATGAGACAAATTTTCTAGCTAATTTAAAAAATTATTTACAATTTTCTTTATATCTATTACACAAACATTGCATACCTTGCAACATCGTGAACAACTCAACACCAGTCACTGCACCATCCATCTCCGACACCTCACACGAAATGAGGGACACGACATCACCCTCACCACACCAACACTCAGCATGACTGATACTAGCAAGAGGTTGGGTGGCGAGACGAGAATATATATCAAGCCTGAGTGAGGTACACGCTAGCTTCCAGTGCGAGTTTACAATTAATTCAAAATTAATTTTGAATATATTTGAATAAAAATAATTTTGAATTGAGTGCAGTGCGTGTTCCTCGGGAGAAGGCGGTGATCTTCCTCCGCTGGACGGCAAGATTCGGCACCGACCTACCGTCGGCTAGTGAGGTTCCCCCAAACCAGGACTCTCCCACCAGCGGGCCACCGCCCCAGCTGGGACAAGCTCTAAGCTCCCGACCGATCTCCCGGAATATGTGGTAGTGTGGTGCATGTTAGTGTAAGTGCGTGAGTAAGGGGAGAGGATAGGACAAGGAAGAGGAAGGACAGATCGCGCGCGGTCCGTGGCCCGTTTGGTAGGGTACTGCTCCGGTATTCGCCTAGTGTTGATCGGAGAAACCCCGGAAAACGACCGATCAGAGCAGGCGGCCGCTAGAATTCTCCTCCAGACTGAATTCGCCATAGCTGAAAAGCTAGTGTCGAAAATCCTGCCCTCCGTCAGGACTCGAACCTAGGACCCCCGGTCAGAGTCAGTGACATCAGTTGATGCACTGAGCTACCGCTACCGGTATTTCTTAGTAAAAGTGCTTCAAATTTGTTACAAAAAAGTACAATGAAATTTCTCGAAAACTCAAAAATTGTCTGTGAAAAGAGTTTCAAATTTCGCATTCACAGAAACGCTTAAACGACGTTTTCTCACAAAAAAAAGTTTCCAAGTTTTACAATGAAAATTTCAATGTATGGCGAGGTTTTACTTTTCTATAATATTCTTAAAATCATATTTCAGTTCTTCCATTGCAGGGGCGAAAAATTGAGAAAATGTGGGGGAAAATGTACTTTGAGCGGCGATAGATGGAAGCTGGGAAGAGGGTGGGGCAAAACCGGAAAGCTAGCCCAGGCCAAAGAAATTAGAAAACTAGCTAGTACGAGAAAGTCTGTGCCATTTTGTAGCATCAGCAATTTTTTGCTCGCTTATGAATCGCTGTGTTTCAAAGGTGAATTCTTCAGACTTGACCGAAAAAGTTTTTCGATCATGACCGTAGATATATTGCTTGAAGTTAAACTGGATTAACACATCATCTAACATACCAGGGAAATTTACTGTTTTAGAATGAACTCACACTATCGAGTAGAATTTCACTAAGTGTTACTTTTAGTTTTAGAAGAAAATATTCTTGAGCGACACCTCCTATAACGAAAAGTTGCCAAAAGAACAAAAAGGAAGGGAGACTGAGGTTGATTGGCACAAAGGTCTTGTTGCCACTCATATTTCTACATTGGCCTCATAGCTTCCATAAACCTACAGTACCAGCTCTGTCTTGTGTCCATTATAACATAGCAAATTTCCCAAAGAATGTTGTAGTATGATCAGCGCGAAAAAACGGCAAATTTTCGACAGAAAACCTCTTGCTACAGAGCCGTGGTAACGAAAATTGGCAAGCAGCCAGTTGCTAAATTTAGTAATAAATCTTCTATCACGTGGTGTGGCCAGAATCCATGTTTTGTGGGTCCTTGATACCGAAAAATTTAATGACGGCAAACGGTCTGTCCGTCAGTCCGCCTGTCCATCCATCTGTCCGTCCGTCTGTGAACAATGCTTGCGGCTAAACGGTTCCGTCGATTTTTTCCAAAATTGATATTCCTCAATAGATCTGGTTGAAGTCGTGGCCCCTTGAATTTGAATCCGATATTTTAATTTTGGGAAGAATTTACATGAAGCCCCTTGGACATTCTCCAAATGTTGAAAAAAATGGTGGTTGATTTAATTTTGTGGTTGGATAATGTGAAGGGTGCTTAAGAAAATGGTGCAGGTCTCATTTTCGTTGAAAATCCTGATATTTCGAAAATTCCGAAAGTTTCATTTTTTTATGAATCTTCCTACGACTAAAATATTAAAGATAAAGATTTTTCTCGTAATGAAATCTCTTTCTCAAAGAGAGATTTTGAAATAGATTATGAACAATTTTTCGAAAATTTGTGTACTTATCACGTAATTTAGCGTGAAAATACGGGCGAGAAATACGTGCTGCCTCACTAGTTCGATATCAGAACTCGTCAATGGGAGTTTCGCTAATGAAAAATCGCCAATTTCCTCCGCCGCATTACAATAATTTCTCTTTACTAGGCTAGTACGAGATAGGGCTAAAGAGTAAAGAAGTGGTCCTACTACTCTCGCAATATTTGTAAATTTGAAATTTTCGAAAATTCTAAGAGTTGAAGTGAAAACAGAAAAAAATGAAAATGCGCAATTTTTAAGCGTCCTATGCTCGATCTGTGGAAAAATTTAAAAAGAAAATTGGAAGCCTTTTTTTAGAAAAGAAAGCTTTTTAAAAAATGTTTGTATTTAACCAAAAATTACGCGAAAATTACTGGTTTTTTTTAAGTGTAATATTTAAGCATGTTTAAAGATCTAATTTCTAGAACCGATTCCATTAAGAAAAAGATCTCCATCATCATGTACTTTTGCGATGTTAATTTTTGCAATTTTTGAAAATACAGAGTATTTTCTGGAAACGGGACGTGCCCCTGTTTTAGCATCTTTTTCTATATCCGAAGAAATATTTTGTAGAAAATACCTAGAGTCGTTTTTGAGAAAATAATTGTTTAAAAGTTGCCTATATTTCACGCAAAAATACGTGACAACTAATATTTTCCAAAACTTGTACACGGACTTATTTCAAGGTCAAGATTGAAATACAGGTTTCGTTAAGGAGAAAATCTCTCATATTCTATATTGTAGTTTTAGAAAGGCTCTGAAAAAAGTTTGAAACTTTTTATAATTTTGCAATTTTATAAAAAGGAATTTCAACGCAAATGAGGCCTAAGCCATTCTTTTTAAACGTTCTTTACGTCATCTGAAGACAAACTTAATTAAAAAAATTTGGAACCATTTTCGGATCCTTCAGATAAATTGGTGGGAGGCAGAAGGGACAGACAGACTGACAGACTGACAGACAGGCAAATGGACAAACAGAACGACAGACGGAGAGACAGATAAACAGACGTTTTACCGTGAATTGATTTTTCGGTATGAAGGAACCACAAACGTGGATTCTGTCTACATGTGTTAGAGGAGGTGTGTGTGAGTGTGTAAGAAGATTTATCCACTTTTTCTTTACCACAGCCCGGTAGGCAATAAGAGTTTTTCGGTCGAAAAATCTCCACTTTGCGGCGCACGATTAAAATACTTTCTGTTCATTCGCAGTAAAGCGAAAAAGTAAAACGCAGGTTGCAGGGGATAATTAGAACCCCGAGATCCCTCCCTGGATTTCGGCTCTGATCGCCTCTGGGTCCGAAGCTCTCGTTCCGGAGTCGCAGCCCCGCGGGGGCCGCCCTCATCGCTCGTTGGCACACGCGCCGATTGCGAACGCGGCTCCCGCGTGCGCGGCCCCGAAGGTCGCCCACGCGTGGCGGCGGCGGCGGCGAGACGCGCAGCGATTTCGCTGCGGCGCGGCGCAATGTCCCCTCCGCCACCGTGGATGGGTGCGCGGGACGAAGCACAGTGGACCGAAATAAGCAGAAAGGGACGAAAATCTTCGGTAGTAAATAAATGGAAAATAAAACAAAACAAATTGAGATGTTGAACTGAGTACTTATTGTTTTATTGATGGATTAATTATTTCGCCTTTTTGGACGCGTCAACTATTAAATCATTGGTACCGTAAGTGTGGTGCATGCTCTATCGTGGCAGGTAGCGATAGTGCTCCTCCGCTGGAACGTGAAATCTGCCGACTAAACTATATGTTTGCGTAGGGGTTTATCCTGTTAAGGCACCGCTCCAACCGGGTCAAACTCTAAGCTTCCGACTGGTCTCCCGATGTTTATTGTAGTATAGTGCGTGAATGTGTGTGTGTGTGTGTGTGTAAGGGGTGGGGAGGGGTCAGAATAAGGAAGGAAAGTGCGGCCCATGTCCCGTTTATTAGTTTATTGGGTACTGTCCCGACCTGGTATTGATTAGAAACACCAGGAAAACTGCGAATCAGAGCAGCCGGTCTCTAGGATTTCCAAGGCAGTGGTTAAATTTGGCTTAGTTATTTAGCTAGTGTCGGAATTCCGCCAAAGTCGTGACGTGACCCTAGGACCTCCCGGTCAACGATGGGGCAAAGACAATGGCGTTGCTACCTAGCCATCGCAGTCGGTACGTATTTGGAGATATTGATACTTTTCAAATAATTAATGAGACATCAGTGTTGTCTAGGTACCTAAGTACTTAGGCAAGAACAATCCTTCATCAAAGTAGGAATAAAAATAATGCCAATAAATATACGCATGATTTGACGGATACACTGTGTTTTGCTGTTGTCTTCCATGGAAAACTAATTTACATCGTACGCTAGTTTCGAATTCGCAACTCTACCGTCGACGTGCTACGTGATGAGAGTTAATGTATGCATCTGAAAAAATACCCATTCACAGATTAATATTATTACATAAATATGAGTGATTTTGAGAAATTGAACAAAACAAAAAGTTAGTGGATTATTATTGCTATGTTAAAAACCTTCAAGTGCCAGAAAATTGGATAATTAAGAAGTCTGCTAGTGTTGATTGGATGACAAAGTATATGTAGTAACACTCTAAAGTTTATCTTCGTGTTCCTGCAGCTATTAATTTGAACGGAAACACAAGTTTCAATGAACACAATGTTGAAATGTTTTTCAATCATTTAGCCCCCGTTTAAAAGAAATATGGTTTCCATGCAAATGACATTTCGAACATAGATGAAACTGGGGTACGAACAGTACAAAAGCAAATAGTCAAGCTGCTAATGACAGAGAAGGCATTATTGCTGTTCCTGTTGTAGAAGATGGGTTACCCACATAAGCGGTTAGTCCTTTGGAAATTAGACCTCTTCCTAAAGCAGGATCTCGAGGAATAACCGTAAGAGAACAACGACTTCGAAATTTGCCATTTTAACTAGCATTCCTGATTAATGAATTGATTACAGCAACAAGGAAGATTAGATAAAGAACCTATACTATAAAAAGAAGAAAAAACAAAAAAGGTTGTTGCCAAAAAACTAAGTTTCTAAGCAAATATCTAGATCTAACATGTTGAAAAAAGACATATGCGAGGGCTCTGAATGATTGATCGATTTTTTCGTGTTTCCGGGCGCGTCAACTGCTTCGGTCATTAGTCCCGTTAGTGTAGTGCATGTTATTTTCTCGGGAGATGGTGGTGATCTTCCCCCGCTGGATGGCGAGATTCGGCGCCGACCTACAGTCGGCTTGTGGGGTTTCCCCCAAACCAGGACTCTCCCACCAGCGGGGCACCACCCCAGCCGGGACAAGCTCAGAGCTTCCGACTGATCTCCCGGAATATGTGGTAGTGTGGTGCATGTTAGTGTAAGTGCGTGTGTAAGGGGAGAGGATAGGACAAGGAAGAGGAAAGATAGATCGCGCGCGGTCCGTGGCCCGTTTGTTAGGGTGCTGCTCCGGTATTCGCCCGGTGTTGCTCAGAAGAAAGGTAATTATCTGTAATTTTTGAACATTCAAAACTTTTAATCGAAATATATCTTGTGCCATATTTATCAAAGAATTGTTCCCTATTTGTACAGTCGGTTTAAAAAAATCATAACCCTTCACTTTTTTATGAATTTTTGGAAAATTGACACGATTTATATCAAAATTACGCAGTAACGACTAAGATTTGAAAAGAAAACAGTTTAGGAAATCGATTATATTCAGAACAGCATCTCCGGCTTCAATGATGGTGTAGGTGAGTTTCGAAAAAAGTTACACTTTTGCAATATTCGAAACAATTGAGACATTTTTTAGTGCAAAACTAATATGTACCATATTATAAGCGCCCTTTTATTGTTTTTGCAAGGAATTTAAAAAAAGGTACAACTGGGAGTTTATATTCGTATTGGCAAAAAAATCAATTAAATCAGGTGTACATATACGAATGTTGCGACTGAATAAATATTTAAAAAATTAATACGCGACGACCTTTCGAAAAAGAATAAAATAGGTTTATTTTTTTAGAATACGACTTACGAAATATAACTCGGGTCCCTCGTCTCCCCCGCATGTTCCACATACGTTTCCTGTATATTTCACGCTTGTTATCTCACATAGTTTCCCACATATACGCCGAATGACATCCGAACATACGTATGAACACGAAGTACTTTCGTAAACCTTACGACCGTGAACAGTACAGTGACTCCTCTGGTGGATAAAACTGGAAATTCTAAATAGTTAGAGTCAGTTACCGTGAGAATCTCATCTACCACGTGGGACTCCTTGACTGGCTGCTGCAGGATAGTGTAGCTGCTGTAATCACAGCATTATATAAAACCTTTTCTGCTAAAATAAGTGATAGAGACAGGATTTCCATGCACTATCAAATGCTAAAATATGCATGCAAACAAGCACTATCAATTAGCCAAATATGCACGATGAGGGGTAAAAATGGGCAAAATATACACAATCAAATTTTATTTTACTTAAATTTTTAGTCATATTGCCTTTTTTGAAAGTAAACAATTCCTCTACGGAGCAAGTTGTGCTGTACAGTGTACGTTGTGACCCATGTAAAAGAAACGAGAATATTGTTATATTCAAATATAATGAACATTTCTACAATGCTGATTCATTTATATGCCACTTCTATTTAATCTTAGTGTTTTTAACATCCAAATGGCAGTGAATATAAATATAATGTACTCGGAGCGGGAACGGTAACTCAGCGCATCAACTGATGTCACTGCAGCGCCTCTGCCCGGGAGATCCTAGATTCGAATCCTGATGGCGGCATGATTTTGGACACTAGCTTTTCAGCTAGGTCTGATTCAGTCGCAGTCTGATGGAGGCTCTGATCGGTAGTTTTCCGTGGTTTCACCGAACAACACCAGGCGACTGCCGGAGCAGAATCCCAACAAACGGGCCGTTTCCTTGTTCTATTCGAACCCCTTACTTACATACACTTTTACTTTCATTCACTACACACCCACACATGCCGAGAGACAAGTCGGGAGCTTAGAGCTTGTCCCGACTGGGGTGGCACCCCACTGGTGGGTGATACCTGGATGTGGAAAACCCCGCAAGCCGACGTGTAGTTCAGCGCAGGATCTCGCCACCCAACGGGGAAGAACACAGCCATCTCCATAATATAACATGCAATACACTTACGGGAATGATGACCATAGCCGTTGACGCGCCCGGAAACACGAAATAATCAATCAATCAATCAATCGATCGATCGATTCGGCTGTGACCATTTGACAAAACAAACTGCTCGTAACATCATGCGTGATTTTGGTGTAATGTTGGCCCACTGTGGTGGGTGGGGCGCGGCGAAGCGGGGCGAGGCAGTGTGTAGCGAGCGTGCGCACTGCCAGCCTATATTTCCCTCATAGCTCTCGCCAAACAAAGGAAACCGCGCGCAACGTATTCCGGGGAAAGGGGGGACGACATTAAACAAAGGCAATGAACAATATTTATTGACATTAGAAAATTTATCAAAGTACTATGCTGAACGTTAAATTACGCTGTACCATTAGAAGGGAGCTAGCTTTAAGTTGGTTTTAGTCACGGGTGTCTCTGGCGTGAAGGTGAGGGGACGTGGTGGACACTCCCTATTGCCAGATATTTTCAAGTACATACAGTAGTTTCATCCTTTTTTTTAAATTTATATTATCCCTGTTCGGCAATTCTGTATTTCAGGGATTTGCATATTTCTATTTTCGTACAGAAACATAACATTTGAGCTAATAGACACTTACTCTTGTAGATTTTTATCACTAATTTACAAAATTTCATTCATGTATTTATAAGATACACATCTACACAGCTTATATACAATACACATCCATATATTATATATTCTTAGATCTAGATATTTTACACAAATACATTCAAAAATATGTTATTTAGATTCATGGGATGAAAATTTTAAAATTTAAAAACAATACATTATTATAGTTAGTATTATTTATTATCCTTTTATTCTGTGAAAACTATTGAGTTATATTCAATTTTTTTTAATCTTTGTCAAAGAAGGACATATTGTGAAGTTATATGAATGTAATCGACAAACTATGTATTTATTGTTCGACTTCGGATGATGCCTTTGGTAGCGGGTAAGTATGGTTTTCCTAAATAGCTATAACTTATATACACTTACACAGGTGAGTCATTTCATGGGAAGAAACCTACCACATTCTTCTCCTCAATTAGATGAATATATGTTTCTTATTTTTCTCTGAAATGTTTTCGTTTCTATAGAGCAGTTTCTTGACGATTTCTCTCGTTCTATAACGTTGTGCTGGAAGTGAGTCGAAGCGCTGAGAATGTCTCTAAGTATTGCGGAAGAAAAATATTTTTACGTACACAAACGATGAAAAAAGAAAATTTGGGAATTGACGAAAATGGAATGCATATTACGAGAGTTCTACATTGCGCGTGGCCCAACGTTCGCACCCGATCTTAGGGCATCAGAACCTTTAGCACGGTTATGAGCGGCGCAAGCGTTATTTTATAACATTTATAATACTTATTGTTATTATTGTTATTATTATTGTTATTATTGTTATTATTGTTAGTATTGTTATTATTGTTATTATTGTTATTATTGTTATTATTGTTATTATTTTCATTTATAATACTTATTGTTATTATTGTTATTATTATTGTTATTATTGTTATTATTGTTATTATTGTTATTATTGTTATTATTGTTATTATTGTTATTATTGTTATTATTGTTATTATTGTTATTATTGTTATTTTTTATTGTTATTATTGTTATTATTGTTATTATTGTTATTATTGTTATTATTGTTATTATTGTTATTGTTGTTATTATTGTTATTATTGTTATTATTGTTAATAGATCTTCTCTGGAGCCCCCTAATAATACTTACTCCACTATCCATCTAAAAGGAAGTGCTCGATACTTGCATTTCAACCGCATTTTAATTTTGAAACGCGTTTACCACAAGACGTCATTGTTCCGAGTTGAGCCCATGAACCATACGCAAGTGATCAATGGCGTTCGACTTGAAGGGGCCACAGTATCCTGGGTAGGCCGCATTCGTCCGTGGCGCCCCCGCCCACGTCGCCGCGCTCGTGGCGCTCGCGTGCGGACGTGGCCCACGCGACGCGCCCTCCCCTATCCCTGCGAGCCAGACCCCGCCGCGGGAGAGGGAGCGGCCCGGGCACGCCTTCGTCCGCTGGCTAAAACACTCGCAAATTATATTAATAGCATTTAATTGGCGCCTATTATTCAAGAAGAGCTTTTTATACCGCCACCCTCCTCCTCCTCTACCTTGTTTTTCTCTTTCTTCTCCTCCTCCTACTTCCCCGTCTCTTCCTTGTCTTTCTCTTCTTCCTCCTCCTTCTTTTCCTTCTTTTTCTTCCCCTTTTCCCCTTCCTTTTCCTTTCCCCGTTCGCCTTCTCTTTTTTCTCCTCCTTTTCCCCTCTTCCTCCTTGTCTTTCTCTTCCTCCTCCTGCTTATCCTTTGCTTTTCCTTCTCCTCCACCTCTGGGAAGAACGCATGCTCCTCCTTCTTTTCCTTCTTCTTCTTCCCCTTCTTCTCCTCCTTCGCCTTCTTCTCCTTTCCCTCGTTCGCGTTCTCTTTTTTCTCCTCCTCCTTTTCCCCTCTTCCTCCTTGTCTTTCTCTTCCTCCTCCTTCTTATCCTTTGCATTCTCCTTCTCCTCCACCTCTGGGAAGAACGCATGCTCGGAGAATTTCGCGCCTTCCCCATTCATTTGTTGGCCTCCTGAAATGTGTGTGCTCTAGAAAATGTGTTATGAATGATGTTACGGCACTATATTATGTTGTACGCGGTGCATTACTTTCGTTTACCTTGATGACGTAAACGTTCTTTACTTCCTTTGTCATATACTCCATGAAAAGTGCTTTAGAACCTTAAATTTTATTGTCAATTTCGTGATAGTTAAATTTCACTACTCGTTTTTACAATAGACGAGGAAGGTTGCAAATGTGAAATATTGTTTAAAAACAACACTTGCTTCATCGTTAAAAGAATGGTAGAATATTCAAAGACGTTACTCTCTTCAACCCAGGGGCAAGCACCTAATATTGCAATTCCAAGCCGGCAGTAGTCTTAGATTTCTTGACCTTCAATCCGGGAGATCTCATAATCTTTATTTACCGTGGCAACCTTATTATGTGTGAGTATGTGCAGGCAGATACATGATTAAAGTAACTGTAGGATGTGTGGTTGTCTCTTACGGATTGAGTGATGAAGGTTCATGCGAACTCGTAATGAAATTTATCTGTCGATGGTTCTATTCGTAAACGACGTACGAATAGATATTCCCCTTTGATTCAGAGTGGGATTTTGTAAGATGAAGGGAAATAAAAACATCGAATACTACCGTTTTCTACATTTGGAATTAGTCGAACTACTTGCATATGGATTCTGAACGCACAAACTAAACGTGTAAAGAACGGTCAAATTATCCTCATTTTATAGGAATTTGCCGAGAATGTTCAGCGTAAAACGGCATTTGGTCTACAGTTTCCTTCATTTTCATCAATTGATCAATATTTGTTTATTCGCAATTGGTCTAAGATTTTTAAATTACATATTACACATACATAGTACTCGTGTATATTGCATACACACAGAACGCGAGCCTTCATCGAGCGATATTCGCAGTAACGCGAGCCATATTCATTGTAAGAATTCCAACTTGTAAAGAACGGGCAAATTATCCTCAGTTTATAGGGATTTACCGAGAATGTTCAATGTTGAACTGTATTTGGTCTACTGTTTGTTTCATTTCGATCAACATTTGTTTATTCGCATTTGGTCTGAGATTTTTAAATTACATATTACTCATACATATTGCACATGTATATCGTATGCACACAGTACGCGAGCCCATATTCATTCACAAAATTACCAAAACAACCGCTCTTCTTTTCTTTCTTGCTCAGGTAAACTTAACTAACATAATAAATCACTTAATAAGCAAACACGAGAGGGAGAAAAATTAATTTTGTCGCCGAGAAGAAGAGCACAGTCCGCCGCAGACGTGGGGTACTGATCAATGGTAAAGGAGAGTAAACAAGCGAGCAAGTCGACTGAAATTACAATTTCAGTAAAACTGCAGTTAGTAGAGACAGAAGGAATCATGATATCGTTAGAGAGAACGATTCTACAAAATAACTGCATAGAATAAACTATGGATTTGTTTTTACGAGTTATTTGTGTGTGTTGTGGCTGCTTGAACTTTCATGCAACTGTGTTGCAAAGTTCTTGATAACCTTTTTAAGAAAGTTCTGGCTTATATATAATAATATATTCTGATGGTGATAAATGTATTTAAGGATAACAAAGTAGAAATAAATGAACACAGAGATGATGTTTTCGGAATTCAAACGCTAAATGAAATGAGAAGAGAATTCGTGAACATATTATAAAATCTAATATCATGTATATTACATAATCGAATTAATCTATTTACTAAAACTCAATTAAATTGATTACGGACTTCGCATTCGGTTCGATTTTTATTTCTATATCAGTTCCGTTATTTCTCGGTGAAAACAGATTTTATCCACATTGTATATAGTCGTATCCACATCCATTCAGTCGTGGTTCAATGTCATGATGACAACTGTAAAACAGGCATAGTGCGAACATGACAAGGTTTGCGTGTATGAAGGAACATGAAGGTACGATATCGGTCGAAAAATGACCATGTAACTGTGCCTCTGCATCTGATTTTTGACACGAACGCGCAGTTTGTTGAGACCAGGAGTATTGATCGACTTCACGGGACTGAGAAATACGCACTTGATCAGTCACCCTTCATTTCGGTGAAAATAGAAGATACATTTCAATCAGTTTTAATAGTACATCGAAATACAGTCAAACCTTAATAAGCGTAACTCTGATACGTGGTAAACTAGAGAGACTAATAATGAAGTCCCCACATTTTTATATTAAAAAACTATTAGTGAAAATGTAAAACCTAATTAACTGAGACTTTTTATTTTCTCGCCCTTCCTAAGAAGAGAAAGTATTGTAATTGTGCGCGGGAAAACGGAGAATTTTCGACATAAAAAAACTCTTATTCGCGATTTGTCTCAAAATTACAAAAGAGGCTCATATTTTGAAAAAATACATAATAATCATAATAAAAGATTTAATTTTGACGAATAGGTTACATTAAAAAAAACTATAGATTTGTGGATGGGAATCCAAAAAAATATGAATTTCTCCACATTTCGAAATTTCATTTTGAAATATAAATGGGATCATTTTTAAAAGCGAACTTTGAGGAGAGAAAACTAAAATTTGGAGCCATTATTGAGAAAAATTTTAAGTGTTCCAGAAGCTTCATGTAAAGTACTACCAAAAATAAAAAATCTGTTTCGAATTCCATCCATTTTCATTTACTTATTGAGCTCATTTATCAATATATACATGTTTCTGGCATTTTGCGAATTCTACAATCCATTTTATCGTAATCCAAAAAGTAGTTTGCATGTATGTTTGCAACTACAGTCAGATGCAGCAGAAAAACGTCCGTGCAAAAGATTCGAGTACAACAAAATTAGAACTAAAATTACTGAACAAAATTAGTAATCTCTCTTTAAAATCCATTGTTGTACGTGCAGTTTTCAATATTGATTTTCCGAGCGAATCCCACGAAAAAGAGCAGTTTCTCAATTTACTTCATTCTTTTAATTTAGATACTACAGTGAACCTACACAGAATAAATGTAAATCACAAAACGCATTAAATCAAATTATAATCAACAAAACCACAACTAGATACGAAATAATAATGAATTATCTAGGTTACAGTGACCACAAGGCACATATTATTATAATTACTAATACCAAGAATAATGATACAGTAAATAATACACGCATGTTCAGAGCATTCACTAAAGTTAACAAAATTATTTACATACTACTTGCTGAAGAAAAATGGCACTCAGTTTGTAACACGGTTGACACAAATCAAAAATATAATTTATTTTTCTGAAAGCTTTCATTTTACTTTAACGCGTGCTTTCCTCTTAAAAAGAGAAAATTTAACATTTCACGGAAAAGTAATGCATCAAACAAGGAATTAGAACATCGTGTAAAATCAAACGTACCCTTTACTTTATTTCGAAACATCATGACGTATCACCCTGTTTCCATGCCTTCTTCCGAGAATACAAAATAATTTTAAGAAAAGTAATAGTTCAGGCAAAAATAATGAAAAATAATCAGGATACTTTGAAGGCTAGTAACAAAACTAAAGCAACGTGGAATATCGTAAAAAATACAACCACATCATGTGGATACCTTGTAGAGAATGTTTTAAAGGGTAATGAAAGAGAAACAAGTAATCCGAAAAAAGTTGCAAATCCCTTCAACCAAACCTTTTCTTGAATTGCGGCTGATCTCACGAAGGGTCTCTAAAATCACAAAATTCAATATCATACACCTCCCACATAAGTTTCGACGCGATGTTTATTTCTGCCAACGAAATCCTTAGAATAGTCAGTAAACAAAAAAATAAATATGTATCTGCTTTAGATGAATTTCCGGATTGTTTAATAAAAACTTGTACACCTGCCTTTATACACCCGTTAACTCACATTTTCAATGCAGGAATATTTTTAGATACTTTCAAAATAGCAAAATTTAAGCAATTTTTAAAAAAGGGAACAAAAATGAAATTCAAAATTATCGGTAAACTTCTCTTTGGTCTGTTTCCTCAAATATTTTAGAGAGGGTTTTCTACATTCGAATCGAACCTTTTCTCAGGAAAAGCGAAGCGTTTTCAGACTCACATCTCGGATTTAGAAAATCAAAATCTACGGAAACTGCCATTTTTTTCTTTTCTTAAAAATGTTTCTTTATCAATGGACCAAAATGAAGAATCCATTGGAATATTTTTAGATCTTACAAAAGCTTGTGACGTTATTGACCATAACATCTTGTTCTCAGAATTACTTTCATATGGAATTCGTGGTATTACCCTAGATTGGATAACCTCATACCTTAAATATCGAACTCAAAAAGAAGAAATACCGTACTGGCGCGAAAGGACATTATTTATTTATTTTTCGAATTCTTTACCTATTGAGCATGCTGTCCCACAAGGTTCGATCCTAGGTCTATGTTATACGTAAATGATATACCCTCGTCTATTAAAAATTGAAGAATAGTTTCGTTTGCCGATGACACGAACGTTCTTTGCAAAAAAAGAAGCAATAAATAGTACAATTTCAGAAGTTTCAAATTGGTTTTATAATAACAGATTTATAGTTAACTAAGGGAAAACAGTTTCAATGCATTTTTGAATTTCAAATCGACAATCGCATACTCCATTGAAAAATGAACAATATGCACCTGGCTGATGTTAAGGTAACAAAATTTCTGGATCTCTCAATTCAGTCACACCTCAAATGGAATGTAAGTACATAAATATGTAATGAAAATAGCAAGGACATGAAATATATATGTGAAAACGGATATAATATGTAATATTAAAATACACTATTTACAAAATACATTTACATGATACAAAATTACATTTATAAAAAATTCCTAAAGAAATTTTAAAAACAATAAAAACATTTTAAAACTCATTTAGAGAGAATAAGTTGATGCACACTTTGCACCATACAACTTTCCTGACAAGAGTAAAACTTCATCTATTGCTATCCCCGACCGTAATTTAGCAACCAGACTAGACGCAATAGAAGCAATCATACAAACTGGCGGTATCTGTGACGAAATAGCAATCTGCTGCTTGCAGAATTCTATACTTCAATTTTTTAAAGTTGCCGATGGCCTTACGTCATTGCTACACTTCCTACCTTACAAAATGAATCTTTTTAAGAGTGATTAGCATATTTCTGAGGCCACGACCCGCTGAGAAGACTTTCGCGAAGTAATTATTCATTGTATGTAAGGCAGGAGGTGTATCAATGACCTAATGTCATTGGTCACTTAAAAAAATCGAAGTATAATGAAAGTGTTACACGTCGGCGGTTGCCAAAGTTCTCGTAAATTAAGAGCAAAGTTCACGAAAAGCGGCGTCAGTGATACTTTTCACACCTAAAGGTGAAAATGAACTCTATCGCTGACGCGCACTTCCCGCGACTGAGGTAACAAGTAGGCGCGCCGAGAGCATCCGACCGCGTGCTCATGAAGCCTATACCTTGAGTAGACAGCACGCAGTAATAATGCAAGAGAAAATGCTGATTTTTTTTTTTTTTTTGGAAATCATTCTTTTCATTAAAATTTGTAACAAAATTGAAGGTAATTAATAGAATAAAAGAAAACAACAAAATAGGTAAAATATGTAATATAGTACTAAATATTATTTGTTGCTGGTTAGTTGAAAATACAATTTTGACTAGTTTTTTTTTGTTTTAACCAAGACGAAACAGCAGATTACGAATGTTAAACGGTTACTGAAACTAAAGTCGCAAAAAGTGACGCAAACAATGAAAAATCATATTGAAATGTAATTACGTAAAAAAATTAATAATTATAATGATTCAAGTTTTTATTGTAACAAAAATTTGCATTAGCACTTCCGTGTAAGGAAACAATATTTTCTTTGTAATCTTGATTCCACAAGACCACTCGGTATGATGGCTACGAATTTATTGTCTTCGAAACAAACTATTGTGGACTCCCTTTTGAATCTTGAAATTGCATTAGCAAAAACGGGATTATTTTTACTTTCTCACATACATACGTATATACGGAGTAAATACGTAGTACAGAGAAAGTTAAGTATTGAAGCGAAAAATTGATTTCGAGATTTCAACGGAAATACACGTTTTGGGGTCCCCTGATATCGAAAATGTGTGTCTTTAAAACGTCTGTCCGTCTGTCTCTAAATAAAAATTTCCGTCCGTTCTCTAAATAGAAAATTTGTAATTATGTTAGTTATATTTATTGCATTATTTATCATTTGGACTGTATAATTCCAAGCAAGTATTGTATCTCGATCAGGTTTTTCGTCCAGTTTCCCTAATTCCTTCAGCCAATTCTGAGATTGTTCCTCGATATTACATTGGAGTGAATATTTTGTTAACAGTTCTTGCCCAAAATGCTAATTTCTTTCTGTGTTCAGAAGTCAACTTGTATATGGACTGGAATAGGTATCCCAGAGTTAAGAAAACATGCTCAGAATACACCTCTCCCCGCAGCACGTAACACTCAGTTCTTAACTATTTTGGCCATAATCTATAACGATTGTCAGGGAGAGTTAATAACAGATTAATATGAAAAAGGGCTAGTTAAAACTACGTAACCGAGAATGTAGGCTACTACTCGGTCACAAGGCGCTCGAAAACTGATCTGAAACTCACAACCTGCATCTCATGGCAATAAGAAAAAATGAATTTGTTTAGTGAATTCAGTGAACATTGAAATTAAACAACCACAATTCCCGTGAGCTGAAGAATACTGAAATTCCCACATTACTGCGCGTACACCGGGCAACGTTGTTCCTGATAGGACAGTTCGCCAATGTCATGCCGCCAGACGCTGCAATGGGGCCGATGCAAGGTCATTAAACAAGGAGGGGAATGACGAATAGAAGATTCCTTTCCATATTTCATTAAACAATAAATAAGCGAATAACTTTCGTAAAAGTGGTACCGTCACCAACATCAATATAATGAATGCAATCATAAGAATATGCGAGACCTTACTGACAGCTGACGGCGGCAAGATTTTCGACACAGCTTTTCAGCGAGGTCTAATTCAGTCGCTGTCTGGAGGAGAATTCAAGCGGCCAGCTGCTCTGATCGGTAGTTTTCCGTGGTTTCTCCGATCAACACCAGACGAATGCCGGAGCAGTACCCTAACAAACGGGCCACGGACCGCGCGCGATCTGTCCTTCCTCTTCCTTACCCTATCCTCTCCTCTTACACACATACACACACACACACACACACCTTTTCTAGACAATATATTCTTAGAACAACAAAGTGGATTTAGACAAGGAAGATTGTGAATAGGTGATGAATTCTCTATTAACTTGCTTGTACAGATGATGGTAGAATTTAATCAGGAAACACATGTCGCTTTCATAGATTATGTGAAAGCATTCGACATGGTGCATCGATATACGATATGCAAGATAATTATTAAAAGAGGCATTCCACTCCATTTAATTGAAGTAATCAAATCCTTATATCACAGGACTATAAATGTGTTGGATTTAAATGGAAAATTATCCTAGGAATTAAAAATTAATCCAGGTGTTAGACAAGCTTGTAGCCTATCACCAAATCTATTTAATATTTATGTAGACGACGTTCTAAGAGAATGGAAACAGTGTATTATAGACGGCATCTAAATAAACTCCGAAAATACTCTAAATACACTGTTATTTACAGATGACCAGATAATTATCCAAAAAAGTGACGATCAGTTACAGAGGGCTCTCTATAAATTGAATAACATATGTGAATGATGTAACTTGAGAATCCCAACTCAGAAAACCAAAGTAATGGCGTTGACGTGCGTCTAATGACGCAAACATCCTATACGAAGTAAAATAATAGTAAATAATAAAATTATAGAAGAAGTTAGCCATTTTACAAATTTAGGATGTGATATTACCTTTGAATTCAGTAAAGGTATTTCAATAAAAACCCAAAAATTCCAAAACATCTGTGGTAAAATAAAAATATATCTGAGAAAGAAAACAAGAAAGGAAATATAACTTAAATTTTATAAAACAATAGCTATCGCCATACTTCTTTATGAATGCGAGACGTGGACCATGAAAAAGAATAATTTTACCTGACTTCAGACGTCTGAAATGAGGTTCTTGAGACAAGTCAAAGGCTGCACTTTATTAGACAAAATAAAAGTGAGATAATCAGAGAAGAATTAGAAGTACTCCCATTACAGAAGTACAAGAATACAGGACCGGAAGGTCCCAACATCGACTCGGAATGAGTAGGGACCGCATCCCAAAACAAATATATCACTACAGACCTCATGGTAGAAGGGATGTCGGCCGTCCGAGATAAAGATGGCATGCTGAATACGGAACAGGAGTCCCTCCTAAACGCTGATGAGATGATCATTATGATGACAATTTTAAACATACTTTGTCTGATAAACTCCGACGATATTTCGAATAGCTGAGCCGCAATAAGCACTCAAAACTTGGTTTGAAAAACATTCTTTCTGTGCAAAATTTTGCATTTCAGAAACATATAAACACTCCAGAAACAGAAAATTGTTTGTTTACAAAAGAAATTCATATATTTGTTCACAAAGACAAATTAACACAGATACAAAAAAATCACCCAATTTACACCATTCAATTGCATTTTTATTTCTGACGTACGTTTCCTTCGTGAAAAAGTATATTCATTTCTTTTGTAAATAATATACAATTAACACGTTTCTGGAGTGTATATTTTTTGAAAATTGCAAAAATTCAAAATTTTTTCGGTGTCACAACCACAATTGTGAAGATAACTTTTTTCTTAGTGAAATGTGTTTATGATAAAGAGATCTTCAAATAAGGTATTGTTCAATTTTACGAAATATTTTTTTGGGTAATTTGGCGTCAAACAGAGTAACCCTCTTGGAATTTCCCCAACATCTGAAGAGCCGAAAGGCTGATTGATGTATATTCAGATAATAAATAAATAAATTGAAAAAATCACATCTGATAGTACCAAGACAATTAGATAGCAGAAAATTGTACCAATAATACGCAAATGCCATCCACGTGATTCTTGCAAGCCTCTCTTGTTTGTGCCGTGAATCTTATCATTACCTGGCCTACTTATTTACAAATCTGTGTTTTTTGTCAAAACTGCATAGTTGTGATGGGAACAGTGTTTCAGCCAATTAAGTTTCGATATTTTTTTTATTTGAAACACGCGTCGTAGGAATCACGTACATCAGGATCCACAGCTCACTACAAGAAATTAATTTAAAATTAATGTAGCATGCTACTTAACAATACATTGCCAGATGACATTAAACAATTAAAGTCAATCCTCAAGTACCATGTAAAATCTTTCCTGCTGCTAACAGTTTCTACACAATTAAAAGCTATACTCGTCATCAAAAACGAAAATAATATTTATTTTAACAATGATATTCAATGAATTAATTAACATTTGTAGTGTATAATTTTGAATGGACTAAATATTCCTGTAATAATTCATGTAAGACAGCTACTGAGTTAATGTCTCCTTACTCATATTTAAGTCAAATTTCTTTGATCCTATGGGCAAATACTGAGATGGCCCTTTGTTTTCCTTCTAGACATAAAAGTAACTTCACTACGTGCACTTTTTCTTTAGCTCTCCTTTTTCTAGATGTCGTAGAAGTAGATCCGGAAATATGGATTACTATTTTGTTGGCAATACTATAAAATCAATCTTTAGTTTATTTACTGATGCATGTCCCTCTTCTATAATTCGGGAACGAAAATGTCTAGTTTGCAAACATTGCTTATCTCGCTTTGTTGGTACTTTATTCGTCATATAACGACTGTAGAAAAGGAAAGGGAAGAGATTCTGAAGCTGCAGAAAATGTATGTTGACTATACTTTTTACCCACACGTCACATACAGTTTCTGTTTTCTATCAAATAAATCAAACCAAATCCTCCGTTTTTTCTCCGGAGCAGTCATGTCGTATACAGGGAAACAGTTACAACCACCAGCAGATTTTAATAAGCGAACTGAGTGGGTTGCTTGAAACGATAAGCGACCCAACCGGCCTACGCTTATCTGCGCATGATACATAATGGCTCCTTCCTTCAGCGTGCTGTTGGCGCGCTCGCGCGCCGGGAGCGCGGAATGTCGGGGCCTGCTCTATAGCCTCGTTCGCCCATCGCGTTTTCAGCCTTTCACTCTCTTGCAGGGCATTCTTCAGGTCGATGTGAATCTTCCTTTGATTTCTGACCCTATCTATTATCCCCTGCTTAATTTGTTTAGGAAAATTAAACGTTGTGGAATAGTTGACAAAGAATGGAGAATGCCATGTACACGTGCGTCTATATCATCTACCATGATCATTGCAAGTGCTCCCAATGGGTTCGGTATAGACACCCTGGGGGGTCGATGACATTTAGGAGGGGTCAATAGTGATCAAGGGATCGATTGGGTTTCAATAGCCGAATATGAGCCGACGCCTGAACAGTATAATGAATATCTTATTGATTTAAAAAAAATTATGAACTTCATTTGTTTTTTTTATATAAAGCAACAAAAAAACTAATAAATTACAAATTTGCTCCTCTTCTTTCAAATCCCTCGTTAATTCTTAAAATTAGGATATTCAGAATACTCAAGAAATGTAAGTATGCATTCACAAAACACTCTATCGCGCAAGAAACCACTCTCTGCAATATGAACAGGAGAAATGTTTTGACCATTTCTTAAAAAAACATTCAACATATTGTAACCATTGCATCTCATTGAAGATTAGAAACTCAGCTTCTCAAACTAAAGTATCTTCGATTATTGAAAATCGAGGTATTTGCGGGAACATTGATGTAGGAAATAGTAATCACTAAACAATTTTTTTAAATTCTTTGTGCCATTAATGCGGATGCTGCGTATTATGAAACTAGAGGTGCTACAGAATGGCACCGACGACCGAATACAAATTTCTGGAAATGTGCATATAAACAGCGTGAGAGATATTTAAAAAATATATCTGTGTTTTTTTAAACAAATGAATGCACCAAAATGAACATTACGTCATTGAACAATGCAATTAGCACTATCAATTGGAAAAATTTGAAGAAAACATTTGGAGCCATTTGGAGAAAATGGCGTTTGAGCATTTCTGAAAATGCTGAAATTTGAACTCACTTTCACAGAAAACTGTTGAGTTGTAGATAAAAACTTTATTTGACTTTATTTATAGGAAATACACTCATAAATACACCGACGTGAAAAAATCGCTTGTAATGTAAATATTACCGACGTGAGAGACAATAAAAAATATTTTTTTTGTAATTTTTGAAAAAACAAAATAGAGCAATATGGCGTTTACGTCATCTTATATAGTGCATTTAGCACTATACAAGGCAAAAATTTATAGAAAAAAATTGGATCAGTTTTTGAGAAAATCTGGTTTTTGTTATTTTTTAAAATTGCAAATTGCACTCACTATTGCCAGAAAACTACTAAAATTTTCAAAAACCTCTAAGTGACCTTAATGAAAAAACTATTTAAAGGCAATGAATTTCATTGGAAGGAAAATCTGTCTTTAGTTTTATAGTTATAGGAGGACACGAAAAAATCCAGACTGTCAGAGAGACGGCCAGACGAGGGACGGACTTTAAAAAAAACTTTTTCTGTATCAGGGTACCCCAAAACGTGTATTTTCGTTAAAATTTCGAAATCGATTTTCTGCAGCACTACATACCTTTCCTATACTACGTATATTTCTCCGTATATATGTATGTACACAAGAAAGTACAAACCTAGCAAGGTCGATGAAGCAAACGCTATTCCTACAAGGGGTCGATGAAAGAAAAAAATTGGGATTTCCTGCTTTCTTAGATGTTCGTCCTTTGAGGGTGCGTCGCGTTTGCAGAGGGTTTCGGAATCTCCTACCCGAAATCCAAGGGCCGAGCTAGCATGCTCATCTAGTCGTGTTTAGATCGAGCTATACCTCCATGAGGGGTAGAGATTAACTCAGACTGTTGATTTTGTAAATAAATAAATAAATAAATAAATAAATAAATAAATAAATAAATAAATAAATAAATAAATAAATAAATAAATAAATAAATAAATAAATAAATAAATAAATAAATAAATAAATAAATAAATAAATAAATAAATAAATAAATAAATAAATAAATAAATAAATAAATAAATAAATAAATAAATAAATAAATAAATAAATAAATAAATAAATAAATAAATAAATAAATAAATAAATATTTTCCGGGTTCGTATCTTTGCGAAGCACTGCACGGCGCGTTTTGCTGCGCTTGGCTGCACGGCACTCCGCGGCCCAGCATTCGCGTGTGAGGCGCTATGGGCAGGCGGCGGGCGGCTGCGTGCGCGCGGGAACTTCCCAGCGCGTTTCGAGAACGCAAGCACGCTTCTGGCCGACGGCCCGCGTCGCCCGCGCCGCGCGCACACTGGGCACCACCGCGATTCTAGCCGAAAAAACGACTGGCAAAGGTAGCGTTATCTGATGTCACTGCAAGGCTTTTGCCCGGGAGGTCTTGGGGTTCGAGTCCCGATGGTCGGCAGGATATTCGACATTAGGTAGACAGCTGGGTCGAATTCTGTTGCTGACTCGAGGAAAATGATAGTGGTCGGCTACTCTCATCGATAGTTTCCTCCGATTAAAACCAGGCGAATGTCGGAGCAGTACCATAACAAATGGGCCACGGATCACGAGCAATTTTCCCTTTCCCTGATCCTATCCTCTCCCCTTACTTACACACACACACACACTCACATGCACTACACTGCCACACATATCGCGAGATAAGTTGGAAGCATAGAGCGTTTCCCGGTTGAGGCGACGCCCCGCTGATGAGAGATAATTGGTTGAGGAAAATCACCGCAATCCCACGTAGGTCGGTGCCGGATCTTACCAGTCAGCGGGAGCAAGATCATCGTCACCTCCCGCGATAAAACATGCAATACATTTACGGGACTAATGACCTTAGCAGTTAACGCGCCCGGAATAATCAATCAACCTAAGCAACGTTCAACTACAACGAATTCAAAAATCAATATTCTCGCTGTCAAAAATCAATATTTAAAAACGAAATCATAATATGTAGGGAGAATGAATTAAGAAACTTCAGAAATACGTTGCTTCCTGTATCGGTTATTCTCATAAGAATGGAAGCTGTTGAAATATTATTGCAGTTAGCATAACGCCTGAGAGAGAATGTTATTACAATAAGATGCAAACAAACAGATCATGACATGGCGGTAAAATTAAAAAATGATATATTTGTGGTATGATGACTTCTACTTTTACAGTTATATGCCGAACACACTGAAGGTGTTCTGAAGATTATTATTCTAACCACTAATATAATTTAATTTAAATACAGATAAACGAAAGGACAGCAATATAGAAAGATCTGATAATGCAATATGTTCTACACGCCACCACCAGGCACCTCTCATTTTGACTGCAAGAAACATGGCGTCTCCTAGTTCGTCGAGCGTCCTTCAAGAACACTAAAACCATATGGTCAGCCACTCCCATGTATATTCTAGCTCGTTGACCCTAACAAACGGGCCACGGACCACGAGCGATGATATTTTCTTACCTTAATCTTGTCCTCTCCTCACCCCTAACACAAACACACGCTTACGTGCACTTATTAGATTGATTGATTTATTGATTTTTTCGTGTTTCCGGGCGCGTCAACTGCTTTGATCATTAGTCCCGTTAGTGTAGTGCATGTTTTTTCTCGGGAGATGGCGGTGATCTTCCCCCGCTGGATGGTGAGATCCGGCGCCGACCTACCGCCGGCTAGTGGGGTTTCCCCCGAACCAGGACTCTCCCACCAACGGGGCACCGCCCCAGTTGGGACAAGCTCTAAGCTCCCGAACGGTCTCCCGGAATATGTGGTAGTGTAGTACATGTTAGTGTAAGTGTGCGTGAAAGGGAGAGGATAGGACAAGGAAGAGGAAGGACAGATCGCACGCGGTCCGTGGCCCGTTTGGTAGGGTACTGCTCCGGCATTCACCTGGTGTTGATCGGAGAAAACACGGAAAACTACCGATCAGAGCAGGCGGCCGCTAGAATTCTCCTCCAGACAGCGACTGAATTCGACCTCGCTGAAAAGCTAGTGTCGAAAATCCTGCCGCCGTGATGATTCGAACCTAGGGCCTCCCGGTCAAAGGCGCTGCAGTTACATCAGTTGCTGCACTGAGCTACCGCTCCCGGACGGGGGTTTAGAACTTTTCCCAGCTATGACGGTTCCTCGCTGAGGGAGATACCTGGAAATTGAAAACCCCGCAAGTTAATGTGTAGAGCGTCACCAAATCTCACGTTTCAACAAAGTAGGAACACCACCATTTAGGACTATAACTCCTCGGGAAATGACCAAACGAGACTTATGACAAACCAGTTGACGCGTCCTGAAACATTACCCACTACTTCGTTAATACTCACAGCTAGGGATCACAAGGCTTCAGCGAGAATGACTGCGAATGGAACCAGGGCTGCATTATTACGAAAAGTCATAATCACATTCATAAAAAAAAATTCACAAAGTCATAATCATATTGTTACGAAAAGTCATAAGGCATAAGGCGGTAAAATCATGAAAAACGATCAGGATATTTTGAACTCAAGTAATAAAACTAAAGCAATGTGGAATATAATAAATAATACTACCAAATCAACTAGAAAACCCGTAGAGAATGTTGTTTTAAAATATAACGATATAAATGTGAACGATCCGGCAACAGTGGCTAATCTCTTTAACCAATACTTTTCGAGAATTGCTGCCGATCTCACTAAGGGTCTTCAGGCACAAAATTAAAAATAGACAGTTCACTCAAAATTTTAGACACAATGTTCGTTTCCGAAACTTCTTCCTATGAAATTCTTAAAATAATCGGTAAACTAAAAAATAAATATTCGTCCGGTTTAGATGAATTCCCGGATTCTTTGTTAAAGACTTGTGCGTATGCCATTATACATCCGTTAACTCACATATTTAATGCATCTTTATGCACTGGAACGTTTCCAGATATTTTCAAAACAGCTAAAATTAAGCCGCTTTTCAAAAAGGCAACAAAATGAAATTCAAAATTATCGGCCCATTTCTCTCATCAGTTTTTTCAAAAATATTAGAGAGACTATTTTACGTACGAATGGAAACCTTTCACTAAACACGACGCGCTTTCAGATTGCCAACATGGATTTAGAAAATCAAAATCAACGGAAACAGCTATATTTTCTTTTCTTAAAGATGTCGCCTCATCATTAGATCAAAACGAGGCACCTATTGGATTATTTTAGATCTTTCAAAAGCTTTTGACGTCATTGATCATGACATTTTACTTTCCAAATTACCTCCATATGGAATTCGTGGTATTGCTCTAGATTGGTTATGTTCGTACCTTTAAACAACGATCTCAGAGAGTTGAAATACCTTACTGGAATGATGGAACATTACGTACGCACCTTTCCGACTCTTTGCCCGTTGCATGTGGAGTTCCTCAGGATCGATTTTAGGCCCTATTCTGTTCCTACTTTACGTAAACGATATGCCCTCGACGATTCAAAACGGAAGAACGGTTCTCTTTGCAGATGATACGAAACATCCTTGCAATAAAGAAACCGTAAATAGTACAATATCAGATGTTTCAAATTGGTTCCGAAATAACAAATTAATAGTAATCGAATGAAAACGGTTGTAATGCAGTTTTCCATTTCAAATAAACAATTCTGTGCTCCATTGAAAATGAACAGTGTACCATTGACTGATGTTAAGGCAACAAAATTTTTAGGTCTCTCAATTCAGTCAAACCTTAAATGGAACGTCCATTTAAATGAATTGAACACACAATTAAGTTCTTTATGCTACGCGTTCAGAATTCTTGCAAATTCAGTCAGCCTTCATACTGCTCGTTGTGTATACTTCGCGAATGTTCATTCCGCCTGAGATATGGCATAATATTCTGGGAAATACATCTTATAGCTCCCAGACTTTTAGATTACAAAACGAATTGTACGAATAATAACCAAATCCCACCCACGTGATTCATGTAAGCCTCTCTTCATTAATCTAGGAATTCTACCATTACCGTGTCTTTTTTTTTACGAATCAGTGGTTTTGTAAAAATGACTTGCTCAAGGGCGGAATATTTTTTCAGAAAATGCAGAAGTCTATTACTATAACACTCGACGTAGAAATCATATTCATCAGGGACAGTATCAACAGCTCATTACAAAAATTCACATACAATACATGTACATTATTTTACAACACTTTGCCAGATGACATTAAACGATTAAATTCAATAGAAAAGTTTAAATCCCAAGTGAAATCGTTTCTGCTGCATAACTGTTTCTATACAATTAGAGACTATACTGAGCATAACAAGAAAAGTAACATTAATTTTAACAATAATACATAATGCATTATTTACCATTTGGACTGTATAAATGAATATAAACAACCTGTAACAACTATTGTACTATAGCTTCCGGGTCAATGACCCCCATCTCGATCAGGTTTTTCGTCCAGTTTCTCTGATCCATTGAGCAAATGCTGAGATGGCCCCCTTGTTTTGCTTCTGGACATAAATGTAACTTCATTTTCTGTGCACGTCTTCTAGAATTCAGTGGGAAATACAATTATTCAAATTATCGTTTCCATGTTGTCGCGGCAGGAAGTAATAAGAGCCAAAATTTATTGCTTATTTATCTTTGACAATAGATTTTATTACATGGGAGTTTTTTGTTTTTTTTTTCTCCCTTTCAAAATTCAAAATTTTATTGCTTATTTATCCTTGAAAATAGATTTTATTACATGGGAGTTTTTTGTTTTTTTTTTCTCCCTTTCAAAATTTCAAAATTTTATTGCTTTTTATCCTTGAAAATAGATTTTATTACATGGGAGTTTTTTGTTTTTTTTTTCTCCCTTTCAAAATTCAAAATTAAATTTATTTTTAAAAGTGCACACAATTCACTTTTCCCCATAGCACGTCATACGCAGTTTTTAACTGTTTTTTTCTGACGTAAAATAAATAAATAAATAAATAAATAAATTATCTTACACATGTATAAACGATGTAGACTCCTAGTAATACCGAAATATTTGAACGTATGTAATAAACATATACTAAAAATAAGCAAACTATATCGTTTTGAATTTAAATAATTAATAAGAGCATTTTTTCCACATTTACAAACTTCAATTTTTTTTTTAATTGCTGTTCCTATGCAGCGGGCGCTTTTTAAGTCCATATTTAGTCTACGTATTAATTTACATCTTGATGTAACTAGTAACACTACTGATCGTTGAATACGTTCATGCAGACAACAGAATCGTTGGACGACTAAAGAATACAAAGGGGCCATGAGTTGAAATAAAATAAAATCGGAGCATGATATTGCACAAGTTGTAATATTTAGATTTCGAATTAAACAATATATACATTTTCTCATTGTTATTCCTTATTGTTTTCAACCGATATCAGTTTCCCTTCATACCCGAATGAGATGTAGTACCTCGAACTACCGGCAAGGCACTAATGCACTTGCGGGCTCCTGGAACCTTGCCTCAGAAGTTCGTGAGTTCCGCGTAACAGATATCAAAACCACGAAAGTATGTTTTGAGCAATTTTAAGAAGAAGAAGAAGAAGAAGAAGAAGAAGAAGCGTATTACACTTTTTATAACTTATTTTTCCTTGTTGCCCTGTTGTGTGGTTTTAGAATTCATTGTTTTAACCCTTATATATGAGAACATGCTTGCAAATTTTTATCCTGTGATTGGAATTGTTAGTTACTCTGAGTATATTTAAATGTGATTTTGCACTGAAATGTGATGAGTTTTTAAATTATGACCAACGATATAGTATACTTTTCGACAAGCGACAAACCCTTGCTCACAGCGGGAATTAAAGTGCCACTCTTAGCTGTAACTAGCCTGGCCAATCAGGTCAGCCTAAACATTTTCAAATAAATAAATACATAAATAAATAAATAAATAAATAAATAAATAAATAAATAAATAAATAAATAAATAAATAAATAAATAAATAAATAAATAAATAAATAAATAAATAAATAAATAAATAAATAAATAAATAAATAAATAAATAAATAAATAAATAAATAAATAAATAAATAAATAAATAAATAAATAAATAAATAAATAAATAAATAAATAAATAAATAAATAAATAAATAAATAAAACAATTATTATACCTGAGTCATTGGTATTATTACTATAAATGATCTAAAATTCTTAACTTTCATGATGTATTGTGAATGAAGATAAAACAAATTGCATTAAAGGAAATGCAGAAAGAAAACAAAAAATATGCAATTCTGCTCATAGTGCACCAGGAAATTCTCTCCGCACTGAGCCGAATAAGGACCCCTATTAAAAACTACATTTATGTTGATAGCAACCAGATCATTGAGAAACAAGTGAAGAAGACAACACTTCCAGCATCTATTACGATTGAAGAGAGTACACAATTTGTGTTTTGAAGCCGCAGTTCGTGCTACCTACATAATTTCCGTTGCTAGCACTCTCACCAGAAAGGTGCCACTGTGTGGCTTGACTGGTGCGCTAGACTTTTCGGGCATAACACGTAAATCATTTACCACACGTAATTAGTTAAAAGGAAACAATTCATTCAAAGAAATAGATTTTCGTCGTTTAATATTTTGATTTGATACACATATCATCTATAACATTTCTAGTTACTTCATAGACAGGCCCCGTCTTTCGTAAGTCCCTTTCTTGGAACCACAAATTCATAAAGGTTTATTTCAATAACAATTATTCATTGAGCCAGAGCACTTCAAGCTGATTTTACATTGTAACATCTCTAGCTAATTTGGCTATTCATTTTTCCCTTCTATATTACTGTGTTTATCTCTTTTTCTTCTTACTTATCTCCTTTTAAATTCAATCGCAATTTAATGTTTTTAAGTAATTGATACTCTATTACATTTTTAATTTTGTCAATTAAATCAAGATTCACTGGTCCCAGGACATTTTTTGTTGACAAAAACGAGATCTCTAGCAAATTGCTCAGTCACACACCATTATTATTTCAGTTAAAATAACCTTAAGTCTCCTTCCTTAAATTCCTCATGTCATTGATGTCCAACTCTTGGATAAACGACGCGTAATCCATCCCATAAGCTTACAATTAAATGTCTCGTGTAATATTATCATTTTTTGGTTTCTTTACTGATATACGGTTTGAATCAACTTACCTATTTTCTTTTACAATCCATTTATATTCTTGATGGATGGTTTCAAAGATTATTCGCAAGATTTTCTTTCAAAGCACTAAAAATTGCTTTTCATAAATATTAAACAAACACTTAAAATTTCTTTTTTAAAATATTAAATAAGCAGTTTACGTTTCTTAAAAATATTTTCTGCCATCGGGTAAAAAGTCATAACCTACAATCTCTACAATCTTAACTGTATAGCTTCATGAGATTTTTGTAATGAGTAGTAAAAACTGCATTATAATTCAAAAATACTATTAAAGTAATAATATAGTTTATATTTTTCACGTAAAATATGTTTTTCAATCTACTAAAAAAGTTTGGGACCCTTCTTGGAACAAACTACCGGATTAAATGTATCACATAGAATTAAACATTTTAACCATCATTTTGTTATATCAATAGAGTATATTACCTCAAAATAAAGTACATTACAACCATTCATATTTAGTCAGCCTAAATTAGAGTTCTAAGTTTAATTGTGAAAATTGTTCCCTTTATTTCCAAAATTTGTGAGAGGAAAATAAGTTATTTTTCTCACTTTATTCTTAAATTAATATATCTACTACGATTATATATATATATATATATATATATATATATATATATATATATCTTTGATAGTTTAAGGATACTTTTTCTGATAAAAAAAACAACTCAATATCAATCATTATATGGACTAAGTAACAATTTGTAAATAACAATTTTGAACATTTCACATTCCGTGAAAATCTTTGGGACGTAATATAATATAAATTCTATGATCTAAAATGAAAAATTGTTTTATGAAACACTTCACGTAATTATGTTCATATTCAGCAAATCAAAGTTTTATATTCAACAAAGTATAATTATGTTTATATTGTGCATTTATATTCAGCAAGTCATAAAAATATGAACACCTTGAAAAACTTCAGTAGAGCGGACAGAATGTGTTTTTAAAACCATATGAGTCCTGTAAGGGAGTTTCGATCGCAAAAGCAGCAAAGATCCAATGTTCCGCGCTTCAAATTCTTTCCGAATTCCTGCCCTAACCTATACTTTTCCCCTAACCCCTTGAATTTTCCCATTGCGCATTCCCAGTGAGCAGTTGTATTCATTTACGGGTATTGCATTTGCGGCCGTCGTAGAAAGCAGATTGCAGCTCTTGCGGTAAGGAAAAAGATTAAACCAGTCGCAAATAAATATCACATGACTTAAATATGTAACCAACCTACAACTGACCCGTTTTAAAATTTCTGTTTACGAGGAAATGTTTTGGTCGATTCTCGATATTCATTAATTTAAAAGTTTGTTCCACAGTATGGCGAGAGTTGCCAACAAGTTTTGTTTACTGTGGTTTTGCTGGAACTGAACAGTGTAATACAGAAAAAGGAGAAGAAAGAAATAAAGATACATGGAATAAAAGATTTTGAAAGATTCCAAACACGAAAAAACAGGTAGATGTGTGCTTTAAAATCTAGGCATAACCGCAAGTGCCTATGAATATCTGCAAAATTCGACAATTGGGGCATTTACAAATAATCAAATTCGAATAAAAGGAGGAAAGAGGAGAAAAACCTCTCGGGAACTATTCACCAGACTAACCGAATTTTGGCACCAAGTTGTGTTTACTATTGTCCAGCTGGAATCGACATTGAACCGTGGGTGCGGCGCACCGCGTGTTGGCCGCGCCTCGCCTCGCCTCGCCTCGCCTCGCCTCGCCTCGCTCGCCCGCCTGCCCGCCCGCCGCCGCCTCCGCCGCGGCTCGCACGGCCGTGCGGGGACGGCTCCGCGCGCCGCGGCCGCGAGGCAGAGGGCACGCTGGCGGGAGGGCCGGCGGGGCGCAGGGCGGTTTGGCGTGGCATGCCGGGGCGTGGGGAGGCGTGGCCTGGCGTGGCATGGCGTGGGGAGGCGTGGCGTGGAATGGCGAAAGAGGTGTGGCGTGGCGCAGCGTGGCGTGGTGTGGTGCGGCCTGGCGTGGCGCGGCATGGCGTGGGGAGGTGTGGCGCGACATGGCATGGGAGGTGTGGCACGACATGGCGTGTGGAGGTGTTGCGCGGCTTGGCGTGGCATGGGGAGGTGTGGCACGGCAATGGCGTGGGGGGTGTGGCGCGGCGTGGCGTGGCATGGGGAGGTGTGGCGCGGCATGGCGTGGGGAGGTGTAGCGCGGCGTGGCGTTGCGCGGCATGGCGTGGGGAAGGTGGTGTGGGGACGCGTGGCGCGGCATGGCGTGGGAAATGTGGCGTGGCGTGACGCGGCATGGCGTGGCAAGGCATGATGCGCCGTGGCGGGGCACGGCGTGGCGTGCCGGGGCGTGGCGTGGCGCAGCGCGGCGTGGTGCAGCGTGGCGTGGCGTAGCGCGGTGTGGCGAGGCGTGGCGCGGCGCAGCAGCCGCGGGCGAACGGGGCCGGGCGGCGGAGGGCTGGGGGCGGCTTCCCCGAGGGAGGGGCGCGGGCCGATCGGTCTCCGTCGTAGGAAGCGGCCTCGGCCGGGGGACGACGCCCCACGTTCCCCTCGCCCTTTGCATCCCAAACGTACCTCAAAGCGACGAAAAAATATTAAAATTGCGTTTTTCATCATCTATTCCAGTCCAGAATTCCATTCTAGATTACGCAGAAACAATCTATCAAGCGTCGCAATTTACATGAACGCGCTCCCAAGACGAAGCCTGCTTTACCAGCGGCGGGCAGCGCGTGCGTGCGCGGGGGCACCGGAGGGCGCCCGGGCCCCCACGTGCCCCCACGCGGTCGCGTGCGCGCGTGCCCCCGCCCTACGCCGGCGCCACTTTGCGGCGTGCTCGGGTTTCAGTTTTATCGCAATGTTTATTGTCGTCGCCTCGTGTAGGATTACCTTCGACACAGACCTTCATCCAAGCGAGGTTCGCATGCTTGCTGCCAGGTAGCAGCGCTGTCATTTAGCAGAAGAGCGTGTTGGCGCGGGTTTCAGAACAGAATGTGATTGGTCGATTTCTAGCCTTGTACTCAGGAATGTAATCCCGGTGCAGTAGTGGTGGGGAACCGAGAGAAATGGTTTTTAATCTTTCATTCTGGAGGAGGCATTTCCTAAGGTACCCTGCGTGCGAGGTTAGTCTGAGTTTCGCCTATGACGGAATGCCGCGGGAAATCGAGGAATGTAGCCTCTCGACAGGTAGGTGGAAAATGGTGAATTCCTCGGAGTGTCTGCTGCCCTACCTGCTGGCTTGCTAGCGCCTGCCTAAAACTTGGGCAGCCAGGGCGCCGGGGCCGGAGCCCGCAGACTGGGGCTGACAGTGGCGCCGCGGCCGGTGCTCGGGGGTGCAGTGAAAAAAAGAACTAATTTTGAGGTCCAATAAATGAAAACACGAAACTCGTGCGCCCTTGTGTTCAATTTTTCCGCCACCGCAATCCCCGTGAGCGCGAATTTTTCCGAAGCCATCCGCCCAGCACGCGTGCTCGAACGGACAACACGTGCCCAGGCCGCGGTCCGGGCGCGGGCGCGGGCGCCGCCGTCGCCGCCGCCGCCCTCGCCGCCGCCGTGCCGCCGCCGCCGCCGCCTCCGCCGTCGCGCCGCAGTGTCGGCCGGGGGCGCGCCGAAGCCACGTGGTGGTAGCATGTGCCAGTGAGTGATAAGAAGCCTAGTGTCCTCGGATACCGCGTTTCGTCAGTGTTTGGATTACCGGCGTGTTTCCTCGCTGCGATGACCCACGGGCCCCGCATCGCCGGCCGCCGGGGACCAGCCCGGGCTGCGAGCGGACCTGAAAGGTAGCGTATTTCCATTCTTTCTCGCCCTGCCTCCCCTCTCGGTGACGGCGCATAGCGGGTTGAGGTGGTGGTGGTGGTGGTGTTGGGTGACGGTGGTGGAGTCGTGCGCGAGGGGTGACAGGCACCCTAAGCCGGGTGCTGTCACGCGCCGGACGCGTGCGCGGGGCGGTGTCATCGGCACGCGTGCATGCAGGGCCCAGGGGTTGGCGGGATCCTCCCTCGCGCAGCGTGGCCGCCAGCGCTGTGACACCGGGCGGCCGGCGTGAGCGTGCGCGGGGCAGGCGCGGGCGCGGACGCGGGCGGCGCGACCGCGGCGGCCGGGCCACGGCTCGGCGCGGCGCGGCGCGGTTGCTGAACTTGCCCGCTCGGGGCGGCCGCGCGCGTCGCCGGCTCCACGTGCGGTGCTCGCCGCCGCCTCCCGCTCGCCCGCCCGCTCAGGTCCTCGCTCGTCACGTCCGGCGCTCGTGTCACGTCCGTGGCGCGTCTCGGCAGCCGTCGTTTCTTCGCCGCGGGCGGTTCTCGAACACGCGTTTCCCAGGCGGCGCGTCGCCCGCCTTCGGCGGCGGCCGCGGCCGCGTCAGCGCTGTTTCAGCACACGCCTCACGTGTGGAAATAGAAGTAGGCCAAGCAGCATTCCTTAAGGAATTCCGGATGAAAAAATTGCACTCGCTCGAACGGAGTAGTTATCCGCAATGCCGTCTTTCCTTATAGTTCAAAGGCAGGGCGGGGGAGGGGCGGCTTCCGCAAATCCCTCCTCGGAATGAGAGACGGCGGGGGGCGGGGCGGGGGCGCGGGCGCGCCCCTTGCACCTGCGGGGGCGGAAACGAAGGTTTCGGGGCGTGCGTGGTTTTGTTTACGCGTAGCTAAGCGCGGGGAGGGGCCCAATCGTGGGCCGGATAAGGTCGTAATTCAGAGCAGTGCCACTTACGTGTGAGTCGGCGCGAAGGAGCGTCGGCACGCGTGAGCGTAGGACGCGTGCTAGAATGAGTGTGTTGGTATTGTGCGTGCGTGGTACTGGTTGTGTATGTGCGTGCGTGCATGATCACCAAAGCTGCATCGATGAAAATGTTTTCGTCCTTTCTCTCCTGTCTCAGATGCAGCATTGCCGCTTCGTGTGTTTTTGTCAAAAATTCCGGTCCACACTACCATGTAACTTCCCTGAACTAGAAATAGTAATATTGACCTCGTCTAGTGACGTAGACTGGAGGTGGATGTGTTGATGTTTCTTGCGCATGGATCGTAGAAGGGACATGGGATTTCCTTCAACAGGGTTTTGGTTATTGTTGTGCATAGGGTTGGGGTCGTTGAGGGCAGTGGCGAAGCTTGAAAAGATGAATATGCTTCATTTGACGTCATGTTTAAATGTTGGCGGATGGAAAGTTATTTATGGACAAGAATTTGTTGATTGGATGGGTGAGTTGGAAAATGAAAATATTTTAACGAGCAGATAGGGCCATTTAAATAGTGACAGATACGGCAACCACCCGTGTAGTCTATCCCGTCTCAAGGCAAAATTATGGTTCTAACGAATGTATGACATTTTAATGTGGTGTATTTGAGTAATTATGGAAACGATCAGTGTATGACTTAAAATTTTCATTAATTGAAATTTCACTCCTATAATTTCATTTTTTGTTTTGATTTTATTCAATAATTATTACCATTCCATATTTATCCCAACATTATGATGGGATAAAAATATTGCGTTAAATTATCATTTGTACTTTGAAATCTCACAGAACCTATTCGTAATCATTAACGTTGTTATATCAGTGTACACACGCGAGGAATCCAAGTAACGTATTCACTTTTTAAGTGAAATATTATACCTCCTATGGTTAAATAGTTATTCCTTATTCTAATTGTAGATAGTGCTTGGAATTTGTAATCTTTGGATAGTGATACACAACAAAGTTTACAACCATTCCGTAACATATCCGGCCTTTGTTATTGTTTATAATTATCGAAAGAGGGATTGAACCATATTATGCCTGATTTTTTTCAGAATTATTGTATAGTACTGAGATACATTGTGATTTTACTAATTTAGAAAGATAATTGATATATTTTTCTCCACTTTTTAGATAATCCTTCAGAAACAAATTATTGCTGTGGATATGAAAGTTTTGTCATTCAAAGATGCATTCAGTTGTTTTATGTGTGCAATACACAATATGCAATATTATGTGTTCAATTTTATGTGTGCAATCAAAACATTAGAATCAGGGATTTTGAGTTATAAGTTCAGTACGACAGCATGCAAACAAATTGCATTTCATGAACATTCAAATACTAGAGATATCGAGCAATATTTATTATCGAAGTATTATTTCGTAAATAGCATTGATTGGTCTTATATCCATTTTGATTTTTCGTTCTCATTTCCAAACCACGACTTATTATTTCGTAAACAGCATTGATTGGTCTTATCCTTTTGATTTTTCGTTCTCATTTCCAAACCACGGCATTTTGATGTTAAACGTCTTATTGAACTTGTATCATTTGTACTATATTCTGACATTTTCATCTAATTAGGACTAAAACAGTTTATCCTTCGCATGCTTATTATTGTAAATCATTAAGGCAGTCATTATATGCATAAAATAAAGGCAACACGCATTTGGATAGCATGTGTCATTAAAAGCATTTCAGTAGCAATAACTGAATCAAAATGGCCTTCATGTCTGCGAAATATGTTTTATTTTAGAGATTGAAGTTGGGTTAATAATCAGAAAATATTTACGTGGGTTTGGCTACCAAAGCGGTAATTAGTGGGCTATATTCGCGGAAACAAAAATATTTATGAATTGAATTAATATGGTTTATACGATATATATTGAGGCATGCATTGCTTTCCACATCTCCTTCACTTCTGGGTACGCCTATGCTCTGTGCTGGATTCGAACCGGCTTCTGCCATTTGCCTTCGGTCAGCGTTTAGGAAAATATTTAAAGATCTGAAATAGAAATTCTGAATTGATCTTTTTTCTATTCATCTATTACTAAAAGAAAGCAATTGCAATTATATATTGTGAAAGAGTATTTATAGCATAAATAGTGAATTGACAGCCATCATAGGGGTAAGGCTGTTTTCGTGGAGACAACAATACATGAATGGAAGTGACGTGACATAACGTGACGAGAAGAAGTTAAACGGAGCCCCCGCCCTTGACTCCTATTCTGCTCCCCACTCTACACTGCAGTCGCACGGGTTGTCTCCATCACGGTGACTCGGTTGAGAGAGATCAATGCTGTTGTGCTAATGAAATTTCTTTCTGTTCTAACTCCTTGTTTCTCTACATTCCCGCCCTCTTTTATTGACCATTTGCACTCGTAAGAATATTCCAGCAAACTGATTGTATCCAGGATTAGATCGAATTAGTATTAATCGGTAAAATTCAACATTAAATTCGCAAATAAGAGTATCTCACTCTTTTGCATCATAGGACACACTTCTACGTTGCACATTTCGATATTTTATACTCGTGCGGTTCCATAAAACTCATTTCTTTATTCTGAAATATTTAAAAAAATGAGTATTGCAACAATAAATTTTTGATGAATTTTCATTTGTGCGAGATGAATTAAGAAACTGTTCTCTTTGTTACTAAAAACATTCCATTCTTCTCGTGTAAATCAATGCACTAATGACTTAGCTCCATTATTTGAATTTCTCATCAATAAATGTGAATACATTTGTGATGTTTAGGTTTGTCAAAATTATTTATTTCGTTGTAAGTGAAAATGCTGTAATATATTGTGACATTTTCTGTACTACAAGCATGTTTTTAGGAACTTGTAATCCAAAATGTTTATATTCGACAACACACCTCTATTGCTTATATCCAGGCGACATATCCAGGGAACAATATTTTCGTGACAAGTTTTAATCTGTGCAGCTAAGATATTATCGTTTCTTCACTTCAAATCAGAAATCAAACTGCATTAGAAATTTTAAAGGGAGGCGTTGCTAGGCAGTGTTAGAAATGCATTTACTTCACTACATTCTTCTGAATACTGAAGTTGGAAGGTATTTCTTTGTCAAGTAATAAAGTAATACGTACATAGAGTAGTCAGACGTGTGAGCCGGGCGGAGCAGGGGGGGGCATGCAAAGAGACACGGAAACGTAAGGAATACGAGTCCAGCTTTGTAGATTAATCGCTGTACCATCTACACTATTACCTGAGTATAACTTTTGGGAAATAATGATTGTGCATCGTAATATTTCTATGGATGTTGAAGGTCTGGAATACAGGGATGCTCGACGGAACATAGCTATACATCAAAGGTTCCAACTGTGCAAAAACTTTGTTTACATTCACTTCAGCGATATTATTAAATACTAAAAAAACATAATAGACTTCTGGAAATAAAATAGAAGGATTTTGAAGTCTCTCGTCATACATCCATTTAGACGTAAAATAGCACTATTCAAATTGAGTAAGGGCACGTGTATTAGCAAAATTCTCCATAGGATAGATTATATTCCCAACTTACGTCAATAACGTAGACAAAACACACATTTGAATGCTAGCCTTTTTAGTATTGTCTGAGATGCATGCGGAGGTATGTATTAGTATATATGTATGTATGTATGTGTGTGTGTACGTGCGTGAGGCCTCCAAAATTTGAAAGCCTGCTGCTTTCGAAAAAAACCCTTTAAATAAAATTTGTAGCCCTGACGGGGGTGTTGGGTGGTGTGGTTGGGATCGGGGTGACTGGAGACGAAAAGGGGGGCGTGGGGGACGTGGTCGCGGGCGCCGCTCGCCGCACGGGGGGCTCCACGGGAGAATGCAGCGTGGCCCCGTGAGTCCCCCGTATTGTTCGGGCGGCGAGGCGGGCGCCGCGTCACGTGAACGCGTACGCCGCGCCGTCACGTTGGTATGCGGGCCCGCGGCCGGCAGGCCGACTGCCCGCCCGCCCGCCCGCCCGCCCGCCCTCCCGCCGCCCTCCCGCCGCCCTCCCGCCGCCCTCCCACCCTCCGCCGCCCTCCCACCCTCCCGCTCGCTCGCACACCGCCCTCCCGCCCGTTCTCCGCCCGTTCTTCCGCCCGTCCTCCCGCCCGTCCTCCCGCCCGTCCTCCCGCCCGTCCTCCCGCCCGTCCTCCGCCCGTCCTCCCGCCCGTCCTCCCGCCCGTCCTCCCGCCCGTTCTCCCGCCCGTTCTCCCGCCCGTTCTCCCGCCCGACATCCCACTCGCCCGCCTGCTCGCTCGCCCGCTCGCCTGCCCGCCCTCCCGCCCCGCCCCGCTCCGCTCGTTCACCCGCCCGCCTTCCCGCCGCCCGCCTTCCCCCGCCCTCCCTCCCGCGCCCTGCCCCGCCCTCCCGCCGCCGCTCGCACCCCGCCCCCGCCCTTCCCCGCCCGTCCTCCCCTCGCCCGCCCGCCCTCCCGCTTGCCCGCCTGCTCGCCCTCCCGCCCCGCTTGCTCGCCAGCCCGCTCTCCCACCGGTCTCCCACCCTCTCGCCGCCCTCCCACCCATCCTCCTCGCCGCTCGCTCGCCCGCTCGCTCGCCCGCTCGCCCGCCCGCCCGCCCGCCCGCCCCCCGCCCGCCCGCCCGCCCGCCCGCCCGCCCGCCCTCCCCCCGCCCGCCGCTGGTTCGAAGCCGCGCGGTGGGCGATGAGATGCCGGAATGCGGGGTGGAGGCTGGACGGATGGGCGGGGACGGATTGCGTCTGGACTCCGTTGCGAGCAATGTTCTTTTTAACCAGAAACTGAGCTATGTACGAATTTGAATTTATTCCTGTGAAAGTATGTGATGTTAAATATATTTCAAACATTGTTTTCAACTACTTCGTTTATGAAACGGGAGTGTTAAAGCGGAATGTCTCAGAGAAATGGCGTGTGAATGGAAGAAAAACTGATTTCTGATTCCACGATGCTTTCCTAAAAACTATTCCTGAGTGTTTCTGAACTACAGGTTTTCATGTGGTGGTGCAAACTTATAGACTTGAGTAAGGTGCAAATATCAAATCTTACCAAATTGAATATTCTAACCAAATACTTCAGTAGCAGTATTTGCGATTCGTGTGAATCCTGGAATTTCTAAGTCCGATGTTGACGACACATAGTGCAAAACACGTAATAGTGTGGAATAAACAAGCTCCATAACCGCATTTACATATTCAGAACTCTGGAATGTGGAGGGCATTGAACTAAAGTTGTGGGAAAGAATTCCAGGTTATTGAGCGTCGATCGAACTGACACGAAAGAGTTCCATAAAAACATGTTTCTCGCATGATATTGCAGATTCCTGACTTTCTACGAATTATTCAAGTCTTTAATTTAATTTTTTGCATTACAAATGTACTATTTATATATGTATGAAATAGCAATGCATTTAGGACAACATTAGCCCTCGGAGTTTTGTAATAAGATTTGATTATGAATCTGAACATAAACAATCCTCTCTTGTGAAGTATTCAAAAATATGGATCACGTTGCCCGTTCAAGTGCTTTGTGACCGGCGCTGGTGCACGGATTGATTCAATGGACCGTACGCTAGCGTCGTCACCGTCACCCTCCCACCATTGCGTCTGCGATGGCCTTGCCAACGTAGCCTTCACAAACGCCCGAATCGCTGCCATCGTCGCAAGGCCTATGTGCTGGTAACATGCCGAGTGTTGCAATCTTTTCTTATTACTTACCTGTTGCCGTCACCGCATGCCTTATATTTAATTTATACCCACAGTAATTTTACTTGCTATTACTCGTACAGTAGTATTGTCTCGATTATTCGTCGGTATCAACAGTTCATTGCAGCTGACCAATGCTGCAGATCCCGAACATGCATTCTTCCGCGTGAAACTACAGCAGACGCTCTAACCCAGAGAGAACATATTATGAACGAAAGCCAATGGTACGAATAAGGTAACCTGACATTGAGATTCCACCTCATTTTAATGGAGCCCTCGTGCCAGTGACCACCCTGATATATTGACACCGAGAGCCTAAAAAGCTTCTCAGGGCAATGGTATCTTAAATAAAAATTGATTATAGGATCCATCCAGCTTCCTCAACTTTGTTCGTTTCCCGAAACCCCTGACTGAGCATGGAAATTTGACAAGGAGCGGAAACTTCAACTGCAGGTTTATCGTTTCAATCGCCATCGCTTAACTCACAGGTGGTTCATTGTCAGATGTCGTCACCGACGATTGAATACGACAAATGCAAGTGTCTGAATCTGAGGCTACCGTTTTCGTATCCAACACTTCGTAAAATCCTCGATATTTCGCCCTGCATTTCCTCGGAATCTTCTGCCTTCTTTGCCACGGCCGTTTTGACACGAACGTAACCCCAAGTCACATGTGACGCTCTGCATCCCCGTCCTCGCCACCAGTTCGTTCTTGCCATCGCCATCTCATCGCCCCCCGTCCCTGCTCTCGTCGTCTCGGCGTCGGCCGCCGCCTTCCCCGCCTCCGCCGCCGTTCCCGCCACCGCGACCGGCGCGCCGCCGCTGCCAGAGTAAGGCTTTTGTCTCGGGAGGGCTGGGTGCGCGGCGGCCGGCGCGGCCGTCTGCTGGCGCGTGCGGGATTCGAAACCGGTTCCCCGCGGCCCGGCGGCGAGCCCCGTCGGCTCCGCGCCACCACCGCCGTCGCCCGCCAACCGTTCACCACCAGCGACCGTCGCCAGCCCCGGCATTGAATCGACCACCACCTCCACTATCACCATCGCAAACACGACCTCCATCACCCCCACCACCACGAACTACGGGATTTTGCTGACGACAAATGAAAGGATATCAGCCTGAACGGAGTTCATCTTCGTTGTCGCCGGTTTTTGAACCACTATCATCGTCTTCACTTCCTTCACTGACTTAACCATTGCAATTGCCATCGCTGTCATTGTTGCTACCGCTGACATGTACGCATTCGGGACCGTTCACTACCTTCCCCCCGCCTATTGCCAGTTCCTCCGCACTGCCTGCCAATGCCACCGTCCCCCACTGCTATAGCTACTGTTCTTACCCCCCTGTTTGTGCCGTAACCACTGCCCCTGCCACCTATATTTCTACCATTACTACTATCGTCTCTAGGCGTAGGCCCGCGTGGCCGGATGCGCTTTTTCAAGGGCGATTCCTGCGCTGCTCTTGAGATCTCGACCTTGAAACACCACGATGCTTCGCGTTTTCGAAATTTGCGATTCACGTTCACGTACCTTGGATTTTCAATTATGATTAAACGGTCAACTTGTAATTGAAAACAATCGCGGATTCCAATCGCCATTTCAACATTCATTGTGTGTCTCAAGCAGCGGAAGAAAACTGAATAGCGAAATAGAGATCATTGTGGAATGCAAAATCATATTGAAAGATTTTTTTCACACTCTAAAAAGTACGTTATCGAGTCGTGATACGTGTGGCCGACGACTTATTAGAATTAAAATAATTGAATGTATAATTGTTACATTGATTAAGAGTTTTTGGAAAATGTTTTTGTTTAAGCTTGGCAGCGGTATTGGGAATAATGCTTGCTTTTTTAAAGCATGTACACAGTTAATATGTAATCTTTGACAACCACATTTTTTTCAGGTCTGAGTTTTCACAAGAAAAATATATTTCCTTTCTTTGGTAGGAAGTTTTTTGCAGTTGAATATTCTGTTTGTGTTTACATAATATTGCTGTATTCTGTCCAATAGTATCGAGAACGAAGATCATAAATATATTTAAAAGATCTTGGAATTGGTTTATACGCACGTTATTTGTTCATTAATTATTTAAAAATATAACATTTTAATGATAATTTCAATGAGCAATTATTACTCCCTTTGTAATATTTTATGTACAATTTTGTGGCGTATAAAACTTTTTAAGATATTTGGATAACACATAATATTATTTTTATGTGCTTGATGAAGGAAGAGAACATTTCATCAGTTCTCATCACGCTATAAGTGTCTCCCTTAAGTCGGTATCACGTCGTGCGTTGCGAGTGTACTGTATAAAAAGGTTAAAGATGCGCCTGTTCCTCTCTACCTTGTCTGCTACAGCATCTTGCGAAAAAAAACTGCTGGCTTTAAACGGTGATGACTTGCGAAAAATCTTGAAGGAGAGGATGGAAAACATTCTCGAATTCAGAGGAATCAGGCGTCACTTACAAGCTAAGAGAACTTGCCGTGAGAAATATCCCTCCATTTGTCCGGTTAATATGTTCCTTGGCATGTTTGTTTAACATACCTTTTGATTTCTGAGTAGTTCATCATAATATTGAAGCGCTTCTGTGTTCTCGTACTGGTACATCGTGGAAAGATTTCGTCAAAAAATTCTTCAACTTTTATACTATCCCGATAATCCAGCTGGTTGGAATATAATTTTATTTCTAAGGCGGCGTGGGAGGGGCATGTTTCACATCTCGTCATAGTCGTAGATATTTGAGCCTGTTCATTTTGTGTCTTAAGCAGCCTGACTTCATGGTGGAGGCATTTCATCTATCGTAAAATGAGATGCTATTGGACACTACGTGGTGTAGATCAGCAAACGTGTAACATCATTCTTCAAAACGGCATTGCTGCGTAAATGGCATAAATTATTTGGAACGAAAATGTTATTAGTAGAGTGAATATTGAAAATGTAAAGCAAATAATTAGTATGAAGTACGGAAACCTCGAAAACAGTTTCCAGGCGACACTGTTTTACTCGTTTAATTTTTCTCGTGGAATAATTTCAATTTGAGTGCTAAATCAGCGATTGTTCTGAAACCAAAATGACAGACAATTTTATTGTATTTTTAGGTGTATTTTTACATTCGCATTCCATTCATGGAACATCATTCTTACTCAATACGTCTTGAACCGAGTTTTTCTCCATACCGAACACGTTCCGCGCGTCGCTGACCCTTTCGCTTAGGTAGTAAAGTAGCTCTACTTGTTTTGTCCTCGTTCCAGCATAAAAGCAGTCTTGCGACAGTCAGTTTCCTTCAATGTCGCAGTGCCCTCAAGGTCAGCAACATTCTACATCAATATCAGTTTCCAATGGAACCTTTAACAAAAATAAATATCTGAATTTCGAATATACTATAATTACTAGTGACCTGCAGCAACAAAAATGCTGCTGAACAAAAACCTCATTAAATGATTTTCCAAAAATAGCACGGATAACCTCAACAACAACAAATAAAATACTCTCCTATTACACTGCAATGAATTAAATATTTTAATTCAAATAATTTTCACCTACGATGCAATAATATAGTAGTATATTCGGATACACAATTCTTTACATTTCAAGATGATTAATGAAGTTGCTGTTATGTTAAGTAAATATTTAATGACGAGTGGTCTCTTCTTGGAACCTTGCTGTCGCATGGCGTTATCTGTGTCTAAGAAGTGACGTACTGAGAATGAGAATTCAGTATGTACTAGCAGTAGGAGAATAGTCGGAATACCACAATCAAATATTTACATTAAAAAAAGGAAACTGTTTCATTGTTTGTGGATAGTTGCCGAGTTCCTGCGTATTTATTGAAACCATAGGCACCTCTCCCAAGGCCGGAGGCTGTAAAGTTTTTCGTCAATTTATACCTATATTCGAAATTTGTACCATTTAGATGAAATAAACTTAATTTTTCAAGTTTTCATTAGAAGCTTGACAAAAACAGCATTTTCACATTTGTCGTTGGCATACAAGAAAGTTATAATCTCAAATTTCATAATTTTTTAGTTTTATAAAGAAATGCAATTAGAAAATAGTGTATTTGGTAAACTTGTAAACTTTCACATTATTTGTTAAAGTGGTTCCTCTCAGGTTAAAATTGTTCTCATGCAAAATGATAATTTTTGGATGTTTCATTTTTCTTATATACCAATGATCCGATAATATTTACAAGGCATGATTTTAGGAGTTTGTTATTGACGATATGGATTTCATCTATTGTTTATGGACATTCAACCGGACACACTGGAATGTGGTGAAAATATCTTAGAAGTCAGTGGTTATTAAGTTTTTTTAATGAAAAGTGATGGTAAATCGATAATACATGTCTCCTCGTAACACTCATTCACCTCTCCAGTTTTGAGTGTAAACTTTAGCCATTTGAAAGGTGGGAGCAATTCATTGGCAATGAAACATTTGATTGCGGTTTGACGTGATTGCGTTTGTAGGAATATCAAAAAAAGAAAAAAAAATTATATTTGTTCAAGACATTTACGGAATGGTTATATGCTCTATTTAGTTTCCAAAATGATATTCCATCTATTATGACTTAACGGAACTCGCACAATAGGAGGCGTAAATGTTTGCCTTGGCGTGTTTTTAAAATCCAAATCATTAAAAGAACACTACGTATCTACATTTCGTGTGGCACGCAGCGCTCTTGTGTCTAAAGCTTCCTCTCGGTCGTGGAGCCTGCAGAAAAGGATTGGGCGGCGTACGACGGGTGCGCAGCGGGGGGGGGGGGGCGCGGCCGCGGCGGGGGGCGTTGCTCGGCGCGGGCGCGGCCGCCGAGTGGCGCGACGGCGGCGGTGGCGGTTCGTTCTCGAGCGCATCATTCAGCCGGGGTCACCCGGCGCTGGGCGGCGAAGCCGGGAGGGGGCGGCGGCGGGTGGGAGGGGCGCATTCCTGCGTGCCGCCGGAGCCAGGTGTGCCCGCGCTGATCCGGCGTCGAGCCCCGGGGGGGGGAAGGGGGGGTGGGCCGGCCGGCTGGCCGGGTGTACTCGGGCGCCGCCGCGACCGCCGTAGCGTCCATCCGACCACGCTTGCGGGATGTTGACGAGACTCAGGATTGGCCAGCTGCGAAAAATGCCGTTGTTTTAAATGAAGAAACTCCCCTTTGTTATTGTCATTCAGAATTTCAAGTAGAAGCTGATGTTTGTCCTCATGAAATTTGTTTCTCTATGATGCCTAACCATACGCAGTACGCTCCTTCCTCGTCGGCGTGGAAGTGTGGAATACAGTGTTCGCTTCTGAAACCTGACTGAAGAATTATGGTTTCACAGGCAGAGATGATGTGCAGCAGGAATAAGTCGACTTTCTGTTTTCATTGCAGTAATGTCTTCCACCACCACCCAATTTGTATTGCAAATAGCAATTTTTGTTTTTCTTAAATTTAATTTCAATTGAACTAAAGATAAATTCGTTTTTGGCTAATTACATTTAAATTTAAATTACAGTTGACATTAATCAGTTTGATGATCAGTGTTTGCAAAATTTTAATTGTATGTATCAACTCAATTTCACACACATTTAGAATTTGAAATTTAACATTTTACATAATTGTAAAGTAGAATTGAAATGAAGATGAAACATAGGCTGTCTGCTACTAAGGTTTTTCTTAATAAAAGTTACTTTTACCAATAATTACTTTTCTAGACAGTCACAAATACATTTATTAAAACATAAATGAACTCCTCCTAGAATTCAGCAAACCTAGGAACGTTCTTGTCAGTACTCTCTCCGTAGTAGGAGCGTTCACAGTCGACATTAGTAACGCTCATTTGTATATCGTGTGTAATTTTCTTCTTCTACAACTTTCATGTATGGTTTTTCTATAACTGGGCACTTGCCTTCCTACTCATAATTAATAATTTATTAATATAATTTAGAAGTAAGACGTCTAAAATATTTTTATCGTAATTTCAAAATAAAACCATTTGGTTTTGCTTTAACAGTCATAATCATTGTTTGAATTTTATATCTGTTTTATTTCAACATGTTCTCAAGAACGATTGACAATTTCTAATGTTTAAAATTTTAAATTAGATCTCGAATTTATATCATTTTTAAATTTGAAAATGTTAATGGGTTATATCGAGATTTCTAATGTGATTGTAAACTTATAGGAAATGTGTTTTCAACATCATACTTCCTATCAAGGTCAACGTTATCATGATATTTCAACCAATTCTTTGTAAAGTATGTATTCATCTAAATTTTTTAAAATTCATTGTGAATTCTAAACACACTTATTTTATCTTAATATAAGTTGTTTTAATTTTTATTAATTTTAAATTTTATTTACATTAATAATTATTAAATTTCTTATTTTAGTTGACATATTGTTTAAGGTCTGATGATGGAGGCACAACTTGACCTCTGAAACGTTGCCACGCTGTTTCTTGTTTCAAGATACCATTGTAATGGAATAATCATTTTGTTTTAATAAATGGGTTTGCGACTGTCTATAAAAAGTAATTATTGGTTAATTAAAAATTAATTCAATTTCTTTTCAAACAATTTTTTTTTGAATAAAATTTTAATAAAACGTATTTTTCGGCCTGGATAGCCGATGTTGCTAAGGCAGACAGGCCGTAGCTGCCTCGGCTCGAAGGGTCCCGGGTTCGAATCTCGCCTCGGACATGGATGTTTGTGTGTGTTCCTGTTGTTCCTTCAGTTACCCCTATAGGTAAAGCAATCACAGTGGTCACTATACGACCAAACTGTTAAAATCGCCCTAGAAAAGTATTTTCAAGAAGTGTTTAATTGATCGATCTATAGAACTGAAGTAGGATTATGGTGCATTCGCCTCTGTTTGCGATTAAAATTTTGAAGATATCGCGCAGCTTGGCACCTCATTTCCGTGTTCCAGTTGGCAGATGTTTTTTCGAATGGATTCGAGGAAGACTCAAAGGCATATGTAGACTAGAGCTATGTAGATTATTTAGGTATTTTTATATACTTATTTAAAATTTAAAAAACAATCAAAACCGGTGTGACGTACTATGGAAGTCAAGTGCAATCTGCACTTTTTTCACCTCCGGGATCCCTACTCTCGCTCTTATACTATATTAAACAATAAATATTCGCTCACCTGTAGCAAAAATTATTTGGAATGGAAGATGAACTACAGATTTTAGCACATCCCTTATCACGCCCACGAGAAGGAATCGACTTACTACCGCGAGAAGGAGGAGACTGGTTATTTTAATGACTGTTTTCTCCACTTACACGATAATACGAATTTATTTGTAAATATGTATATATTAGTGAGAATCATAATTGAACATTTTGTTATGATTGCAATGTTTGCACTATCAGCTCACAATTTGCTGAAGGTCAATGCAATATACGCAATGCAATATACCGAATGCAATATACGCAAAAGGAATAACTTCATTTTGATTGTACATCTATCCGATTTACGTAATTTATACTTCCGAGGAAAGAAAAGGACATGGTTTATACGAGGTACCATTTTGAGACTCACATTTCATATGCCTTCACCTACAAAAAGGCAGAATGTGTCAGATTGTTCGCCGTAAACATAAAAATGGTGCCATCTGCGGAGGATCAGAATAGATTAGCGTTAAGACGTGTTGGAATTTCTAGGACTAGAAACAACCGGCATTGCATAATTTTTGTGAAAATACAGTATAAGACGTGATTTTTTTCAGTAAGTTCAAGGTTAATGAGAATAACCAGTGAGTTGCAGATCGATTTATCGTCATGATTTGCCTTCCGTATCATCCAAATCCGGTTTTGAACTGCATTTTTTTACCTCTTGAAGTGCTCACCTTGATATCTCTAAATCAACTGCTTCGTCGAAAAACTTTGGTAGAAATGTGCTGTTATAGCTTGCTTGTGTCTCAGAAGGAGAGGGATTGTTTGGAAAATTTTTATTCATCATAGGTGCTGCTTTCGACGCTCCATATTCACGTAAATAACCAACAAGGCTATCTGCTTACAAATTTATTATTAATATTCATAACGTACGTATAGTGAAACATTGACATTATGCTGTAGAGTATAATATAATGTTTTTGTAGGAAAATAGCCCTTATATTCCAAGGAGTGTTTGGTCTGAGGTTACGTTATTGCCGACATTAATACATTAAAAAAAATTTTCTTTAAAAGAAGGTTTGAAGAAACCGTAACCACCGAAGTTCCTTGTTCACTTCTGAGCAATGCGGCATATTTTGTATTTAGTAATGTAGAAAAATGTCAACGCCATTCGTGTAGCGAATTAGTTTGTTATTTTGACTAGTTTGATTGTCTACTATTTGTGTCTTTGAAATTTTTGTGTTAGTTGTGAACAATAAACGGGTACATTTTCAATCGGTAGTGGTCTCTGTTGATATGTGTTACTGGTTCTATTCCGTGTCATTCAACGGTGATGGTGTCTTGCTCTTTTGTCTTGCGCAGCTTCCATTTGTTTCTGTCGCTAGACGTCGCCTCGACGTCTTGCATTCCACAATTATCACCCGAGATAGGGGCTCTATTCCCATGTTTTGTTTCTGAGGTAAATACCACACGACTACCACCTGATAAGTGAAGGACTGGGCTTTTATTTACATGGCTCGGCAGATTACATGTGGGAAGACCTTAGAGTCTCATATTGAGGACAATATTGGGCCTCAGGAATGTGAATTTTTGTATTGCGTTTTTTGTTTGTGTCGAATCATTCTAGCAGTGAGTGCAGTGAATCGCGTGATATTGCGTCATTGGAGAATTCGAGAGGGCAAAAAAGTCGGAGTTTCACGAAAGAACTGAAAGTCCATTTTCCGAATGTAATTCGAAGTCAAATTAAAGTGACGATTCATGTACAGGTTACCCAGAAATATGAAGTGTATTTCAGATTTCTTAGTGGATTTTGTCCACAGACACGTGAGCTTTGAAGGATCTGAGAATAAATAATGAAATTCATCGTTTAGTATTTTCAGATGGTATAAAAGTGGAGCAATGGAAAAATTAGTGTGTGTGTGTGTGTGTGTATATATATATATATATATATATATATATATATATATATATATATATCGCAATGTACATGTTCATTATCGAAATTCATAATTCTTAATTTGCCTAAAGAACTTTTCAAGAATTCTATTTATTATTATATTATTACTATTATTATTTATTAGTTTTATTAATATTTAATTCTCCGAATTGTTTATTTCCTGCAACATATTCCCAGGATGATTGAGAGCACCGTCAGTCTATCAATCTCACACTTCGAAAATGACGGAATCATCCCTGCCCACATCAGGACTTGAACTCGAAAGAATAATGATTTAAATTATATAATCAATAATAGTTAACAGTGTCGATAAAAACCTTTCTTCTTGCCGGGGAGCCGGCAGCGAACCCACGGTCTCCGCACGTACAGCACGAGACAGATCCGCGTGAGCAGGCAGGCAGACCGGGGCTTCTGCTCAGCAACTCCACCTCCTGCTGCACGCGGCGGCCACCGCTGGCCCCAGCCCTCTCCACCGCCTCCTCCTCCTTTCCTCCTCCTCCTCCTTCTCCTCCACCGCCGCCGCCGCCCCCGCGCGCCGCATTCCATGGCGGGTCCGCGCGCGCCGGGAACCAGCCGCGGAGAGCACCGGCCTTCGCCGAAGCGACCGCGCCGAGCCCGCGCCCGCGCCGCCGCCGCCGCCGCCACTGCGTGTTGCGAACTTTTCTCCATATGCTCTTCTGCAGCTGGGGCTTCGTCGGAATTCTCGTTTGGGACAGCATTCTGCTATGTACTCTTCCGAAATGTGGGCGGCTTACGGTCTCTCCTTAATGTACGGAGCGACTTGTAGCGATGTGCCCAACGTACCAGCTCTTTGGGTACCGAGACTCAAATAAACGGACGCTTTGTGTATATTTTGTTGTGGATAGAGTAGGAAAGCGGCAGGTTTTATGGGAGTTTCCACGTTTCCCACCATTCGTATTCCACCTTTGCTTTGACACTATCCCATTATTAACGGCGTACGAATTCTGATTTGAGGATGAAGGACAATGTAAGCAAACAATCAAGAACAGGCCATCATCATCATCATTAATAATAATAATAATAATAATAATAATAATAATAATTTATTATTATCTCTAAATTACTTTATGTGAGTGGAGAAGGAATAACATACGCCTGTTACGCCTGTTTTCAGTGTCGCCATTGCAATATTTGTAATACTCATATTAACAGAAAATCAGTTTGAGATGGGAAATATTGATTGCTTGTTTATTTTGATTCTTAATGCGTCAACCTATATGATCATTATTGTCATAAGTGTAGTACATATTTTATCCCAGGAGATAGCAATGTTCTCCGCTAGAATGTGAGATCCGGCGCCGAACAACACGTCAAGGTTGCTGCTATTTAAGGGGGCACTGCGGCACCCGGAACAAATTCACAACTGGTGTCTCGACATGTGTGTTTGTGCTGTGCCAGTGTAAGGGTTTGTGTGTAAGGGGAAATGAGGGGACAAAATCAGGAAAAAGCACGCGATTGGTGGTGCGTTTGTTAAGGTACTGTTCCGGTATTCACGTGATACAAAGAAACCACGGAAAACTACCAAGCGAATCAGCCGGCCGCTAGAATTCTTGAGAGAGAGTGAATTGAATCTAGGTATGTAATGTTGACACTCTGCCGCTGTCTGATCTCGAACCCTAGGACCTCCCGGTTAGAGAATCTGCAGTGGCAACAGCTGTTACCGTGAAACATCTCAGCTCATTAAAGAGGAAATATTCTTGAAAATGCGAAAGATATGTAGATGAAAATAATATAATTTTCTGACCAGAAGATAGATATAAGAATACTGTTATTTTTTCCGTGTTCCGTATTCTATTTGAAAAGATGTTTTCTAATATCTCTTTTATATCAATGAAAAATTAAATTGTAAACTGTAATTCGTGATTTTAAATATTCTTTGTGAGGCCGAAAATAATCTTAATCTGAGACTAAAATTCCAATAAATTAAACAAGTATTTGTCCCTCATAGTGTTAATATTCTTCTCAAATATTCTCCTTTGCTCAGAACGAAGAAAGAAATATCCATAGAATTTTTAAATGTTACATGTTAAGTACCTTGCAGATCAACCATAGTTGCTTGTCGCAAGTAGTAAAGGAATCAAGATATATATTTTCACATTTGTTTAGTGAACCTTCAAATTGCACAGAAGGTTGGAAATTTAATTTTCGACCCTTTTTTTAAACTTTCGAGCTGAAAGTTGACTTTATTATACTACGAATGTGTTACGTATAAATGTAACACATTGATGCAAAGAGAGATAATGTAAAAATTCATTTCATAGTAAATTTTTGGTGGTTATTTAAAACGTGTAATTAAAAGCTCTAAACAATTTTTTAAAAGTTGCAATCAAACATTTATTATTAATTACAATTATTATAATATAACAAACAGCAATTATTTTCAATAGTCTTCTCTTTTCTTCCCTAAAACTTCGAATTTGGTAATAAACCTTTAACGTGACAAGTCATAAAAACCTTGTTAGCATATAAAGTAATTTGGTCTCCGGATTTGAATGTCCTATGTTTGTTGGAAAAAATTGTGAAATATATAGTAAGATGTAGTGGTTACTAAAGATGGACTTACATTGATATGATCGCGTCATTGTGAACGTTGGAATGGAACAAATTTTATCATGCTCTTAGATGAAATTGCATTGGTGCCATACAGAGTCTGTATAAAAACTTGTAATCTTAACGGTCATAGTGAAATACATATTGGTGGCAGTATCGACAGAATAAGTTAAAAAATATTTATTTGCTATTATTAGTTACTACAAGATATTTTAAATTACTGGAGTCAACTCTGGGCCTCAGCACCTCATTCTTGGAATTATTTGATTAGACAGTTTACGTCACGTTTAATAATGACCGTACAACACTCCAGGGTTTCTGTTATACAAATTTGTATTGAATTCAGGCAGAATGAGTGAATTATAACCAGTATTGAGCAATTGAGAATATTCTTTTTTCTGATGTTAAACTTTGTTGTAAGTTCAATATTTTAAAATACCGAGAATTATCATGGTGTCCATATATTTGTGTAAAAAGTAGGGCCCGCATCCGCATCTATGGTCCACCTGCATGCTGCTGGTCGCAACCTTCATAGTCGTTTTGGAACAGTGGTACACAACGAAATCAGAGCAGATACTATATTCAGTATTCATAACTGTTACAAAGTGTTGTGTTGTCAGTTATAACTGACCACACACAATTGGGAACAAGATTTCTAAATTTTAAATTTAAAACAGTCGGATTTACTACCGTGAAAACAAACATTAAAAATGCATTAAATAGGTGGGAATTGAGGCGCTCGGGTGTAAATAGTCAGTGGTAACTTTCATTTTACCTCTCAGGGAAATACTTTGTGAAACAACAGTTTTACACGTAAGGAGAGACACAAGCAAACACGTACGCGCGAATTGTCATTTCATTTTTGGTTCAATCTTGACACCACTTGGAATATAATTAGCTCTTCTTCATAAAGACCAATAATTTCGCATTCGTTACCCTGAATTCGAGTAATTCATTAAAATTTCAATACTTTAAACGACGCATAAAATATGGTCTTCCATCGTAATTTCTAAATTTGATTTTTTTACGTCGCATCCGCTTTAGGGAGGGTCAATAATGAATTAATGAATATCCTCGTATTTCAATTACCAACTAAGGTTTGGTTTGGTTTGGTACCAACTAATGGTTTGATAGGTTTTTCACCGTTTCTTTAATCTGGCCCACTGTGCACCGTTGTTGCTTTCCTGGAGGGCCCATGAACCCGCGGCTGGCGCTGCTCCTCTCGCAACGTCTTTTTGCCTCGAAGCTTCTCAGAATCTTGGCCAGCGTCGCACTCTCATTTGCTTTTTACTAGGAAATTCAGTGTACAAAATTGAGTTGAGAAGGACGTAGCCAGTTTCGATGTGTTTTTTCGTTGGCTGCTCATGATGAGCTGCGTGTTAACAAAACTCTGTATTCTAATTTGAAGACCGCGATTCGACCTTAGTAAATTAATAATTATACGATTCAGAATCCTTGAAGAATAAAAAAAAATTGATTATTTTTGTAAATACTTTTCTTGTACAAATTGTTTTCTCGTATTTAAAAGTGTGGTGCATTTTAAAGTATTAGACCTCAGGTTATAGAAATCGTTATAGAAATGAATCACTTCGGCGTACGTGATTGCTAATTTCTGGAGGGTAACCCCTAAGTTTATTTTTTATTTAGAAAAATTAGTTTTATTTGGTGAAAGCCTAGTTTTATCTTAAGTGTTACGTCTCTTACACTGTCAAAAATCTATTAATTTGTTGAATGTGTTCAAATTTTATTATACGTGAGTCGATTCTGCAGTATGTTAATATCTTGGCTACTTTATTCGAAATTTGGGAATGTCATTATGACACTTATACGAACTTAAAATTAGCCCTAATAAAACAATGGAAGCGAGTACTTCACGTACTTGATAACAATTGTACTCGCAGATCAGCGCTCCTCTATGCTCGCCAACATCAAATCTCAAAAAAATTCCGATTGTGTACATTGTGCATGTCACCCACGTCGTTGATTGCTACCCGTACCTGTCGCCGACTGCCCTGCTGATGGCCCTCCCCGAATCGGGTCGTCGCAAACTCTCTCCTCCTGTATGGCACGTCCGAATACATGTCACGTAAGGGAAGACCCTAAATTCGCAATACGCCAAATAGAACCATCGGTTGTCAGTGCAGCCAACTAAGCAGCGTATACGTTTAAGGAACGTATTTTCTGTGTCTTCTGTCTATTAGGAGTAATTTCATTACTTAAAATTAAGTATTTTCTATTCTTGACAACGTTTTTGAACTTCTGCTTATCTAAATCTACCCTTTTCCCGTTTAATTTTGAAAATTGAAATTGCACTGTACTCCAACACCCGAAGAACCGCTCTGTACTTCCTTGTAGTCTAGGGTGTGAATTCGAGATTTCTCCGGGGCAGGAATTCAAAACTTGATAAAGGAACGATTAAAGAATAGGTAGTAAGACGAATACTATATTCGCATTTTACGCAACGCATTTTAAATGAATCCTAATCATGATTTCAAGAATGTTTTCTTGTCCGTTTTTTGCCACTTGAATTCAGTCATTTGGACACTTCACAGTGTGAAAATCATAACTATTTATCGTTCGTGGACTGCAATAGTGACACAACCCAAAAAATCAGGTGTTGAAATAAATGAGTTAGCAATTTTCACTTTGTATTGAAATGCATTATTCTTGCATTCACACTTCTGCTATTTGTTGTTGGAATACTGCACTGTAAAATATGTTGAGGTTGCTTCTGGGAGGTAGACCGATCTACATTTCTGGAGAATGCTTTAACTCAAAATTCGTATTTTTTGGTGTGCCTCTATCGCCGTCAACGATCGATTTATAACAGATAATATAGATTAAATATATCACTGGCAAGGATAAATGAATACCGTAATTACGCGAATCGAATGCGCACCTTTTTGACCATATGTAGTGCTCAAAATCGTGGTGCGTATTAGATTCAGGTGCAAATCCGTTCCGTAGAAAGCTAATATCTTCATTCAACTTTTCATTTATTACGTCTCAATGCATTGCTGGAGGTTTCAAATCCAACTTCGTTTAATTTATCGTTGAACTATTATTGAGGGCTTTTTGTTACAATATGGAGGGCAAACAGAGAAGAACGTCTTATGATGCTTCATTAAATCGTAAAGCAGTTAAAATGCTAATTATGTGTACGATAAATCCATTGTTGTATTACATAAATTTAAATAAAAGACCGTTGTTCTGTCGTTGATGCACATTACATTCGATACAAAAGCTTTTTTCAAAATTTTAAGTTTCAAATATCGGGTGCGTATTAGGTACAGGGGATTCCCAACTCTCGAAGAGGGAGGGGGCGACCCCCTCCCTGTCATTTCGCGTCGTGCTGTAGGCGGCTGCGAAAGTGCGCTCGCATACGCGCGCGTACTGCGCCGCCCGCACGTCCGAATACTAGCACACCTCGATGCCTCTCGCGCACGCGCTCTTGAAAGAAGGTCAACATTTCGGAAACACTTTCCCCCGCAGGCACTCCCGCCGCGCGTCCTCGCCGTCGCCCGCCTCCCACTCCGCCCCCTTTCCGCTTTTCCCCACCCTCTCCTCCCCCTCCTTCCCTCCGTCGTTCGCGCGCGCGTTCATGTCCCCGTGTGTCATACCCGTACACGAACGAACGAAGGAACGAACGGCGTTTTTTTAAATTTATTTATTTTATTTTTTTTACAGATCATACATAGTTTAGTACATATAGCACTTTACATATGTATTGAAGGCTTACATTCTAAATTACCTTAAAATTAAACTAAAAACTAATTCGGGTGAGGAAATCTTTTCCAGACACCTCTAAAAACAATCTATTTCGACAAATTTGGTTAGGAATGCCTGGTATGGATATCTATTTTTTAATCGGGTTCTATGAGGAGTTTTGCGGAGTCTGAAGTTGTCTAGGTGTGGGATTTGAGGTATGAAGTGATAGAACTGGGTTGAGAGATATGTCAGATGGTGTTGTATGGAATCAATTTGAAATTCTTTGTGGAGCTGTGAGTTTGAGACAAACCAAGGAACATTTGTGATAGTTCTAAAAAACTGGTTTTGGACTATTTGGAGCTTGTTTAGGTTTGTTCTTGCAGCGGAGATCCAAACTGGCGATTCTCAAAGCCTTTGCACTTGGGGTCGGCCTTCTGGAGGTGCGGTGGGGAGGGGTTGCGCGGCCTGTTACGTGCTGGAATTCTTTGGCTCCAGAGGCCTCGAAGGTGTTACTTTATATTTTGTGGTTCTTGTTGGCCGGTTCTGGTTTGTACTTTTAATGCGACTTTAAGAAAAGAGAAACAAACAATATTTGCACAAAAATAGACGATTTTCTACTACATTGGTAGAAATTGGGTGATAAGACTTGTAGGTGGTAGGCATGGTGCTGGAATTTTGCTTTTTTTAATCATGTGATTATTTGATATGGTTTGTGGACTGATTTAAGAGATTTTCTGTTTTTTTTATTTAGCTCTGGTAAAATGATATGCACGATAGATAACGTGCATGATATATAAACACTGTTTTTGTCATTGGTAATGTCTTTTTGGTTGGGCTAAGTGGTTTCTGAATGTAACATTATTCTGAACGAGTCTTATCATTTTATTGCGTACGTCATGATTTGATAAAATTTATGTTTGTTTTATTGGCAAATTCCAGATGCAAAATAATATTTGATATTGTTAATAATTGTGATTACTTGCTTTTAGTATTAATTTTATTCACAATAATTATAGGATGGAAGCTAAGATGTTGTCCCTGACGTTACACATTGCTCAAATCTTTTGGTATGCTCCCGTGCTATAATACTTTTCCACTTTTTGTCATTCTTAAAATGCTTAGCCTAGTAACATTTTTGCATAAAAACTCGTTTGGCGAAAACACAGGGAGGCAAAGGTTTGGTTTGTTAATAGTCATTGCTTCATTGATTATTTTAAAGTAATTTTAATCACTGATGTTTCGAATGAAAACATGACTGAAGACAACCGATTGCAGTATAATGTTTACTTCTAAATCTTGAAACCAGATTGAGCCAATTATATCTTGTAGCGTGATGGACGAACGGGCACTGACATGCAATTATTCCTTTGAATCCATTTTCATGTCTGAGGTAGATTGGGATTGCTATTTTCCGGGACTGAATTAATTCTGGTGATTGATAAGTTAATAGGTAGTAGGTAATACGACCAATTCATCCATCGTCGTCGTCGTCGTCGTCGTCATCCTTGTCGTCGCAGACCCTAATTTATACTATACGACCTGGATCTGGAACGCGAAAGCACAGGGAGGCAAAGGTCATTCTAGAATATTTCGCATCAATTCGGTGTATAATGAAACCATCTTGTCGAACGTCTTCCCTTTTTAGATGCACCAAATCTTGCAGTAGCAAGCGCTATAATTTACTCCGGTGTATAGAAATGATTAAATAGTTTCCGGTGATCCATGACATATGAGGTAACCCTCGTTCTGTTTCACCCGGACATATTCTCATCAAATATGTATCATTATTCCGCGCACAGGATCTTACGGATCTTTTAACACGAATGATCTGGGGTATTGATCCTGAGCTACCGCTCCCGGTCCAGTAAAAGTGACCTCTGTTTTAAGAATACAGTCAGTTACTCGTCCGCTCATTTCAGAATGAGAAACTTTACGGACAATTCAAAAAATACGTTCGCTTTTAGGTGGGAGGGGCTCCGCCAACTGTGACAAAAATGAACGGAGGAGAAGCGTGTAAATGTAAAAGAAGCCGCTTGGCAATAGTTTTTGTATCACTAGTTCGGTGCTAATGTGAAGTGTTCAAAATGAAAGGTGGCAAAATGTACTAATTTTTTATATTATATTTAGTTGTGAAGGCTCCTAAGTTGCCACCATTGCCATGTAGGTCGATGATTGTTTAAAGTTTAACCATTCAAAACTTGCTGCTGCTTGAGGACCAGCAAATATAAAAGTAATTTAATTGCTTTATTAAAAGTTTAAAAAAATATTTGTCCAGTTTTAGGTATATGTAACCTTAGCATCTGTATCAAGTTATAAATCCACTTGCCTTTCCTCGGGCGATTGTTCTTTAGTCGACTACCCACGGTTTAGGTTTAATCTAACCGCAAATTTAACCATTTTGTGATTATTACCCAATTATTGTTAAACTTCGTACTTTAATATTCCGTAATATTTATTATTGAATTCTATCAATTTTGTAGAGGTAATATTGTATAAAAATGATTCGTTCGCTCGAAATGTTTTTTCTCAAATTGCAGTGTTGGGGATAAAAATCAAAAAATTAAGACATAGTTGTAACAAGACTCATTTAACTCAATTCATGTGGACTTTTGAAATGAACTGTGCATTTCAAGCATGCAGGAGCGTAAGTAAAAATTACGAATTTTTACAAAGCGGTTTATATAGCTAAAATGTACCTATATCAAACATATTTTAATGAAACTTTAATGAAATAGTATCTCCCACTTGGAAAATTATTTCATTTTTATTAAAAATTAATTACTAGCGTAAATATTAGCACATATGTATACATATGTTCCCATCCTTTTTTTGATAGGCACAGTAACGGACGTTTGCCAACATATTAATTTTATTTCTATTTTTTCGCCATGTTTTTGCCTAGTAAATCATTTCATATTATGTATTTTCTATGATTATTATAACATTTGATATTGTCTTGATGCTTGATGATGAGAGCAATCAATATCAGAAACGTTTTCAGTACCACATTATAATGTAATGCTACAAAGCTTTTCAAATAAATTGGACAATATGGAAGTATGATTTTATGTCCTATACAAAATTATTCTGTTAGCAAAGGCCAGTTGCAGTGACTGTCAAAAACTCTTGGGGTTCTGTTCACAAGAGCGCCACGAGAAAACGAGGGGCCCGGGGCAGTAGATCTACAGAGGCCTCTTACTTCAAAGAAAAGATCACCTAATTTATTATTGTTAATAATAATAAAATTAATATGGTATTCATTATCTTTCCACTACAGCTAATTTCTTTTCAACAAAATGCAATGCAGGAAATAAATGTTGTATACATTTTACACCCCCACTTAAAAGGGGGCCTGGGGCAAGTTCCCCTAGCTGCCCCACCCTCCGGGCGCCCCTGCCTGTACATGCTAAGGCGATGTCATTTCGTCCTACGCATCGATTACGAATCCGTCTGTTCGTCCGCTGCGCCTCGTGGCTGTCAGAGGCCCAGGCGGCGCCGGCGGCGGGAGGGGGGCAGCGTGCCCACTCACCGTTTGACGGCTGCGTTCGGCGGGCGATCGCCGCACATCGCGTGACCCCGTTCCGGAACCGTCGCTTCGTCCTCGGCCGCGCCGCGCGGCGCACCGGTTCCGTTGAGGACGTGGGCGGCGGCGGGCCCGGGGCCGGGCAGGCGGACGCGCCTTTTCGGTGGGTGGGGGTGGAGCCCATCGAGACAGGGGTCACGACCGCCCCCCAAAAACGTGAGAATTGATGGAAGAAATTAATTGTACTCACAAACAAACGTACCGTGTTGTTGGTTAGAACATGGCTGACCTATGTTCTTCAAAGTGAATAGAAATTGCAGGAAATCCTTCGCGAATTCAAGGAATGGTGGCGGTTTTTGGAATAGACATTGGAATAGGTCTTCGGATTCAGATGGTAAATACAAGATATTCTAAAGCTAATGTTACTGCGAAGAATTATTGGAATTCTTTTGGACCAGTTAGGCATCGTCATTCCTAGCTCTATACCTCATTATTCATGGACTGCTGAAACAGAAGCTATGTAAGAATATTGATTTATTAATATTAAGATACACTGTATAATGATATTATTTTTTTAATTGAGAAAATGCACATACAGGAGTACGTACGAATGTAGTGTTGTGACCGCATTTTATTTTAATTGAATTGAATTAGATCAGAGGATTGAATCTTCAATCAATTTCACTTTCATGTAACCCCTTTAAGATTTCGTGAGTGCTGTTTCGCGAATCATGACATTGAGAAGTCAGTTACAAAGGACCATAGGATTTCAAAAACGAATGATCGATTTCGATCACACGTGTTGTGTAATTCTTCTGAACTTCATGTTGTCCTACGATGTGAGAAAGGTAGAGCTAACACATGCTGGTTGCGTCATGTTTGTCTGACTTCGGCCACTGCGTCTGAGCTTATGCAGGCCGGAGGGGGACCCGCAGCATTGTCACCACGTTGACGGAGGTGCCGTGATCAGCATGAACAGCCAGGAAAGGAAGGTTAACAGCCTCACGCACAGACGGTGAAGAAACAATGTAGGTACTTCAATCTTATGGTCAGGAAACTCTAGCCTGCTAGAATAACAGGGGAAATTGTTAGAAATGTCACAGTAGTATTAAAATATCATGTAATTGTACTAACGAATGAGCTAAACTTTGTATTACAGTTACGATGCATATTAGCTTTCTTCATGGATGAAAGTAATGTATATCCTATGGCAAAACCGGCTTAGGTGGCTCAGAGCGTCAGTTGGTGTCACTGCAGTGCTTCCGAGCGAGTGGTCCTATGGTTTGAGTCCCCACGGTGGCAGGACTTTCAACACTAGCTAGATACCTTGGTCCAATTCATCCTCTGTATGGAGGAGAATTCTAGGGAAAAGCTGATCTGATCGGTAGTTTTTCGTGATTTCTAAGATCAACAATTCCGGGAGCGTCGACTGCTAAGGTCATTTATCGCATAACTGTAGTGCATGTTTGTATCGCGGAAGATGGTTGTGATCTTTCTTTCGCCGAATGACGAGATCCGCCGCAGACCTACCTCGGCTTGCGAAGATTTTCGCCTACCAAATATCTCCCTCTAGCGGGGCGCCGCCACGGCAGGGACAAGCTGTAAGTTCCCAAAGGGTCTCCCAATAAGTGTGGCAATGTAGTGCATGTGAGTGTAAGGGGTGAGAGAGGAATACGAAGAGAGAGGAAAGTTCGCGCGCGGTTCGTGGCCCGTTTGTTAAAGTACTGCTCCGGCATTCGCCTGGTATTGATCAGGGAAACCACGGAAAGCTACCGATCAGAGCAGTAGGCCTCCAGAAATGTTCTTCAGACAGCGGATGAACTCTACCTACTTGTCTAGCTGGTAGCGAAAATCTTGCCACCGTCGTCGGAATTCGAACCTTGGGACCTCCCGGTCAGAGGCACTGCAGTGTCATCGTCTGGTGCCCTAGCCTACTCTTCCGGTTAATCCGGAAGAGGACGCGCAGTTTTAAAAGCCTTATCTCTCCCATGTTAAATTGGCTCTACATTTGACCCATTATCTCAGAGACTATTAAATGTAAGTTGTAAAAGTTTAGGAGCAGCTTGGTGAAAATTTTTAAAATAATCACAAGCAGATTTACATACTTCGAATGTTTTTTTGTAATTTAATGTATAATTGAAGTAAAAGTCAAATCTTTCACATTATTTTTTCTTTACTTTTATGCAGAAATCTTGAAGTATGTGTTGTGGACTAATTTTTTTGTAATTTCAGAGATAATGGGACAAATGTGTTCAAACATATAATTTTTCAGAAATCAGTGTCGAAATTCATGCTTCTACGCAAGTCATCTTGACAATGTAAAATATAATCAAAACATATTTACCACGTAAATAGTCGTAGAAGGAAAAGCTTTGTAGTGCAAGTAACATTAAAGAATGAACTTTTCTCTAGCATTCAATGCAAACCATCTTCTAGATGAGTTTGGTCAGAAGATATAACGGAAATTAAAATCTTAATCCAAATGACTGTTTGGACATATGCAGATGAAGGAAGAATATTACAAAAAATTGTTAAAAGAGGGCATTTTACAAGGGTGTATAAATATCATTTTTTCTGAAAACTCTTAGAAAATGTTTAAATCTCAAAAACTTAAAAAAATCCCGATTTTTGCTTTATGACTCCTTAAAACGGTAACGTGTGCAAAATGTTTACATTGGATCACCGGACCTTAAAATGAGAGAAACATCTATGTTTGTTGTCATTGTGTGATCGGGAGTCTGGAAGCAAGTCTTGAAAGTTTTGAAGTGAATTTTTATACTCGCGGGATATTTAATGTAGAACTGAAGCGTTGTATTCAATGTGTACTTGAGTCCGTTTTAAAAAATAGAAAGCATGAAAATATTTTACAATATGTAAATAACGTAGTAATTACATTCATTACCGTTATTTTCGAAGAAAATGACGAATTTCCAAAATATTGCGTTTGTCATTAGTTTTCTCTTATTTCTATACTTCTGGACAATGAAATATGTAGCGATTGTAACTTTCTATCAATGTAACTAGTGGCCTGTTGTATCAAAACAACTAGTGGCCTGTAGTAGTACAAATGCTGCTGAACAAATCCACACAAACTGGTTTTCCAATATTCAGTACAACTGTTCCTTCCTACCAAGAATATCAAAATTTTGCTGTTCCATGGGTCACAGAATAGTAATGCTTAATTTTATATTTAATGCTCTCGTGAATAGTAAAATCTCATGAAATCAGTATCTCATTACAAATGTGCCAGCACGCCATCAACTTGTAGCACATTTAAAAACAATAGAAAAAATCATTCGAATACTTTTCTTAAGTTCCTGAAAAATTCGCACTATTAGTTTCGCGTTAATTTGTGGGCAGCCGGCAGCCACAACAAAAGAAGATTATACTCTTGAGGCTTTCGTGATGCGGTAGAGGCGGATAGATAAGCGTGGAAGGGCTGAGGGTGGAGGGATGTGGGAAGCGTGGACGAGGATGGTGGGGCATAGAGGACGGAGGAGCGTGGAGCAGGGTGAAGAAACGTCGAGGAGAGAGAGAGTAGACGAGCGTAGAGAGAAGGGAGAAGGGAGAAGGGGGGGGGGGGGGGAGCAACGAGAAGGGATGAGGGGAATAGGAGGAGGAGAAGGAGGAGGAGGTGCGAGAAGCGTGGAAGAGCGTGGAGGCGGGCGTCGGCGGGGTCGGCCGCACCGCGCCGCACGGCTCCGCTCCGCTCCTCACCGCACCGCACCGCGCGGGGTCGCCTTGTCACGCTACCCACTCGCCGGTTCCCCATTGGAGGGACGGGACCCGCCAGCTCTTCGCACGCCTGCACCCACCGCCATCGCCATTCTTCTCCCAGTCACCGTGGCCGTCTCCGCCCGCCCTCGCCTTGCGTAACGCGCTCGCTCGCTCGTTCGCTCGCTGGCGCGCGCGCGCGCTTTCCTAACCCCGCGCGCGTGTGCCGCGCGAGCCCGTCAAGCCTCCGCGCGCGTCCATTCGCCCGCCCGCCCGCACCGGGAGAGGTGTCTCAGGGCATCAACTGAAGTCACTGCAGTGCCTCTGGTCGGGAGGTCCGACGGTTCGACACGAGTTTTTTCGACACGAGTTTATCAGCTAGGTCGAATTCAGTCACTGTCAGGAGAATTCTAGCGGCTGGCTGCTCTGATTTGTAGGAATCCGTGTTTTCTCTCATCAACATCTGGCGAGTGCCGGAGCAGTTCCCTAACAAACGAGCCACGGACCGCACGCGATCTTTCCTTCCTCTTCCTTGTTTTGTCCTCACCCCTCACTGACACACACTTACACAACTTACAGTACACTACCACACATGACGGGAAACCGATCGGGAGCTTCGACCTTGTCCCGGCTGCGGCTGTGCCCTAGTGGTGAGAGATACCTGGTTGAGGAAAACTCCGTTAACCGTCTATAGGTCGGCGCTGGATCTCGCCATCCAGGTGGGAAAGATCACCTTCTGAGAAAAAAACTTGCACTACACTTACGGGACTACTGACCGTAGCAGTTGACACGCCTGGAATCACTGTCAATCAATCAATCATCCAATCAATCAACCGCCCGCCCGCCTCCAAGCCGCGCCTGTGCGCGTCGGGGAGGCCTGCCAAAGGGCGGGGCACGCGTCTCTGACGCGAAGGACGCCTGGACGCCCTGCGCGTGCCGCTGAGTGGCGTGGGGTGGCGTCGGAGCGTATGGTCCGGAAGCGAGTAGTGGGTGGCTTGGATCGATTGATTAGTGTTTCCGGGCGCGTAGGTTGCTATGTTCTTTAGTTCTGTAAGTATAGTGCACGTTTTCAACGGGGGAAGAGACGGTGATCTTCCCCCGCTTAATGGCGATATCCGGCGCCGACCTACACGTGGGCTTGCGGGGTTTCGCCGCAACAGGTATCTCCCAACAGCGGAGCACTGCCTCAGCTGGAAAAGAGAGGCTTGGAGATTGATATGCAGATTGCTATACTTGATAGTTTTAGTCTGGGTTGGCTCTGACACAGAGAGTTCACTATAATTAAATTAAAAACGTTTGTTATGCTGTTTATCGTTCAGAATATTATGTTTTATACTGTTTGATTTTCGTACCCCATTTGCAAAATTGGGAATTAAGTTTATTTTTACCCGAGTCAATAATGTATGGGTAATAAGCATACGCATCCTTATTGATAATTTTAACAAATGGGTGAAATATTTATATTATTTAAATGAATTTACAAATTATAATTGCAATAGACGAACACATTTTGCGAGTGCAGATTCGTAGTCTGAACTGTTTTTGGCAGGATTGTTTTGCAAGAAAACCGTCTGCGGAGAAGGGCTAATTCGCACTCAGCAGGATTTCCCATTTTGTTTATGTATTTAGGAGGTCGGTTACTCAGTCTGAAGTGTGGAAGTGAATCGATCCCGAGATTACATAAACAAGTGTGTCATGATGACGCTTCCTAGCTGTAGCGGGACGCGCAGGTGAGGGGCGACACTTGCCTCCCTGGCAGTGCACCAAAGCTAATTGAGGCGTTGTGCCACCTTAGCCGTGTGTTATTTTACATTCGTACATTCTATGAAAATTGGAGACCGAGAAATGAAGTTCCAATTCAAGAACGAAAAAAAAGAAGCGCCTGCTTCCAAAGGAGATAAAACTTGTCATGCTAAAGCAAATGTCACGTTAATAATAATAACAATAATAATAATAATAATAATAATAATAATAATAAATATATTATTGATTGCGAGGCTAGGGTGAAAATGTTTCATGTTTACTTAACAAATATAATGAACTGTGTGAATGAACGAACTCATGCTTATATGAAAATCCATTTTACTTTTCAAATTTGCCAGTTCCTAGGATGTTACAATAAAACTATTAGCCAATACAGAAGAGTTTAAGCACGAAATATTGTTTTTTGTTATGGAGAAAATTTAGTAAAGTTGAAGAAAGATCTAAAATACAAATATATAGATACAATCATTATAATCGTTCAATTGTACATATCGATTACTGGAAGTAGCCGCAAAAATACGCATTGCGGGCTACCGTTTGAGCAACCCTGTTTTACTATATTCGCAAACAGACAATATATTCTAAAAATGCAATCATTCACATCATTTACATTCAAATGACCCACTGTGCCAATGGTGGCAGCACTGACTTCATTCCGTTCGTGAAATTAAAAACGAGACGCGACCGGAAGCTGGATAAGCGAGAATCGAGGGTACTTAGAATTTTACAAATTTCGTTTCGTACAGATTTGCTCGAGTTGTATGGTTGGATGGGTTGCTTACTGTGGATGCATTGCGTGGAGTGTCTCTTTTTAGTGAATATTAATTGTAGATTGAAAAGAAATGAAATTGCATTTATGCTCTGCAAAAAATTTGCAAGCTCGTCATGTGATACAAAAACGCCAAATGATCATTTTTGACTTTCTTATTGCGAATTTCTTAGAAATGGCGTGCGTTCTATTTTCAATATCTAGTCAGGGATCTTCTAGCAGAACGTGTTGTAACTCGACTTTTTGTGAGCGAGCTAGTCGGGCAATAAGTATAGCCTCTCGTGCACGATCTAGGAAGAATGTTTTTCCCGTATGAAGCGGGTGTAACCAAGATCTAGATCTTTCGAGGACGGATGTACTTGCATCCCATACACGTAAAATATTCTTTTAAAACATTAGAAAAATTAATCTGACTAAGGTATAGTTGTTTCACAGCGTTTAATATATCTAAATAGTTGTAAACATTAGACACTTGCGACACCTAGGAATTAAAGCGGTGAAGTTCTTTTCTCACAAATAATTTATTATGAATTAAATGCCGTTTATTATCTCAAACATTAAAAATATTCATTTTCTTCTTTAAGATAATGTATAAACTATATAAAACAGGAGCTATATTTTTATTGTGTATTTATTTTTTAATATAACCTACGTACGTACCCAAGATATTACGATGTCATTGAATATGACCAGAATATTGAACGCTTCATATTCACAGAGATGAAATGTATCGCTCATTTTCTTAAATGAAACTTGCAACGCCAGAAATATGGAAGTCTAATATCAAAGCTGTTCTCCTTAAATTGGTTTTCAATTAATTCAAATTATTCCCTGTGCTCAAATATGATATTCAAATAAAATGAAAAAATGAAACTTTTTGAATGTTTATTTTGGATCATTTAGATTAATTATCGGTTGATTGATACTGTGCGATCCATGGCCTATTTGTTATGGCTCTGCTCCGGCATTCGCCTGGTATTGATCGAAAAAACACGGAAAACAACATATGAGATCAGCGGGCCGCTAGAATTCTCCTCCAGACAGCCGATGAATTCGACCTAGCTACGAGTATATATCTAGCGTCGAAAGTCCGTCTTTGTCGGTTCTCCAACTCTAGGTCCCGGTCAAAATCACTGAAAACAAAGGCACTAGTGGCTATGAGCTAATTCAGCCGTTGTTTCATTTAAAATTGTGTGTGCAAACTGCACTCTCAATGCATAAACGAATACCAAAGTAAATTAGTGTACAAAATGTGTGAATTAAAATAATACGATTTTGTTTTTTATATTCATACTTTCAATATTGAATATGTTAAACAAATATTTTAAAAATGTCTTTTTTAAATGTTCTTCCTAGGACATAAAGAGATCTCCGAAACATCTTTTGAAATAAGAACACTACAAAACCACCATTGGGAATGAAGACCATATTTATTTAGTTAATTATTTTTAATTGTTTAATTTCCTGCAGTACCCATTGAGACTGTCCGAAATAATAATGGACTGCTTTTATTCAATATTATAGAAGAATTTTCACTCCATCGTATTTCTTACAATGGTAGGTTTTATGTTGACTTATCTGATCTTAACCTCTGTCTTTCTTTTGCGACGTGATTCACTATGTACAATTCTTTCCTTAGTTTTCTTTAAGATGTTTTGAACTTTACACATGATACTTACTTTACTTTATTATTATTATTATTATTATTATTATTTTTAAGTTATGAGTTTTAAATTAATTTTTTTTTCTTTTATTTCTTCCCTTCCGTAAGTTCGTTTAAAATTTATAGGAAACTTGAAAAAAAGTATCGAATCCTGGTGTGTTGTGTAATCCCTTCTCCATCGCTGTTTTCATCCATTATCATTGCAAATATGAAATTGTTTGTGTAGCTCCTAAACGATAAATGTAACATTATTCATCGCAAACTTCAGTAAAAAAGTGAATTTCAAAAGTTATAACTCTGACTTTTGTAAACAACGCGTAGACAGATTGGGCAGTTACAGACTTAGGTGGCTCAGGACATTAACTGTTTTCACTGAAGTACCTCTGACCGGAAGGTCCTAGAGATCGAGTCCCGGCGGTAGGAGGATTTTCGACATTGGGTAGATAGCTAGGTCAAGTTTAACCACTGTCTGGAGGTGAATTCTAGCGGACGGATCCGTAGTTTTCCGTGGTTTCTCTGATCAACGCCAAGTGAATACCAGAGCAGTACCCTAACAAACGGATCAAGGACCTCGCGCGATCTTTCCTTCCTCTTCCTTGTTCTCTCATCACCCCTTACACACACACACACACACACACACACTTATGCACTACACTAGCATACATGTCGGGAGACAAGTCGGGAGCTTAGAGCTTGTCCATCTGGGGCGGTTCATGCTTGTGGGAGATACCTGGTTGGAGAAACCCTCGCAAGCCGACGGAGATCGGCGCCGATCGGGGAAATATCACAGCTACCTTACGTGATAAAAGAATGCGCCACACTTGCGGGACTAATGACCTTAGCAGTTGACGAGCTCGGAATCACTATCAAACTTTTAATCAGATTGGACAGATATTGAAGACAAAACAAATAGTGGCGCTCACTCCTCGTCCAGAAGGGCCCGCCCTTCCAGGAAGGATTCATGCGGGCTGCGCTGCGCCGAGTAGCCTGTGCCGCGCAGGTGTCGGCGATCGCTGCAGGCTCGTATTCAAAGTAACTTTATGTAATAACTGGCGAGCCTGCTCACTTAGCGAGAGAATGCAAAAATGCTGCAACCGGTCCCTGGATGCGAATCCGGTTCTGTCTCCCAGCTGCCAATGCGGGGCTTGCCTTGTACGGCAGCCCGACGGCTCGCCGCTCCTCGGTTCGATGCCTGCCTGCCGCGAGTGCGGGAGGGCGGCCGAAGCTATCTTGACTTATGGACCCCAACCCCGCTTCTCCAACCTCCGCTTGCCTTTCTATTTGCCTGAGTAGCTAGTGGGGATTTTTGTAGAAGCGAGACGGATCGTACATTTTCTCAAATTCAAATCTTAATGGTTCTCGAAGCTCGCAATGTTCTAGCATTTTCGCTCGGTTACATATAATAATCATAATAATAATAACAACAACAATGATAAAATTCAGATAATATGTTTAGAAGGACGCAAAGAAATATGGAATAACTTTGAAAGAAGAGTTGAATTCAGGGCTACGTTTAACTGAAATTAAATTGGATAATGTACGCTTAACAATCTAAAATAGCACAAGGAAGATTATATTAAGTTAGAATGTTTATTGATAGAAATGTGAAATCCCAGAAAGCGTAGAGTAGAACAATTAGAATACAGCTAGAAATATTGAATTCAAAGGATTGAAATGACAACATAAAGAGCAAAGATATGATGTTTCGTATCTCGTGTCCTTTCTAGAATTGTCGTCATTCGAATGTCTCAGGACTAGTTTTTGTTCTTTCGAAAAATCTCTCATGAAACCATGAAATAAATTTTTTTTCGCATGTTTATACAGTCCGCGCAGCCTTTGTAAGTTGTCACTTGAACATGGCGAAAAACAGGGGGGAAAATATTCAAGAGTAAACGGAGGATTGTGGTTCGTCCCTCAGAAAGTTCATCTGAAAATAGTAAATCTGACTAGCTGCAACATAGAGAGTTCAAGTATCAAAAGTGATGAATCATTATAAAGATTTAGGATTACTAGTGAACAAGAAATAAACATGTAAATTCTATGTTAAGCAATGGGAAACAAAGCATATATACAAGCAACCTATCCATGACCTTAAGGCATTATTAAAACATAATGTGGTTTACTGATATTCATATTAGTCATATGTCCAACATAAACTTACGGATGGCTAATTCGATTGTCATGAAACGGACAAATAGAAACGTTGCTTTAAGTGATTTAAAATATTTATATATAAATTATTTAAAAAATCCAGTTCAAATGATTGATTCCGAACTCCCAAATATGTAAAGACTCTACCATAGATTTCCTTATATCCTTCATACAAAAAATAACAAACAGATTTTACTCACTTACTTACAGAAGTTTACTTCACAGAATTTAACTTTGGAAACTTTTAGAAAAACCTAGGACACATTCGTTTTCGATTCACTAAAAATTCATTTAGAGCACCGAAATCTTCACCATTATTTTTTAGAAAATGTAATACTTAGTCAGTATTCAATACTTTGTAAATCTCTAATTTGGTATAAAACTTCCTTAACACTATAATTAAGAAATTTTAAATAAATTTCACACCTGCTTTAAGATATCCCATTCTGAAAGTTAACACTAGAAAAAGAAAATTAACTCTTTTGTGAGCCAAAATTGTCGATCAAATAGAAGAAAAAATGGTGTAGTTTTGAAATTGTCTCTGTATTTTCTATAATACACTATCTTTAGAAACATCGAAATAAAGTTGAAAATTGTTTAGACAAACGAACACTATAATACTTATTTTGTGAAACTACGATCTACAAGACGGTAGTTATTGTTCATCAAAATATTGCTTCCAGAAGCAAAGTAAATAATTAGCACATTTGTTCTTGTATGAGGCAGGATTGTCGAGTTATATCACACTGCAGAATGATCAACAAAGAAATGTTGTAAATACGATCAGAAAAGCAATTTTTTGAAATGCCCATTCAGCAATCCTAAACTAGATCAGCAAGCTGAATTCGAACTAACGAATATTGCATGTAATTATTACGCGTTTTTCTCCAGAGCCATTTGCACGTCATTCCGTCTTAAAAAGTGCCTCATCTCCGGGGCACCTTGAACTGCACCTTGCGTGCAAAAGGAAGCCTCCGGCGTGGGCAGGTGCTGCGTCTGACAATCTGTGCGGTTGGGGAGGTGGAAAAGAGCGGGAGGGCCTACCTGGCGGCGGGGGCCTGGGTGGCGTCGGGACGGCGGCGGCGGTTGAGGGAAGCGTCCTTCGCGCCCTTCCTCCCGCGGCCATGCACCTAGGGCAAGGTCGTCCGCTCCCCTTCCCCCTTCTCGCTCCTCTCGCCCCTGCCTCCTCCAACTCTTCTGCTCCAGCTCCTCCGAAATGCGTGGGGCCTTCTGAAAATGCGTCCTTTGAAGTGTCGCCGCCGCTACTGTCCCCCACTACCGTCGTCGGCGTTGACGCCGCCGCAGCCGCCCGCGGCGTCTTGAGGCCGCCGCCGGCGTCTACTTGCGGCGTTTGAGCGCGCGGCTATGGGAAGACTGTGAATGCGCAAAATAGTAGAAATCAGCAGATTCTTTTTTTTTTAATTTATTTCTTCTCGTTCGACATTTCTGTCACTCGAGGATTCTCTACTCTTGATTCTCTACTCTTGCAGGCTTAAATATGGAATCAAGGGCTCTACTTGACCCAGAACAATCCGGCAGAAATCAACATTAATAATGTCCTTAAAGTTTCTGTGAACAGTCAAGTTTTGTAAATTTTTAGGGAGTTACCCAACAGTAGTGAAATTAAACACTTTGAGAAAGTTGTTGGATTTACAAATTATCGGTTTCATGAAACTTCTGTCCAATCGTTTCTTTGCAAATATTCGAAAGTATAGTGCAGTTACAATAATAAATATCGACTGCCGCTTGTTTGGTCGTTATAATAATGGTTTTAAAATCCGAAAAGCTATCTGGGAAAGTAATTTAGTACGTAAAAACCCAACGAAAAGTAGACACTAATGTAGTTATGACACTGTTATGAAAACAAAAACTGTGGTAAAATTGATTTATATCTCAATATATGAGATGAAAATGTGGAGAATATTTCTGGAAGATCAGCTTCCCTTCCCAAACCTTGCTTGCGTTGCTTTTATAAATTTCATTATAATTTTGTTCTTCGAGAGTAATTTTAAATTAATTGATTGGCGACTGCCCTAGAACATTTTCTTCCATTTGAGAAAGGCGAAACGTAAAATTTGTTTTAAGAATGTTAATTTTTACATCCCAATTCTATATAAAAAATGTAAATTTCCATCTTATTTTTGCATTTAAAAACCGTTTTTCGCCTTAAGGCTTGCGAATGATGCAATGTTTAAGATAGATGAATGAAAATTATTTGTGAGACATTATCGCCTCAAACGTTTTTAGAATGGACGATGATGCTTGTAATGCAATGGAGAACAGGCTGTCCTGGAATGCAGTGTCGGACACTCTCGTCTCTCTTATTTTGCAGTCTCCTCAGTTCCCGCTCCGCTATCTTCCCTTTAGATAATTCCACTTCCGCCGTCAGCTGTACCTCGCTAGGCACAATTGCTCTGCTTAGCTACCATCACATGCTACCTTCTAGAGGTAGAGGTCAAGGCGTAATAGCTTTCGGTAGGCATCTTGAAGACGTAACTGCGTATAACAAAGGCGCAGAATGTAATATTGCGAATAATGTTCCGGAATCTGTACAAGAAATTACTAATTTGTATTCTGTTGCTGTTTATTGTGATTGTTAATGAAATTGTAGTTCATGCGGCGTAATAAATAATCTTGTTTACACAATAGTGATACTGTATAAAAATATTATTTTGATGTTGTTTTCCTTTTTTGATTTATTTGTTTGTGATACATTGTTATAACGCAAATAAAACTATTCTCTGAGGTGCATAAAAGTCAATTTTAGCAAAGAGATTTCTCTCTTCCTTTCGTTAATGGGCGCTACGAAACTCAATAGTGCGTACCGGGAGTGGTGGCTCAGGGCATCAACTAATGTCCCTGCAATGCCTCTGAACGGGGTTCCTGGGTTCAAGTGCCGACGGCGGCAGGATTTTCGACACTAGCTCGCTAGCTAGTAGGTTGAATTTAGTCACTGTTTTCCGTGGTTTCGCCGATCAACACCAAGCGAATGACGAAACAGAATACTAACAAATGAGCTAGGGACCCCGTGCTATCTTTCCTTTCCTTTTCTTGTCCTATCCTCATCCCTTACAAACACACACACACACACACACACTTACAGACACACTACCACAAATGTCGAGGGCCCAGTTGGGAACTCAGTGTTCGTGCCGGCTGGGAAAATGCCCCGCTCTTGGGAGATACCTGGTTGGAAAAAAACTCCACTTGCCTAGAGTAGATCGCTGTCGGATCTTACCTTACGGGAAGATCACCACCATCTCCCGAGAGAAACATGCACCACACTCACGAGACTAATGACCTTAGCAGTTGACGCGCCCGGAATCATCAATCGATCATAATCGATAGTGCTTGCCGGCGTTGTTTAAATTTGTCCTGAAAATGGCGAAATGGGCCGAGTGCCAGCGCAGACGAACGTTCACTGTTGTCACTGTCACCGACCTAAGCGAAGTTAGAGCCAGCGGACTGCAATTTTCGTCACCAGTATCATGAGTAAAATTTCACCGTCGCAACCTATACTCCCTCCCTACTATTTCTCTCACCGTTGCCACCGTAGCAGCCACCACCGCCGTCACCTCCAACACCATCACTTCCACCACCACCACCACCACCACCACTACCACTCCCACTACCACCACAATCATCACCACCAACACCAATATCAACCACCACCATTACCACCACCAGCACAACACAATCACCATCACAACATCCACTACTACTTTCTTCTCTTCTTCCTTCTCCTTCTAAAATCACAACCACTACAGCAATATCGACGACCAAGCATCTCTTGAAGATGCCTCAAACGGCAAGATCGTCTGCCCAGGGTAGTAAACGTCCCATGCCTACCATTGCTCCGCTGCCAGCATTGTCAGACCAGCGCTGCAATAACGGCCTCCGTAACCACCGTCTCCGTCACAGATGCCGCTATCGCCGCCTGCGCCTCCTGCGGCGCCGCTGGCATTGCCGCCGTCAAGAATCCCGGGAATTCTAGCAGGGCGCAGAGGGCTTCGGAATTTCCGAAATACTTTTCAATTAGCCGGCGTGGAAATGGGAGGCCGCCTGAAGGCGCGCCGGTCAGCCTCAGGTAGACGGCGCCGCCAACAGCTAAGGATGGCTCAGGGGCCGCATTGCTGTCGCTTCTGCCCCGTCACTGAACGGTAGGTCCTAGGGTTTGAGTCCCAACGGTCAGGATTTCCAACACTAGCATCACAGCTACAGGTCGAATTCCGTCAACCACTAAGGATGGCTCAGGGGCCGCATTGCTGTGCTTCTGCCCCGTCACTGAAGTAGTCCTAGGTTTGAGTCCCAACGGCGGATTCCACACTAGCAACATAGCTACAGGTCGAATATAGTTTTAGGTCGAACTTCAGCGGCGGGCTGTTCTGATCAGTAGTTTTTAGCTATTTCTCCGATCAGTATCAAGATTGCTGGAGCAGTGCTCTTTCAAAGGTGTGACAGACCTCGCGCGATCTTTCCTGTCTCATCTTCTTCTTCTCTTTTTCCCTCACACACACAACACTACACTACTACACATATCGGGAGACCAGTCGAGAGCATTGAACTTGTCTCTGCTGGTGCGGTGGTGGAAGGTGATATCTGAGGAGGAATGCCCGGCAATTTATGTGTAGGTCGGCGCCAGATCACTCGTTCCGAGTGAGGAACACCACCACCTCCCGAGATACTACACTGTCAGAATAATGATCATAGTTGAAGCACCTGTAAATATCAACTGACCGAACCCCGAGCTACAAATGACAATATTTTTGGTCATTTTCAAATTTGGCACCGCGTGTACGCCCAACGCTACCAACTGTTTTCGATTCCCATGTTAGCCAGCCGCGACCTCTTACATAACAATCTCGTAAATAATTTGTTACAGATTTAAATTCGGAGATCATTTAATTCGTTGAAAGAATAACGCTGAATCGAACGTAAAACACCGTAAATACGCAGGCAAAAAGAGGTACCGATAGAAAAGTATTGAAACCGATAGAAAGTGCCTTAATTTTGTGGTCAATTTGCTATTGAATGCGAATTTATTATTTTCAACTTCATAGGTTCGTGAAAAATGTTCTTTCCCGTTCTAAAGGACGGCAATACTGTGCAGTAACATTAAACAAACTCCAGAAGATTAGACTGAAAGGAACAGATTGACATTGGTATACCCTACCTTAAATTATTTCAAATCGTTTTTTTAATCATTCCTTGTTGGCGACGTCTGTAGTGACGCAAGCTCTATAGTAATTGTCAAGGCGGCATCCCTGTTCACGAGTTACAGAGCCTTTTGACTTCCTAATTAATAAAAACTGTCGGAAAATGGTCCGAAATCGACATTGCCGACCGCGTGACAATAAACAGCCAGCCTGATTATATGACGGTGGAATTTCTGGACTGTAAAAGAATAAAGAAAAACATCAACTTTAGGAATATTTGTGATCCGAATAATTGATGTTTGAGTTATCATGACTGCATGTTCACATTTGCCGGGACCAAAAATAAATTATTTACATCATGAAGTTTACGCAGCTGACAGCTGGGTTCCTTAGGAAGGTATTTGGGCGTCTTCCTTCCGCACCCCCCAGGGGTGACTCCATTTGCGGTCGTCGCCACTCAGCACCCTCGAGCCACCCTCGCCCGCTTTCCGCTCACCGGGGGGGGGGCCGGTGGCGTCGCCGTCGCTGACATGACCGTCGCCCAACCCCCATCGATCACGGTCCGCTGCCTGGAATGCGAAACATTTCCGTTGGGTCTGTCCAGGCCGCCGCCACCGGCAATGGTGGCAGAAGCAGGCGTTTTCGGTCTACGCATCGGTGGGGGGGGGGGAGACGCACCCATGCTGCCATCACCACCAACGCTGTTGCCATCCTCTGCGGAATGACCGAGAGTGGGTATAGTCTCTCGAGAAAAGGAACCTGAGTATACATTTTCTTAAACGTAAGCATTGAGACATTTAGGTTAGACAAGGCATGCCCAAAAAGTTCGATTACAACCCCCTTGGAGCCGATTTGAACTTTCTTGGTGGTCGATAGTATCAATAAAAATTGGAGTTGCTGAGGTATGAGATGTATACAGAAATATTCACTTCATTTGTACCGTTATAAAGAAATTTTACTTTGTCGACTTCCTTTAATTAGAATGTTTATTTCATAAATTTAAAAACGATTGCTCGTTTTTGTGCCCAAAACTGTGAGACATTATTTGTACATTAATTTTCGCTAGTGCGGTATGAATTGATGCATGTGATAATGACACTTACCGTAACTCTTTTTACCTTTTAATTAAAATTAGCAGCTTAAAAGTATCGAGGACTTGAAGGCCGACGTTTTGGGGATTATAAATAAATGAAGATCCAATATCAGACAATTAAACCGGGAAATTACACAAATGAAAAATTAGAGTCCATTTTAGTTTAATTCATTTTCTAGATTTATGGATTCTCTAACTAGAATCATTTTCTTGTTTACATTAACATTATTGTGCAGTTTTAATTGAATATAACAATTTAGTACGATTAGAAGAAAGTTGTAGTTTGTTTATGTTAAGAGAAAATGTCATGATGAAATCATTTTTAATGCATTTTAGTTATCACACGTTTGTATGCACGGAAGCAGAACAAAAGGTGGGTAACAATCTAGCAAAAACGTTTAGAGTATATCTCCACAATCTGCATTTGTAATGCTCGATTAACTTTTAAACGGACGTACATTCAACGTTGTTTAACAATGGCGTCTCTACTTATAGGTTCATGCACTTTTACGCAAGGTATGAGACGCATGCCGCCAGCCAATGAGGATGCCACCCAACATGGATCTCTCTCTCATGGAGTCTGCATCGGCATAGAATGCAACAATGTAACTATTTCCCTTCTTGCGCATTGACTTTTAATCGATATCCGGTTTATTAATCGATATCCTGTCGGAAGTATCCGATCATAAAAGTGCGTGACGCAATGTGGCAGGAGAGGAAGAGCGTCATTCGTGCAGGGGCTCACGCACGATGGACCTTGCGTTTGCGTACGTGCGTGCGTTGCACTCGGCGCGTTCGTTCAGATCGAAGAAGTGGTCGTGGCTGTGTCATTCCTCCCGTGGTCACTCGCTGTTTCTTTTCGCGGAAAAGAGATGCACGTCTCAACTAGACACTTACATAACCCGCAGGTCTCCGTCGAATCCATGGTTCTATGGATACGATTCCTTGGCCTTTGAACATAATCTTATTAATAAACTAAAACTGTTTACATCTGATTATTTACATTAGTTATCTTTAGTAGTTGCACAATGGGTTCTTAGATCAAGGAATGTAAAAATAATCTGATTAATGGGTTTTGAACAAATAGTAGAAATTAAAAAAATATTTTTATTAATGTGCCAACTACGCACAAACTGACCACCCCAATATATAGTGCTGTGTAAAATACAAATATTATATGTATTGTCATGGGAAAATATGATCTGTGTGATGTTACTGCAGGCCCAAGAAACTCAACAATTTAGAAAGTAGTTTCATGTGAAGGTATTCGGTTGGTTGGGTATGGCGGTTTATTGGTGGAGTCAAACTTGTGACGTGTTAAAAAAAAACAAAGAAAAAAAAAGATTAAATATTGAATATGAAAACATAGGCTATATTATTTTACTTCTTTACTTCAATGTATTTTTATACATTAATCCAAGAAATGATTATAATTGCATCGCATGTTCAAGTCGAGTGAGAAAAAATATTTTTTTGTCTTTATTCCCTTGACTTAAACAAGGCACCATTCATTTGTGGTGTCATTGAGAAACGACAAAAAGGTGCATAAAAAATGGGAATCATTGGCCCGGAAGCACTTCTTATTACACGTTACACGCAAAACCGGACTATTTGGCGTGTTAAAACGTATACAAAATTGCAGTTCGACTTCAGGTACTACTTTTTTTTTTTTTTTTTTTGAAAAATAGTGAAATTGTAACGTTTTGATGTCTAAAATTCAGTTGAGTCACTAATACTATAAATTGTGATGAAGCAGAATATACTTAATTTTCTCTGAAACTTAGCAGAATATACGCAATAAATTTACGTTTGCATTATTATCGCACTGATGTTGCACAACGGTGATTCGTAGACTTTTAGTACAGATGTACTAAATATATTGGAGATTATAGGTGCCGAAGGAAAACGTAGTGACTTTTGTAACAAATTGTGGCAATTCTGATGTGGTGTTGTTGACGTTCTTATGAGAAGAAATAAAAGAGGTCATCTTCGTCAACATACTAGTTTTATTAAGATAGCCGGCTTTCGACGGCTTTGCCTTCATCGTCAGTCTCGCTGCCGATGAAAAAGTCTCGCTGCCAGAGAAAAAAATGTTTTCCTCTGGGCACAGTCTACCGACTTTTGCCGAAAGCAGCGTGACTGACGATGACGGCAAAGCGGTCGAAAGCCGGCTATCTTAATAAAACTAGTATGTTGACGAAGATGACCTCTTTTATTTCTTCTCTTTTGTAAGAAATGTCTCAGAGGAGTTTAACAACCCGTGGAAGTAGTTTCAATGTCAACAACGTTCTACCGATTTCATGCAGCGAAAGTGTTTACTTGCCTACTTCACATGGGTAGACATCGAAACGTAGTGCATGAGTCTTCTGTACTCATTAACAAGAAAACTTTCAGTCAAGACGTTGTTTCGATACAAAAGTGAGAAAAGTGTATACAAAGAAGTGAGATAAGTGTATACTATCGAACTTCACACTTGATCTCTCAATTTGCGAAATATTAACTACACACACACACACACACACACACACACACACACACACACACACTATCCTTAAATATTAACTACAAATGTTAGAATGTGTGTGATTCTGTTTAAAACATTTCTACATCTGTACATTCATCAAATGTCGGAAAATTCTTTAAATAAATAATAATGAATATAATGAAGTATTTTATAACAATAATTTTAATAGGTAATAACACAAAAGTTGGATGAAAATTGAAGGACGTTGCGGTATTCTTCCACCAAACATTTCTTCACTTTGAAATTATATCGATCGTTCTCAAGAATCTATCACGGAGCAGTACCTTTTACACTGAAGTAAACGCAGTCATAATAATGCGAATGAAGATCCCTGTATTGACAGCTAGTGAACTTTGCTAACAGGAACTTGTGTTCCAAACCATTCGTCACCCTACCATTCCTACGAGTCCAGATGGTGCCTTAAAAGAATGGCATAATTTTTTGCTTAATTTTAATGATAAGAAAGTAGAACTCTTAAAGAACGTATCGAAATGTATACATTATGTAGATCCTTACTAGATAAAACGTTTGTATTTGAAGCTGATTTGTGTATAATTCGGATGGATGAAGGACGCGAGTTTCTCACGAGATCATTGGGGAAAGGCGAAGAATATCACGTATGACTGAATGGATGGGTGAGCGGTCTTCCTCTTCTTATGGTGACGAGATATATTAATTCTCAAACGCCTTAGAGGTTTTCATAACCGAGACGAAATTAAGAAATTCGTGGTCAGCCAAGCCTATATACAAACCCGCTCGCTTGTCCGTAGCTTCCTGCCACACCCGCCTCTTTTTGGGACACACCTATCTGCGTCAATTGTAGGCGTGCGCGCGAATTGTGGAAGGTGCCAGCGCACGAGTCCGCGTGTGAGAGTATATGTGCGCATGTCTGTGTATCCATGCGTTATTTTGTATCAATTCCTATATACACACACTCACTCACACACACACACACACACACACACACACACACACACACACACGTTTAAGTAGGAATGTGGGTATGAAAGTCCGTATGCTCGCGCGAATGGACCGGCAGTTGTTGATGTGTCCGGCAGTTGTTGATGTGTGCGTGCCCGCGTGTCCGTATGCGTGATTTGAGTAAAATGCCATGGTCATTAGTCCCGCAAGTGTTGTGCATGTTTTATCACGAGAGGTGACGGTGAGCGTCCCCCACTGGATGGCTAGATCCGGCGCTGACCTACACGTCGGGTTGGTGTTTTTCTTAACCACGTAACACCCATCAACGAGACACCGCTCCCGACAGATATCTCGATGTATGTGATAGTGTAGGGCAGGTAAGTATGTGTGTAGAATTAAGGGGTGAGTATAGGACAACGAAGAGGAAAGAAAGATCGTGCGAGGTTCGTGGCCCGTTTGTTAGGGTACTGCTCCGGCATTTATCTGGTGTTGATCGTAGAAACCACGTAAAACTATCAATAAGAGCAGTCGGGCGCGAAAATTCTCCATAGAGGCTGAATTCGACCGAGCCATGGAACTAGTGTCGAAATTCCTGTGACAGCGGGCACTCGAACTCGGTCAGACGCACTGCAGGGACATCAGTTGAACCACCTAAGGCGTGTGTGCGTGCGCGTGTAAATGTGTGTATGAATGTGCCCTATGACGGGTGCCGGCGCGCGGGGCTCCGCCTACCTTCACACCTGCCGGGCGGAGGAATGTCTTTGTGCGGTTCTGTTGTTCACGGGCCGGCAAAATACCGAACAAAAAGGAGCAACGCCTGAAAGACTGTGGCGAGGACACGAAGCCCGGACGACGGCCACATGGCTTGGACGGGCGTGGGCGAGGGTCGAGGGATGGGAGGGTGGCGGACGGGGTCGTCACGGTCACGCAGCGGCGGCCAGAAGCGGGGGTGGGGTGGGGTGGGGGTGGGGTGGGGACGCCGGCACGTGGAGAGGAGACCTGCAAAATCTCTTTCATGCTCGCCTGTGTTCTGCGGCTACGGGGGAGGCCAGGTTTCTGTTGACGGTTGCTTCTTTCAAGAGATAAAATTATTGTTTAGGGTTTTGCCTCTAGACAGATCTGAAAGCATAGGGCCCTCAGGTCAAGGGTGTTCTTATGCTTGTTTGACTTGCTGCTCATGGTCATTGTTGTGACGGACGGCTTACCATTGCGAATTGTGTCGCTCTCATTTGATGAATATATAGCTACGTACGCCAGATTCGGACTATTAATTATTGTTTGGGGCACCATGTTTATAGCCCCGACCAGCCTCTCCATTCGGACCGACGCGACGTTCAAGTGATTCTTAAAACATTCCCGACACTGTTACTCGAGTCTTCTACGTTCGGATCGCGATAAATAAAGCGACGTCGTTGGATACGTGATCAGAAACAGCGTCTTCGAAGGTTCAATTATTGCAGTTTCAATTCTCGGGACGTCTCGAGACGAAAATTTGATAAATTACTGACACAGAATATTTTTTTGTATACGTTACCAAGTCACAAATTATTGTGATTGTTATAGAAATTAGACATCACAATAGAATAAAAGTCGCGAGAGCAACTATTTAGGCATACATTACTTATTTTGTAAAAATAAATATTCTCTTATTTCTGATAAAAAATAGATTTAAATCCATCGTGTTTTTCTCAAATCGCATATATTAAACGTTGTTGGATTTTTTACGATAATGATCTAAAGCAGATTTACTCTAACATTAAAACAGGTCTCGTCAAAGTGAGAACTGTTGATATTATCAAAGTGCAGGACACCAAAAGAAATTATGATTTGTGACTAGTTGGTATAAAATCGAGATCACTGAACTCATTTTTTCAAATTTGACTGATCGCCTGCCAAAGCAGGTAAGGAAGAAATCGGTTAATATTGCCGTCAACACTGATTTCCTGACGGATTTCATCAAGCCTTCTAATGGATCGGTTATCACTTACTTTCTTTAAAATATCACAATTCCTTTTTCTCGTGTGTTCTAGTGTAATATATCAATATGAAATTTAGACAAAATCCCATTTCATATGTGTGTGTGTGTCTATGTTTGCTATTATTACGAAGTTTGTGAAATAAGAATTTCATGCTAACTCAGACATAAAATAATTTGTATGCTATGAATATGAAATGACTTCGAATGTTGTTTCGATTGAGTGCTGAATATGCCAACCCAAGCGACGCGAATGCGCCTAACAGAACGGGAGCGAACAGGCGCGGAACATCTCCAAAAGTCGCGTCGTAATAATTAGCCTGGAGCGGCGGCGGCCGGCGTGTGAGGGGAGCGTAGGGGCCAAGCGGCGACGACGCGGCGCGCGAGCTGGCGGCGAGCGAGTGACTCCAGGTAAAAGTGTGACACGATTCCCCGACTCTTAACCCACAAACACACTTGAGCCGCAACGGCGGCCGCGGCGGCAGAGCAGTGGCAGTGGTGGCGGAGGTGGCGGAGGTAGCGGCGGCGGAGGTAGCGGCGGCGGCGGGCGGCGGCGGAGGTAGCGGCGGCGGTGGCGGCGGCGCGGGCGGTGGCGGCGGGCGGTGGCGGCGGGCGGCGGCGGGGGCAGCAGCAGTGAACGCCGCCGGGCCAGGAAGCCGGCGCCTGCACCCCTGCCGTCGCCGGCCCCTCTGGCGCCTACTGGCCGTTGGTGTCCAAAGACCGGCTTGCGGCAGGCTATAGGGCCATCGCTGGAATATAAACTGTTGTTGACAGGGCTCGGAGTAATTAATTCTGACGGGGGGTTTCGTGTTCTCTTCTCATGGAAACGGGATATGATCTCATACAGTCATCCATTAATTTGTACGTTCCCTTGTCATTGCTTCCTAATTGTTTGCAAATAAGACATGACTTTCACGTTTCTTGTCCAAAGTGCAGGACCCTGATACAAACTTCAATCTAGACATGAAATTTCGATCTATCCAATGATGTTAACACTAGTCAATCTTTCAGTACAATTTTCATTAGTGTTCATGTACATGAGGAAAAACCTTTAAGAGCAAATGAGAAATTATAACGAAAGTTTAAAGAAACGACTTTGAAATGAAGTTACTTTTATCATACTTACAATTGTCCATCAATACACTGCGACTCGCTGGAGATTCATTTGACAATTATGTGATTGATATAATCTTGTAAGTAGATGACAAGATCGAAAATCGAGCCGGAATTTTAGGGCCATGAATTTGGGGTCACCGGGAGTACGACGACTGCCAACGATCGAAATATCACTGCCCGCTTCTAGTGTGAACACGTTTAGGATCGATGTCAGTGGACATGTTGCCGCTAGCGAGAGGTCAAGGTTTGAATTTTGACCAATCACAATTGTGAAGCCGAATGGCGGGTAAGTGATCTTACCATCAGTTATCTGGAATAGTTCTTCGTGCTTCCTAATAGATGCTCAATCAGTAAGATTATCATATATATGTACTCGAAGCAAATAAAATATAGTTTGCTGGAGTTTCTTTGTGAGTACCCCAAATCATGGATACTCAAATAATTTGGAGGAAGGCGCAAACAAAACATTTTCCTACAAAGTGCCGAGAAGCGTAAAATGACAGGACATTACAAAGCGGTATGTGTTATTCGTAATAAAACATGAACGTGATGTAAGCGCAAAAGAATGCTGCCACGTTGTTCATGGAACCATTCGTAGTTTCTTAAATATAAACTTTAAATTTATTATTAACATAGTGTTCGTGAACAATTGTGTGCTCAGGAATATAATTAAAACAACTGGAGCTTCTACGGCACATATTTTCTCGTATTATTGGCAGCTGTTACGTATTATAAAATAAGGACTTCTATCCTAATAACAGTTTAGCCAACACTTGAACAAATCCTTATCAAATGAAGTGCGAGAGATTCGAGAAAAAGATACATATCTTTAAAACTTTGAAAACTTAAAAGTTTAATTGAAAATCGTTCTCATTGAATTTAAAGTATTGTGCTCTTTTATTACAAAAACTTCAGTGCTAGAATACATGGTCTGTAGGATAGACGGATTTACATAATGTGGATAATACCACCCGTTACTAAGAAAATCTGTGAAAATTCAGCATTATTCGAAACATGATTTTATTACGTGATACAGTTATTTGACATATTTACTGACACTAATATCATTGCATTGTGAATAGTTTATTTATTTTTGACACTCTTTACAAATATATATTGTGTGCTCTTTACAAATATTAGTCTTTCTTGATCAGTTTTAATTGACAGTCATTTTTTCACTTCTTGTTCGGGATGTGTCGTTACGAAAATAAATTTTAAAAAATATTTCAAATGTGGTCACTTCTGATTAACCATAGTTGTTTTTAATTAACTTTTTCCTGGATGTTTCGAGACTGGGAATTTGGTCTCATCGTCGTATTTTATAGGTAGAAAACACAACAACGGAAGAACAGTACACATTTCCTCGAATTATTTCTAACCTTTGCAACTTTGGAAGTTCAGATAAGTCAATGAATATCAGCCCTGCGCCATTTTTAACTATCCTTTGCTCTATCTGAAGAAAAACTCAAAAGAAAACGTTTGGAGCCGTTGAGAATGTTTTTATAAAATGTGTTTACTTCAAACAACAATTACGCGAAAACTAGTAGTTTTTCAAAAAGCTGTGCGTGACATAATTGAAAAATGTAATTTTAAAGAACAGATATCATTAATGAAAAGATATTTGCATTCAATAATGTAGTTTTAAGAGGGAATGAAAGAAATTTAAGCATGTGGAATTTCCGAAAATTCAGAAAGTGTAGCAAATCGTTCCTGCACCAGTTTTATTAGCGTACTTCGCTCTGTTCTAACAAACAATTGAGAGAAACATTTGGAAAAATTCTTTGGAAATTTTCAAAATATCTAATCGCTTCATGTATAGCACTCTCAAAGATTAAATGAGAAAATAATGAGAGAAAATCATTTACTAGGTTATAGGAGTAAGAAAAATCAATTTTGTCAGTTTTGTCTACAAAGCGTTTTTTTTTTCAGTCGAAAAACGCTGTGTTTTCCTTTCCCGCTGCATTGCAGAACTTTCTTTCCCACTTAGTTGATACGAAAACGTAAAACATATTTTATTTCGCTTAACTTCAAAGGGATGAACGCGTTACGGTATTTTCTTTCAATGCATATTGATAATATTATCCCAACACAAATCTCTCTGTACTAAGAAAAACAAATCATACGAGTACAAACGTCTGAGAGCACACGTTTCTCTTGTTTCTGTTATTGTTTCGTCTTTATGTCTATGTTCTTTGTGAATGATAATACGCACCGTCACGCCCATGTTAACTTCATGTGTTCATGCCTTTATGCTAATGTTAACGTTTTCATCGTGAATCATGGCGAAAAGGGTTGCCTTGGCAGGTGTGTAAGCAGTAGGAAGCCACTTTGGCGGGGCAGAGTTGCGGTATGGACCCCAGACGAGACGCTTCGGGGATGCTGTGCATTCCTGGAGCTTATCTCTACTCTAAATGTAGTTCATAATTTCGCACTATGTGTGCGGTCACGCTCGTGTCTGATCTCCTTTGCCCATCTGCCATTCTGTTAGACACTTTATTTTCTGTTACCTCCTTAAATAAAGATATTCTATTGATTATACAATCCTGATTTTTCAGAGTTGGCCAATAGTGAAGCTTGGTGTGATGATATAAGTTAACTTATTAACATGTAAGTAAAAATAACATAAATATCTTTAGCTTCATATTATTAATGAGTGCCGCATTTATGACGTGATTTATCAGAAATAAATAGAGTAGGAACCGAGGTTCTACTATCCGATGTTTTATGAACGGAGGTATTTTTCCTGCTTGGGTGGGAGAATTTTGGCCATGGTAGACTGATGCGAATATATGTTGATTGTACTGACTCTTAATACTGCTACAACGTCCCCTTTATTTCCTTACGTTTGAATGTCTAATCTGTTCGGGTTCTGTTAAGCGAGTTTTTCTGTACACGAGATTTGACTGTATAGGAGGTGCCGTCCACAATATTCGAGGTATTCATAATCGAGCTTCTTACGTTTCATTACGTATTTTAGCTGAAACTATTCATGTAGAAATGAAAGCAATTGAGCGAGAATAATATCTGGTTCAGCATAAAGTAGAGATTCGTTTAATGATGACTCGATATCTATTAATGCCTACTTTACTATTTTCTTTACTTATGTAATAACAACTCTCATTTACCCATCGTTTTACTCAGTGACGGATCTAGCAAATGGCCAAGGTAATTATCCCCAACGACGATGACTTACTTGTAACATAAATTGAAAGTAACAAGAAACTCTTTCATGTTTTTCTGGGATTACCCCAATTCGCAATGAAAACTAATAATTGTTCGTGTAATCCTTTTCTTTTCACATCGTGTTAATTAGAAAACATTGTGCGCGGGGAAGGCTCTCGAGTCCGCCACCAGGAAATGTACATTATCCAACTCAGAAGTACGCAAGGATTCTACGTAATATATGAAATTGTTGTTAAAATAATTTCACAGATATAGAGCAAATAACGGACTCCGTTGAAGTTTGTCAACGGAGGCTGTGGCCGAGGTTTATAACCAGCAAAGTCCGTTACTTGTGATATCCGGCTATGTAGTTCAATACTTTACGTAATACCACCTTTTTATAAGAAAATAAAATAAAATAGATAAATTCCTTTGTTGGAGTAGAAGCACTCAATTTTATGTTTAGCTAAAACATATTCGTTGCTATTGTTCTGTTAACGGACTGTGGACTGTATTTGATTTGATTTTGATTTATTTGGTCAAAAAAACAGTAAAAACTGTATATGACGTATGGGGGAGAAGAATGTTTGCGCACGTTTTCTTGAGTACCAGAATCCCAACATTTTAACGAACAATAATGTAAAAAAATGGACTAAAGATTTTAACGGGCGCCGTCCATTAATAGTGAATTTTTTGTTTCTCCGGTTGCGTTAAGTCGTAATAACAGTACAGTATGAAAAAGAGTTTATTGAATACATCTTTCTGCCCATACTTTTTCCACCTATTGTCGCCATACCAATCGTCTGAATTGTTCCCCGTAAAACATAGCAAGGAATGAAATGAATGTGGTGTGCGCATGCGGGAGTGTGCTTTTATTGGCATTATTGATTAGCCTTTAGGATTTACGTGTGTCGTTGAAGATAAATTTTATGTTCGTGGTAACAACACATTATTACAGGGCGTCCGTATTGAACTCTTGTCTCTATCCGTGCCAAATATTTAATCGAGAATGCAGACTACTGGTAAGAAAGAAAACCAATTGAACAGGATATTGTGGCTAAAGCGAGAGGATATCGTTACAGCACACGATTGCATGGATCTTGCCTAAGTTGATCGTGTATTATTTCTTTATTTTCTAGCAAATTAACTTATTGTCTGAATTGTTATTATTAAAAGTCATGTCTTGTACGTGTGTAATAGCGCGTTTAAAGAGTTTACAAGGTCTGTTTTCCTTCCCCTTTACTCCCTTTAGACGAACATTCCTGTACACGCCACACATGGCACCGGTGTTGCCGGTGTGAGAGCATCGCAGCGCCACAGCCGCCGCAGTCGCTGTTCCGCCCCCCCTGCCCCCATCTCGATCCAGCCTCCCCCCCCCTCCCATCTCGCCCCTTGCGCTCCACTCCTCGCCCCATTCCTCACCGCCCTTCCCCGCTCCGCCAGGCCGCACGTTGTCCCGCCTTCCTCCCCGCCGCGTCCGCCGCGCCCCGCCCCACCCCGCCCCACCTCGCGCGGCTAAAGGTTACTTGAATGAAAGTGCTAATGCGAAGCTGCGCGACAGCGGCGGCGGAGGCGGTTCAGACGGCGACGGCGGCGGCGTGGTTGCGGCGGTGGCGGCGGGCGCCAGGGCACTCTTCCTGCTGCCACATTGTTCGCGACGGCTGGAGCCCGCTTCCGGGCGGCGCGGCGTGGCGCGGCGCAACGCGGCGTGGTGGGCGTGGGGGGGGGGCTGGCACAGGGGCCCGCCTCTCCGGTGCGGCCTAGGCGGCCCTGGGTGCGCAGAATGAGTACGCGTTACTTGCCCCCCAATGAAAAACCGTGCCCTGAGTTTTGGAACTGTTTAAAAATAGTTTTCCTGTAATATCTTTGGCTAAATTTGAAATTATCGACTACAACACTAAACGCTGTAATTAAATAATCCAAAAATATTTCCGGACCTTCATATTCTATGACCAGTGATCAAACATCACGACACATCTTGTTACAGAATGTTTTTCTCGTGAACTACTTGTATATGACAAGGTATGATCAATGAATCACATAACGATGCTCTTTGAAACAAGATTAAAAATATGAGTACTTCGATGTTGATTTAAATAGTAATTGATTATTATAATTTCTATCGTGTTTTTCTGAGTCCTTTTCACGTATGTATAAGATTTTCGTATGTGCATGCAAATTTACGAGTACAGGTTAACAATAGAATATTATCGGCTGGTTCGGATGGAAACACACTATCCAAAGGCAAGTGGTGAAATGAACAAATAACGATGTTGGAATGAGTGGATGTGAAGAAATGAAGGGAAAATGCGCGAAACGCACGGAAACAAACCGTGATCCCAATTTACAGAACCGTTAGCACTCTAGCCAGTGAGTCACGTTTAGACTTCTTTTTTATAGTAGTGTCCTGCAGCAGCAAAAATGCGGCTCAAAAACACAAAATAGTCTTCCAAACATCTATCACGCTGCTAAGCCTAATTTGTAGTCAAATATATAATTTACTGGAGTGTTATACACGATTGTTTTATTTGTTGTTCATGAGCAGTGTGCATGCTACGTTTTGGTTACCACTTTGTTCAGCAGCATGGTTGCTGCTGCTGGCCACTATTGTATGAAATGACTCATCATCGAAAATTATTACCTTTTGTCAATGAATTTGCCAATTTGCCAGTTGAAATCCCAGGTAATGGAGTTATTTGTGATATTTGCTCCTGATTGTTAGGCAACATCCTATGCACAGGTGTGCGGCTGGTACTTGAAATATCCTTGTCTGCATCAGACTGTGACCTGCCGACAATCTGTGCATAAGTAGTTGCCTAAAGATCAGAGGGAAATGTCACGCGCATACTCCGTTGTATGAAATTTCCCTTTATATATATTCATTGACAAAAGTCATTTTCGACCCCTCTACATGTTCTAGAAGTTCATAGTGTTTATTCTGAGACCTGTACATACAGCGCGTATATATGCAGACCTATATATACAGTTCTTTACATGTCAAGAGTATAAAAAATTTTCTATTCCGTCGTCAAACACGAGAATATTAAATATTCAATTGCATGCGGCCTCTTTCTAGAAGCTTTGATGTCGCATGACGTCAACTGTGTCATAAGGAATGATGACCTGAATGTGAGAATTTAGTCGGTACGGGCAGTTCGAGAATAATGGAATAACAAACAGTATTTAAATGTTTAGTCAAAACCGAAACGGTTTCATTGTTTTGGATTTTTCCTTTGTATCTTGGTATCTAAAGACACACCTCTCACATGGTCGGGGGCTGCATACCTTTTTATTTTTTTTATTTTTGCGCGCATTGAAAATTAGGAGTATTCAAATTTTTAATTTACTTTCTTTGTATTTCGGTTTGTTTGTTACTATTAACTCCCGTTCAAACCACAACAAGGGATTTCTTGCATAAAAGGAATTTTGGGAGAATGAAAGTGGTATTGTTCTATTTGGAAGCGGTCTGGGACTAGCACATGCAAATATCAAACTTCTTGGGAACAGCAGAAAAATATCTCGGAAAGCAAAGTGCATTCGGATAATGTCAAATCGACAAATACAACCGATTCATGCTGATTCTGTACAAGACTCACACTCATTGACACACAAGCATGTATGTCACTCGTTAATTATTGTGTATTATCATTTCGAAACAAATTTTTGTGTCTATTTTATGACCACACTAACACTGCGCTTTACTGCGGGTAATTTTTGTTCGCCGTTACATAATATAGAACCTCACGCGCAAGAAAAGCAATCGAAAGGCTGCTCCATACATTTGATATTCGGTGAGTAGCAATCAACTGCTAGCCGAATCCAGAGTAGCTTGAATGGGTTGCTTATTCGTACTATTTGCCGAGCAACGAACATTCGGTGTTCGCCCTACCCACCGCGTGTCGGTCTTTTGGACACATCGAAGGAAGCAAACATTTGCTGAGCACTTCATATAATCGGGATCGGGTGAGCAGTAGCTCGTTACTCGGTGAATGCCGAATGTGTGGACCGACTTAGGTCAGGGAATCAGCTGATGTCATTGCAGTGCCTCCGATCGGGAAATTCTAGGGTTCGAGTCCTCAACGCAGGCGGAATTTTTGACACCAACTAAATAGCTAAGTCGAGTTCAACCGCTGTCTGATGAGAATTCTGACGATCGACTGCTCTGATTGATAGTTTTCCTTGGTTTGTTGGATCAACACCAGGTAAATGTCGGACCAGTACCTTAACATACGGGTCACGGACCGCGCGCGATCTTTCCTTTCTTTTCCTTGTCTTGTCCTCATCCCTTACTTACATACACACTTACACGTACATGCACTACACTACCACACACGTCGAGAGCTTAGAACTGGCCCGGTTATAGCGGCGAACCGCTAGTGGGACATACGTGGTTGAGCAAACACAGCAAGCCGACGTACAGGTCGGTGCCGCATCTCTCCATCCAGCGGAGGAAGAACACTGCCACGTCGCGCGATAAGACATGCACTACACTTACAGGACTACGCCAATCGAATACAGAAATAACCCAATCGAATAGGCGAATGCCGAATGTATGGAAGCCCCCCTAAGTACGCTAGAAGTGGTGCACTGCATGCGTGCGGAGGACATTCCTAGAATCCACTTGACGCACATCCCTCTGCGTCAACTAATGGCACTGCAGCACCTCTGACCGGTAGGTCCTAGGTTCGAGTCCTGATGGCGGCAGGATTTTCGACACTAGCTCTTCAGCTAGGTCGAATTCAGTCGCTGTCTGGCGGAGAATTCTAGCGGCCGGCTGCTCTGATCGGTAGTTTTCCATGGTTTCTCCGATCAACACCAGGCGAATGCCGGAGCAGTACCCTACGAAACGGGCCACGGACCGCGCGCGATCTGTCCTTCTTCTTCCCTGTCCTATCCTCTCCCCTTACACACACACTTACACTAACATGCACTACACTACCACATATTCCGGGAGACCGACCGGGAGTTTAGAGCTTGTCCCGTCGGGACTCGAACCTAGGACCTCCCGGTCAGAGGCGCTGCAGTGACATCAGTTGATGCACTGAGCTACCGCTACCGGTACGCCTTAACACTTTTCGCACTCGGAAGCCCGGTGAGTTAACTCGATGGGTGCTAGACGAGAGGCAGTAAATGCGCACTTTTTGCGGTGCGCGAGAATTACTCGTCAAGACGCAGTAACTTTCGTAGTCAGTGAAATGTATATTGCGATTACACTGTAAATGCTAGGGACGTGTAAGTTCAATTTTAGATATTATTTCAAATATAGAGTTGTATGGATATTTATTACATAGAATGTGAACGCTATTGCTCTAATAACCAATTTCTTTCTCCTTTCGTTTTAGGTTCGTGAGTGATGGTTGTCATTCAATTAAAAATATGATGAATCAAATTTCGTGATGGCCACAGAAATATTGTGTAAATCCATAATGATTAAGGATTGAGGAGTTATCAACCACAAAATATATTACAACATAATTTAATATTAATAATGAACCGCCATACACGTGTTTCAGGCATAATTTATCCCTTCTTGGGTGTGCATCTTATTTATATAAATTATACATTGTTCATTTACATATTATCTATTCCTGTGTTTATTTAATATCATTTCATATGTTAATTATATTTGTTCATCTATTCCCTTCTCCGTAGAGCCACAGAAATGGGATAAATAATTCTCGAAACACGTGTATAACTCAAAGTTCTTAATATTACATTATATTGTAATATACATTTTGGTTGACCTCATCCATAAAGAATGAAGTTCATTAAGGCAAGTTTAAAGAGACACACTGTATTTTTCCGCTTAAATATGTAGTTTCCGAGTTTCTTACTGAGCTACGGATCTATGACTGATCGTGGTAACACAGATGGCGCTATTGCTTCTGCGTTCTACTTAGACTCAGTTTCAGTAGGGTCAAGAAGTAATGCACTCGTAGCAATTAATGTATCAGAGACAAAACGCGAATACTTTAGGACAAGATTGATAAATTAAATTCACTTCAGTTATGGTGTAAATAACGTTTTGGGGGGGGGGGCGCTTAGCCATTACTATACTGTAAGAAAACTATCATTAAACTATCTTTAAGCTGACGTACGTAATAGCATTTTTTTATTCGAAATATAAACGTTTGCAGTTCGGTAATCATTGTGTTAATGTTCATGGATTAACGGAGATCGTTCATTGTCTAAGTATATTGAACTATATTTTGCATCACATCACATCTATACATTATTACTTATCTATAGACGAGTAACTTATTTTTAGCGACGTCGTTCAAGAAACCTCAACTTAACGGCTGATTAGCGGTATAGAAATTGCTTTTTAAGAGGCAAGTACAAAGAAAGTTGAAAAATGAACAATCATTGGCTGTTAACTTTAAAAATTCTTTCACGAGGATGACGCGTTGCGGGAAATCAATTAGGTAGTAATTTCTTGTGATTAGGATGTAAATACCAATTTTCTTTCTCTGTTGTTGCCAGACATTAGGATTCAAATCAACCATTACTGACGATAAAATGGAAAAAAACTATTTTTGTACAAATAGTAATTGTATTAGACGAGTGTAAGCGATCCGCCATTCACAGAAGAAAAAGAAAATGCGCTGATGATTCAGTACAAGAACATAATACCGACGCGTTCTAGAATTTGTGATGTTGTCGTCGACTACTCGTAAACTACTCACAAGGTTAACCGATAAGAAAACTTGTTACGGCCATACTAATTTGACATACAAATCTCCAGGTATGGTACTACGTGTTAGAACTCCCTAGTGAAAACTAATACTAAGTGATTGTGGGATAGAAGGATGATATTGAACTATATTGATGCACTCAACAAAACACTGACAAAATAGTAAATTGCTTACGACATGCACATGTTTATTAGGTGAGAATAAGAATCATTTTCACTATGTGCTAATAGCAATTCTTGAGTTCCACCCAACGAGTTTAAGGGGACAACAGGCTGTGTGTGAGTCAATTGTTTGCTTACTAGAATGATTTCCGATTAACATTCCTACACTAGTGTTTCCACTTCATCGTAGAAGGTTAATTAACGGCGTACATACTCCAGAGGTAATCGAAGATAGGGAATAAAATTCTCTAGTGGAATCTGTGTTATAAAACGCTTCTCTGGAAAGTTGCAGAAACATCCGCGTCTATGATGAGATTCGGCCACGTTCCTTCCTCATCTAAACCTTGAGTCGTTACACTCTCTTAGCTACCTTGACGTGCTTTTACTTGGTAAATAACTTACTTAGTATCTTTAATTGTTCAAGGAAGGTCCTTGTCATACATCGCAACCTGCAGGGCCTCTGGCGGACAGCGGAACATGAGATTGACCCTGGTTCTCCAGTAGCTCCTTCGTGTGTAGGCTTCGGTCGCTGCAGCGCAGTGTTATTGCTCGGAATCGGATAGGCGACAAAAGTGATTTTCACTGCCTGATTTCAAAGGGGTTAAAATAAATTATTCCGAACCTTGAAAATTGTGATTTGGCATCGTTAATTAATTTTCCCCGCAATTTGCTGTTTCCCAAAGTGTGAAAATATACTCTTTAGTATGGAGCAGTTGACGTACTACCGGTAGTCATCAACGTGTTACCCGAGGATTGCTTTATCGTGATTTCATGACGTCGAACACTATTATAAGACCCTCATATAAATTAGCATCGATATTACACTACCTAGAAATGTTCAGAGTTTTCTTTGATGTTTTGCAATAAAAAAAACAACTAAAACTAAACCGACAATAATGCAACCTGCAGGAGTACTTTCACTTAAAATTATCACGCAGAGATTCGTTTTGTCCGTAAGAGTTCTTTCCGGCTGCATATACCAGATTTGTATAATACACGGGTTTGCGCCTATTTTGGATGTTTCTATTGAGTGACATCTGGATGTCCTTATTTCATTAGAAAAGTACTCTATTACGAAAGAAATACACAGTATCAATATTTACAGTATTGAATAGTTTTTTTATTGCAGTTTTAGAAACCCCGTACATGTAGGGGGCAAGATGAAAGCTAATTCCGATCTCAAATGATCTCAATACATGACAAATCATTAATTTAATCAACGTAGGTAATAGACAGGAGCTCTTTAAAATTGAATTAATTTTGTTCCTTGGGAAAGTGTTCAATTATTTAGAAAGGTTTCCAGTAATATTTTAATTGAAGTATATGGTGTGTAACGAAAAGAAGTTATTTTCTTTGTAACAATCATTAATTACTCCGGCAGGTAAGATTACGGTGGAACGCATAATTCTCCCAGTAGAAAACACACCGCAAAGTAAAAAAACAACTATTTTGGATCGTGCAGATTAGAAGATCTTTCCACTGTGCTCCGCACGTCTCGCGCCGCGTCGCGTCACGTCACGTCTCGCTGCTCTGCTTCCGAGCGCGTGCGTGCGACCGAGAGCACCAGGGCCGCCGTCGCCTTCGGGCGGCCGTGCCGCGATTCGTTGCGGTTGTGATAGCTCGCCGCTGCTTCAAACTGCAACCGTGCGTTTTTGCATGAAACGAACGTATCTTTGATTCCTTAGAAAAGAGTCCCATTACCATTGGCTTTTTCGGAATACTGGTGTATGTATAATCTAGGGCCTTTATCCAGCGGACCGCCGGTTACCCTTTACGTCCCGATGGGACGCATATTCGATCATACACTAGGCTCCAACACACGTGCAGGCTCCCCTGATCTGGGGTCAGCAGAACGCGAGGCCCCCGCCACAACACATACACGAGAGATACGGGACAAACAACCATGCCCGCGGCGGGACTCGAGCCCGTGACCGTTTCACCGAAGCGCTGAGTCGGTACACGCTCTTAGGCACCTCGGCCACGCAGATCGGCAGTACTGGTGTAACCCCAAAAATCGAGAATTGTGATTTTATAGTCAATTAAAAAATTTTTTTTATGTGGAATAAAGCTTCATCTCTGACATTATACCAATTGCCGCTTGGTAGAAGATACATTGTTATTTCATGGACGGAGATCGCCATTTATTTTTATGGAATAATACTGCTCAAAAAAATCGGTTTTATAAAATCCATTTTCATAGATGGGACACAAACAAGTGTTTGATATAACTTGAAAGGCAATATTACTTATCATCGATAATTGGGAAGGAAATAAAATTGCGCTCTTGTGCACAAGATCGTTTTTTTTGGTGTGTATGACAACAATATGCCGGAAGAGCGAGGATGCCCTTGGAACGCCTCGTACGAGAGACCGCGTGGTGTCTGAGGCGAGGAGTTCCGTAGTGGAATTGGTAGTGTTGGCAGTCATACACCGACAAACATAAAAACGCAGGGAAAGGCAAACGGACAACTCAGTGACAATGCTCGGGAATGCTTCCCATGAGTGGAAACGTTCGTATCCTTTCCTATCTCATTCTTCTTGTGATTTTTCTGAAACATGATGTCGCTGATCCACAAGAACACTGGTGCAATAGAAAAATTTTTCAGACGGAATGAATTCAAATGTCCTTTTTGTTTGCTTTTAGGACATTTTAAAAACATTTTAAGAGCATTTTATTGATCATTTTGATGATGTTTTAGGTAATCAAAATCCTTCCTAGTTATGAGTATGCAAATCATTGTCATCATAGTAATAATGAATTGTCAAGTAAAATGCAATTAGGTATGTAGTGTCGTGAGTTTACTTTAGGAGCATAACTAGCGTGGAAATATAGTGATAAACAAATGCATTTTTAAGCTATACTGTCTGAAATCCCTTAAAATATTTGAGGCTAACTAATTGAGAAGAAAACTATGGAAGTGACAAGCATTGATATAACACGTTCAGGGCTCACTACACATCATTAAAAGAAAAAAAAAACAAATTTTGTTGAATAGAAAGCTTCAAAAATTTTCTGAATGAAAACTCTCAGTATTTTAAGTATATACCAATGCATTTTTAACCTATACTGGCTGGAATCCCTGGAATTTGAAGGTAAGTGACTGAGAATAAAACTACAGAAGTGACACGCGCGGGTGCAAGAGCTTTCGCTTTATCGAGTTTTATCGAAATTCATCAATTTATCGATGAACGACGGCGCAGACTCGCGCCCGCCGCGCGGCGTTGTGCTGGGTGTTGCCTAGGTGGCGGCGCATGGGAGCTCGGGAACGCGCTGCCGCCAGCCGCCCTCACGTGATCCATTCCGAGGCCGCGTGAATATCTCAGAGGGCGCGCTTCGTTCTTCATTCAGCGTTATGCCTACGAACGGAGGTTGGTGGACTAGTGACCGACGAGAAGCAAGGAGTCGACTAGAGAAACATCACATGCAATTTTTGCGGTGTATGTTAAACAGAAATGAATAATCCCTGATAAATAATTGCTGGAGGGTTATTGCATTTTTTCCCCACCACAACGTGTGTTACCTTCGCAATATTCTAATGTAAATATGTAATATGGATATCATACGTGCAAATTGCCTTTGATTTAATTCCAAATTTACAAATGGGAGTTATCATCTAACGCGTACGTTATGCATATATACTGATCGTGCATATACCTTATTGACGTTTTAAAATTATCTATTAAGTTTCTCTCGCAAAATAATAAGATACATGTCTTTGAAAATTTTCAGGAATAGGATTAAAGCCATCCTGGAGTCACTCTTCTCAGTAAAATGACTTGGCATGATGTTTGGAAATCTATAGAGGGAAATCAATTCTAAAAATGATAAAAATGTTAAGGAACACGGTAACAAGGATAAAAACGAAACATTGCTTGTTATTCTTTTGGATAGCGTATTATTTGTCATTAATGCTTTCGTGTATATTATTTCCTAACGACAGAAGATTTATTCACTATGAAGGCCATATATGATTTGGAGTTTTTAGCTCTTTAGACGTTCAATGTGAAGCGAAATTTGTTGTCGTTTTGCAGAATTATTTCAAATATCTACAGCATAAAAGGTATCTGTATTTTCTTTTGAAATTTTTAATATAAACTGTGAGAGTCTGTTCTTGGTTACCTACAGTACAGTAGCTCACCGTTCTCTCATGCCAGTAATGCGTGAAAAAGTATAATGATCTTGTTTAATTGTTTCTTCCTAACATAGTAAGTTAGCAACGTAATGAATCATTGAGTGCACATATGAGTAGTAAACTTGGTTTCCTTCGATTCGCTTCGGGTTCGACATGAGACGATGTAAATGTTGCAGCAATGAATAAAATTCATTTACATTTAACGACGATTTTTATGATGGTACTTGAAGAGAGTAAGAGGTCGTATAGGTTGGAAGTTTTACGAGTTTGTTTGCGAACTTAACATACCTAATGATGCTTCTGCACATACTTTCCCGTGGTCTCGTATACATTTCCTTCTTAGATTACCGCAACAATACCAAGTACATATCTGAACTTATTTTTCACTTTCTGTTCAAACATTGCAAGACACATATTTTTAAATTTATCTTTATATTTTTTTTAAATTCTGATAATTTCTTTGAAGAATAGGACATTATGAATATGTAATATGGATATCATTCGGTGTCAGTTACATGCCACATGATGCGATCTGATAGACGTCCTATGTTTTGCTGTCAGTAGTGTTTACCTGTTATTTCTATTATTTCATGAATTTAGTTTTATTGAATAAGTGATTGACTGGTATTACAAATTAGTGAACACGTTTTGCAAAAAGGGTAGCAAGTTTGATAGTTTTTTTATATAATGACATTTGATTTACGTTCAAATATTAAAAAATTTTTAAAAAAGAGCTTGAAACTTGTGGAGTTACGAATTCGACATAGAATTAAACAAAGAAAAAATATTTCTGATATTTATATCTGCAGACTCAAGTGGGGTATGATGTTGGTTTAAGTCTCACCTAATGCAAATGTGTCACTCCATTAGTTTTAGATTTAGGGTGAGTTCAATGATTAGTCCGGTACGTATTTAGTGACTTCAGTAAACAGTTACGACTTTCGCATTCTTGCGAAAGGGTCTAGGAAACCTTAAAAACCATCAGAACAGGAATGCAAAATTAGAAGAATCAACATAGTTACGAGTCACTTTGAGTTTGTGAATGTACGGGTCGGTGAAAAGAGCGGGTTTTAATTTTTTTCTAGTAGGTTTATTAGTCGATATCTGACAAAATCGTATGCTTAATTTACTGCCATATGTGAAAATGACACTTCCGAAGTCCACGTGCAATGTAATACAGCGTTTCGAAGCTCGACATCCAGCTTTGAATCGTAGGCCTGAATTCTTTGCAGGCCAGTTGCAAACTTGCGCCAAAAAGTCAACTGCGTTCTTACGGAACTTCAGCGATCTGATCAAGGAATGAGAATATATTAAACAATGTGATTCTTTTGACTTGTACCTGTCTGAAGATAAGTGGGGAGCGAAGCAATAATTTGACGTGGGATACGGACTACTACCTTCCTTAAAATGGTTCTTTTTTTCGGAACTAGACATGAAAACGGGTGATACGTTATGATATTTAGAAATAAAGTTAAGCGTACGTTTGGTTTGTACACGATGCTTAATTCCCTGTGTGATCCAAGTATTGCTTTTCTGTTATGACCGTAAATTAAAGCTCGAGTTGTTTACAACCAGTGTCAATGAGACTTTACGTTCATGTGTATTTCATGCGGAATTTCATGTTATTACGTATATAATGTGAGTGTTGTGTAGGCGAGTTATTTGGAAGCTATGTATTTCGCTCGCTCTACATTTTGAAAAACTGGCAACAATCCAAAAAAACTGAATGAGAATGGGAGAAACGTTCAAAACAACGAAATATTATGATTTTTCGCTCACCTGAAAAACTATTTTGTAAACTTTCTGTACATGTATGTAAAAAGCTATTAATATGCATTTTATTGACTTTTCCCTATTGGATAATCACCATCATTCAGCAAATTATTACATCAGCTCAAGGCTGAATGACGTAGATAACCCTCGTATTTAATCAAAATATTTAAACTCCTTCTTTTAACTTCTAACTTTAAACTTCTTTTCGTCATAAATCTGGCACACATAAAAATTTGGCATGTTAAACTCTTATCATTATGAAAAAGGGGCTTAATTTAATTCCTGGAAACCAGATAAATTCTTTTTAGATAGTTTATGATGCGAAAGTTTCTGAAAAAAATCACAATACTTTGAGAAAAAAGGTTGCAGACAGACCACCCAACTACTACAAATTAAGAAGTTACTGACAAAGAGTAAAGTCATAACTATAACACACTTTTGAGTCCTTGATTAAATTCACTTTGATTTCTGGAGTGTTATTATCAAATAATATACTCAAACATTGTCCATTCATTATTAGTTCACTACTCACATTGCTCTTTTCACAGGCATCTTAGTGGTTAAGTGAAATCGTGATATAACACTTAGTTGATCGAGCAGAGATAATTCTCGCAATTTTTGGGGCAGTTGAACCGTTTTTTACGAATGCTGATGCAGGTGCTGAGAGCTTATAGTTTGTCTCTTTTGGGACCACACAATACTTTTCGATTTGTTTGCCGACATACAAGCACTCTCTTCCTTACTCCGAGGCAGTTCTTTGTGTATCACGGGTCGACTTCTAATTTCCTGCCGGATGGTAGGGTACGACTGATGCGTCTCGTTCCAAGAGAGAAAGATGGAACGAGAAAGCATGTCAATACAAAATACCATATCTTACGCAGGACAAAAAAGATAGTTCTATTAATCACTTAACGAATGAATGAGGAAAGTGCCCGGTCCCTTCTTTCTCAAGGGTGGCCCAGTCAGCCATAAATATTGTGTGGAGCCTTACAAAACAGGATGGTGTCGGTCATTCACACTTTGGATGCTCTTTTACCAATTCCTGGAACCTAATGTACCAAACATGTTTTAAGTGGGCTAACAACGGACTCCGCTGCCAATGTATTGCTAAGGAACATTTCGGTTATTTGTGTTATTTCAATGATTAGGATCAAGTCAACCCCGAAGCAGTGAATCTAACATACGGAGGTCCGGCTGATCCTGAAGACGCGGGCCGGGGCTGGCCAGGGCTGGGCCGGGGCTGGCTTCCCTCATTCATAAGGAGCAGGCGCGCCGCGCCGGCCGCCACCGGGTAGGCGCTCCTCGCGGCATGGCGCGTCTCCGAAGCACGAGGCGTTTTGCAAATATCACGCAGGAACCCGTCCGACCGGTTGGCGAGCCTTACCCTGCCGCCGCCGCCGCCGCCACCACTGCCATCGCCGCCCCCACCGCCGCCGCCGCCGCCACCACCACCACCACCACCACCACCACTGCCGCCGCCGCCAGCACCACCGCTGCCAAACGCCCATCACCACCACCATCATCATCGTCATCATCATCATCATCACCGCCGCCACTACCACCACACCACCACCACCACCACCACCGCAACCACCATCATCGCGCGCCGCCGCCATCCCACTGCTGCCAACACCTTCACCCCCCACCGCCACCGCCGCCACGCGTTCTTGCTAGAGATGCTGCACCCTTCACGATGCGGCGTCCTTAATAAGGATGGCGATGGTGGCGGACGAAGGATTTGATTTCATAAGTTTACAATACAAATTTCATCTGCATTTTCATGAAAGGATGAATATTGTATTGTTGTCCAGGCGGAAATAGATTTATCATGATATAATGTTCGGGTCACTAGAAGCATCCTCGGTAGAAATGTAGTCGCGGTTGAAAGCAATGATTCAATTTAATTACTTTGCGCCAATAAGCGGTACGAACTTCTCATGGCATTTAGTGGGGACAATAACTACATAATTGCCTAAACGTAAATACGATACTATCTCGATATTTTATCTACTGAATGAATAATTTAACGAAAGAAAAATTTCCGCTTTCTTCCAATTTTGATCGATATTACTTTACTTGAGAAAGTATCAAATTGCATTCATTGTGTTATCGTAATACATGGAATTTAAAACAATTGACGCTGATAAACTATGTATCAAATTACTTCTGGAAAGAGGGCGAAATAGAAGAATAATTCTAGCTCAAATTCTGTGGTTCTAACATATATTTTATAATAATTTCCATTGATGACTTTCATAGCGAATGCTCAATAAGGTACCTCACAATTCCTACAAATTTCACTCCGACTACTGGATTTTATATACACTACTTACATAATTTGTTTGTACTTCAATAGTGAAGTACAAACAAATTATGTAAGTAGTGTACATAAAATCCAGTGGTCGGAGTGAAATTTGTGATGTAAATGATTGATATTGCTCTTGAAAGTAAATGAATTATTGACGAAGAAACTACATTAGTTCTTTTGTCTATTACTTACATGTAATTAGCTCAGTTTTGAAAAAATTCCGGAGTCATCTAGCAAATAATCCTGGAGTTACTGATCAGATAAAGAGAAGACATTGTCTCGCAGTTATAGCAACCGCCTCCTCTGGTCGATGGTTTTCCGTGATTTTTGCGATCCAAACCAGAGGAATGCCATCACAGTACTCTCGCAAAGAACCCATGTACCATGATGATCTTCATTTCTTCATCACTGTTCTCTCCCCTATCACACACACGAAACACTCACACCACACTACCATACATATTGGGAGACTAGACCGCAGTTTAGAGGGTATTTCCGGCTAGAGCGGGGAGTCCGATGGGGGAGATAACTGGAGGGGTAACCCCCCAAGCTGACGTGTAAGTCGGGGTCGGATCTCACGTTCCATCTGGAAAGGAACTTCGCTACTTCCAACGGTATCATGGGGACACTCACGGGACGAACAAACAAAACCCTTAACATGCCCGAAAACATAAAATACTCCCTCACTCACGTTAAAGCAATATTCCTTTGAAAGAAGTATTTCTTTTTTCCGCGGATATTTTTCTTTAGCTTAATATATCATTGTTTGCGCATGGCTAATGGAGGGCTGCATTTGTAATGATGAATGTGGGCGTGCCCAACAGTAGCAATTGATCGGAATTTTCTCACACGTCTTTGGAATGAGGAAAAAGAACTCTGCTAATACACATCCTATTAAGAATTGGTATCACGGAGCACTCATATTTCTCATGAGTCAAGTTTTTTTTTATAAATGAGGAATTTCCAGTTTTGATTCGATGTCGTTATTTTCAATCTCAAAAGTTTACTCGAACTATTTTCTTATATGGGTGATAACGAAAGACCGGATTCCCATGTTACTGCATTTTTTTTCACACTGAAACTGGATGAAACCTTGCCAGAAATTTGAATTATGAAAAGGACATTATTTTAGTTCGTGTTTTATTTTAAAATTGCACGTTTGGAGGTTTACTGCATGATATTGCGCGTTTAAGGTGATGCTGACTAAAAATTGCACATTTTCGGATTTCACTTGACAAATTTGCAAGATTCATACTTGTATTGCATAAAATATAATTTTTATATTATCATTGTTTTAATTTATCTTTTTTTAATGGTTTCATTTAAGAAAAAAAATTTTATGACCTAAACCAGCAGTGTATTCGGGTGGTCTGTGAAACTCGAGTTGCTTAATACTAGTATTATCAAATCTGCATTTTGTAGCCCTATAAACTGATTCCAATCGGATCATACATTCGTTTTGTCAGTCTTCACTGAACTTACAAACACGAGACAGCGTGCGCGAGTCACATTTGACCCTACGTCCGGGCGCGAAGCTTAGCGACAAGCTGCTTTGCATTTCAAATTCATCGAATTTCTTGGAACAAATGTTGCCCTGGGAGGTTCAACAGAGAATGAACGCAGTTTTTGATTGCTTTTAGCAGCGGGCACGTACGTCACTATCAGGATGGGCACACAGACAAGTATAAATTAAATGTTGAACGAAGTTTTCCTATCTGAAACGTGTATTAGTAGATAAAAGATATACAAATTTCTCAGAAAATAATTTGGAAATATACATAATTGTTAATAGTAATGAAAACAATTAAGAACATTTCTTCTATAACTTAATTATTTTTTATTTCTGAAGGTATATTTGCATTTTTCAATTTGTATATTTACTTTTTATGGTAATTTAATTGTGTGTGGGAACTATTTAAATTGTCAAATATAGTTTATTTAAACAATATGTACAAACTTAGTAATATTAACACTAAAATTCTCATATCTCATTCACCTTACATATCTCATTCAGAATATAAAAATAAGTTGATAAGTGGATTAACTTGAGTTTTTAGGCTGTAATAACACCGTTTTGCAAAATCTTGGTCTTTTTATTGCATGTTTTTGCTTGAATTGATGTTTTTACTGCACGTTTTAGAGAGTTTACTGCATGAAAATCCGGTCTTTAGTGATAACATAAATAATCACTTCCGCATTTAGGTATTAGTGTGTAATTTCTGGGCAAGTGATAAAATTGGATTTATAGGGACTGGTAATGTCACCTACATCGATATGAATATTTCTTTCTCTTTATAAGATTTCAAGTTTTAAATGTCAACTTTCAATTTTTAAATTCGATGAACACATCCAGGACGGCTGCGGTGACAAATGTGGACAACGGAAATCGAAACGGAGTCGAACGGAATAACTGTAACTACACCCACAAATGTTATTTATGGAATCAGAGATCATGAAACGAATAGAACGGTAGTTTTATCATTCCGTATTGGAGTGAATGTACCTACATAGTTTCGTTACAGTTTTTCCTTTTGAAGGTGCAGAAGTGAACAGATTTCAGTTTTCCTAAATTTAAATCGAACACATGTTACTAAGGTAGAAGAAAGTAGAAATATCTTGCTTATAAGATTGTAACTCGTCAATTATTTTCGTAATTTTTTTCTTTTATTGGTTTGCCTGATTAAGCTCCTTATTTATTTGTTTTCCTGATTAAGGTTTGTAATGATAGACATTTCAATAATACAATATGATTTTTTTGCTTAGTTACGTACGATATAATAAATATCTTTTGATATACAATTTCAGATTAGGAACAATGACGTGGACGCTATGAATTACAGGACGTGAGCTTGTTGGCATTGGTTATTAAATTTGACATATTATTCATTATTCTCTTTGTATTGTGTCATATCTTCCGGTTAATTGCGGCAGAATTCATCAACTAATTGGCAACCGAGCTGTTCAATTGTCTGCGACAGTTCGTAACGGCTCACAGTCACGAAACAAAGGTCCTTGTGCCCCCTTCATTGGTACCTGACGACGGTATCTGGTATCTGAAGCTGCTAGATACCAGAATTCTAGCAGTCGGCTTGGCAGTCTTCTCCGGCTGACGGCGACACATGACGACGGCGGGACAGTGAACTCGTCCACGTTTTTCTGTTTGTTCTGAGCAGCAAACGAAAATATGAAATGTTCGGGCGCCGATGGCTATCCTAGGGTTCGGTTATGCCGCCCGGATGCAAGAACCATAAAAAAGGCGTAATATTCTAACCGACGCCGCCCGGGGTGCGTAAGGGCCTAACCCCTACCAAAGTGCCTGTGGTCGGTTTCGAATGACGTTGGGGTGATTGTTTTGTGGGAGTGGAGAAACCGAGGTTAGGTAGAAGACGGGTCCTGGGAAGATGGTTTGTAGGAGGGTCTCTTAATAAATAGCTCTTATGGAGGAAATAAGATCCATCAAATAGCATACCTCTTTAAATCTTTTTTAACACATTATTTCAAATTTTCTCCTAAGAACTCTGCTCTGTATAGGAATTTGAACCTGGGACCATCCGGAGTTGTACTTACACGAGCTAGGCCATTCTCCCTGGGATATATGAAGTGGTGATAGACAAGAGTGATGGCAAACAAAACGAAGGTCATGTAATGCCTTAAATGTATTGAAGCCTAGACTATGTTGTTTTATAGAGCCTACTAAGCAGCACAAGAAATGAACAGCAAATACCAGCACGTTGTGATGCAGAACTGATGCATCTGAGACACCAACGTTCTAAGTGGCGTTTTATTTTCAAGATACAGTATATGAATCTTTTCGCTTCCGCAGATCGCGAAATCCTAAAATGAGAAAACGCAGAGCTATTTCGTTTCCTTCGCAATGGACGGGAGTCAGAACCTTGAACCCAAGTTCTCAGAGGTAAAGATTGGCATGCTAACTCTTCTTAGTCACCTTATTAGCAGAAAACTAGGAATGCGGGAGCGATAAGCTTGCAGGAGACACACGTGTAAGGTATTGTTAAAAGAGGCCAGTAGAAGACACAAATCATCATCGGGAACCCTCATATACGTTGAAGTAGCCGTGGAAACCATTAATGAAGATGCAACCGTAGTCACGGAGCATTCTCGTTGGTCGGTATTTGAAAAGCGAACTTCACTGTGTGCAGTGGATGGGCAGGTGGTGGTGGTGGAAGTGGTAGCTGATGGTGCGAACGCTAGTCTCGACGAGCGTTGGAGGATTGCGTAGTTAAAACTCCGTGGCGGCAGCAAGGAAAAGGTGCAGTCGATTTTGGATATTAATGAACCAAAGTCAATAGTTCCGATCAGCTGTAGTGAAATCTGGAAATGCAGCTTCCTGAAAAAACTACATCGCCTCAATACCGCGTAGTTCAATAAGAGTTCGTAGGCTTAGGTGTGACACTTTTTGTATATTTTCGGCGAATGACAGGGCCCGAGAGAACGATCAACCGAGAAATTAGTTTAAACTCGTCTATAGAAATTCTGTCAATCGTGAAGTCCTAATCGACACGGACTGCGAAATGAGCACCAGTGAAATCCCACATGGGTAAAATATTGTTAACGTCCTAAAAGAGATTTCCGGAACAGAAGAAATCGAGCGTGGTGACAAAGAAAAAATTATGAAGTGAGAGATAGTAAACATGAATAAAATGTCCCAACTGGGTGTCGTTCAAAGTTATCAAGACTGTACTAAACTATTTTGTGAACACTATAGAGAGAGCTAGCATTCTGGATAATGATCTTCAGAAATTAATTATAAAGAAGTACACAATAAAAAGTTGTATCCCAGGAGAGGTGGCCCAGGGCATCAACTGATTTCACAGCAGTGCCTCTGACCGGGATGTCCTGGGGTTCGAGTCCCGACGGTATCACGAATTTCGACACTAGCCAAATCGTTAGATCGAGTTCTGTCGTCTGCAGAGATTTTAGTGGCTAGCTGCTCTGATCGGTAATTTTCCGTGGTTTCTCTGATCAATAACAGAAGAATGCTGGAGCAGTACCCTAGCAAGCGGGCCATGGACCGCGCGCGATCTTTCCTTCCCATTCCTTGTTTTATCCTCACTCCTTAAACACGCTTACACTTACATACACTACACTACCACATATGCTGGGAGACTGGTCGGGAGCTTACAGCTTGTCTCAGCTGGGAAGGTGCCCCGCTGATTGGAGACACCTGGTTGAGGAAAACCCCGCTAACCGACGGTGGGTATGCGTCGGATCTCACCTTCCAGCTGGAAAGATCACCACCAACTCTCGATCAAAAAACAAGCGCACCACATTTACATTACTAATGGCGTTAGCAGGGAAGGTTATTTTAAAAATGTTGGTAACATTGATGAGTAATGAGCGGGCTGAAAATGTTGCACTTTGTGAAATATGAGAAGAGGAAATCCGGGTATCTAAAGAAGTAAATAACTGCTTGCCTAGAGACCGTTGCAAAGAAGCTGCGTTCTGCTTACTACGCAAGCGCGAACCGCTATTATCGTGTTACTCATCTCCTCGGTGTGACAACTTCATTCTGAAATAAAAAAAAAAGAGCTGCGTTGGTAGTGATGAGCAATGGATGCTTTCAATTTTATAATTTGCCTTTCCTTTGTTATTTACATTTTTTCTGTCAGTGACGCAGGCCGAGCTTGCAGTCAATCGGGATCATGCACACAAAGGCGAAAGCCAATCGTCACTCTACCACTTTTCCTAAATGCCTACGCTGGTCTGCTCAACGTGAACAGTGGTTCGTCTGAAAGACACTCGTGTGCGAGATCAGAGACGTCAGAGGCCGGAGGGCGGGTCCGTGGCTGCGGAGGGCAGAGGGGGTGACGGATGGAACGCAGACCGCCAGAGACAAAAGCGAGCTCGGGAATCGGGCGTTACGGACCGAGCGTTCAGTAATGGCTTTGCGTGCGTACTATGTCTTTGTTAGCGTTCTGGCATACCGCAAGCTAGAGCGCTGTAACTGTGTAACTGGACCTGTGGCGTGGCGGGCCGGCCGGCCGGCCACCCCACCCACCCACCCACCCCAGCGCCCCGCCACACCCCCTTCGCCTTTCGTTGTGTGCGCCGCGCGCTTTCGCGGCCGCTCTTCCCGCTTCGGGTGCAATCGGCCGGCCGACCAACGCGGCGCGCCGCCTCCCCTCACGCTGTAGCGCGTCCCCTTCCTCGCACACCACGCGCGCATTCTCAGCGGATGCATTTAGAGTCGACTCCGCTTATACCGAGCCTCTGGGGACGAACATTTTTGCTTCGCTACAACAGAAAATGCCAAAATCAACTAGTGTCTCGCCGATTGGTTGGTTGATTAGTGATTGCGGACGCGTCAACAGCGTAGGTCATTAGTCCCGTAAGTTTAGTGCATGTTTTTTCCTCGGGAGATGGCGGTGATCTTCCCCCGCTGGATGGCGAGATCCGGCGCCGACCTACCGTCGGCTAGCCGGGTTTTCCCCTAACCAGGCATCTCCCACCTGCGGGGCACCGCCCCAACCAGGACAATCTCTAAGTTCCCAGCAGGTCTCCCGGAATATGTGGTAGCGTAGTTCATGTTAGTGTAAGCGTGTGTGTACTGCTCCGGCATTCGCTTGGTGTTGATCGGAAAAAACACGCAAAACTACCGATCTCAGCAGCCGGCCGCCAGAATTCTCTTCCAGACAGCGACTGAATTCGACCTAGCTAAAAAGCTAGTGTTGAAAATCCTGCCGCCGTGAGGACTCGAATTTACACAGATACCATCAACGCAAACAATCTCTATTTTTAATACCATAGTTGTAGAAAGAAACCGAAAAAAAATGCAATTTGCAATTTAAAAAAAGTGTTTTCAACGAATATGAAACCTAAACCATTCTCTTAAACACTCCTTCACACTATCCAACAACAACATTTAATCAAAATCGATGAAGCAATTTTTTTGAAAATTTGGAAAATGTCCCAGGAGTTTGATATAAAGGACCCCCAAAATTAAAATATCAGTATCAAATTCAAGGTGAGATCGATTGGGAAATTGCAATTTAGGAGAAAATCGGCTGAACAGTTTACCCGCTAGCATTGTTCACACATAAGCACACAGATGGACGGACGGACACGATTTGTCGGCATTCGATTTTTCGGTTACATTCTCCGTAGCGAGAAAGTAAAAAGTAAAATTATAACCAAACCCGAATAATATTACTTTTAAATACTGCCAAGAGAAAGAAGAAATGTATAATCTCCAAGAAGCATTCTTTCAAAGGATTTTAACATTTTCCATGTGCATTACAATTTGTTATAAACCAAGAGCGCTGTGGTACCGCAAACGCAGTATCACTTCTGCATCTCTAATATTTTCTTTTTTTTTCAACTTTGAAACTATACTCAAACGTATGTAGTCCACACGCAGATAATGCGTGTATCCTAGTCGTATACAGTCCTTTGAAGTTCACATGCAGATAATGGTCCGTAACAAAATAATGAAGTTCAACAATCGCTTTGAAGTTGCGGTGGCTGGCAGAGCTTGAGCATTACTAAAATGCAGTCTAAATGTTCTAAAAATAGTGGCTCATTTCGGCCATTCCCTATCCAGATTTTAAAGCCCATCGCGCTCCATGAAACACTATTGTACCTGCCATTGTCGCTGTTGTTGCGACCGTTATTTCCACATTCACACTCTTTGCGTTGCAGCCGCCCCTGCTCCATCCACTTGCAACCATTCGTTCCTCCATCGACTTTGTTCGTGCCGCAGTGGGTTACGCTACCGCTGCCGCAGTATCAAAGCCGCACCGACCGTGTTGTAGTCGCACCGCCTCCATTAAAACAACATCTTTCCCGTCACTTCCGTCTTGTTTACTCGTTCAATACAGCATCAACGTTTCTCTGTCGGTCCCCTTTGAACCGGTGCGTCTTGGCCGCCGCCCGCGCCCTGGCCCTCGATTGGAATTCTGTCATCGCCGTTGAAGCCACCTACAGCGCTCTCACACGCTCATACCGAGAGTGGCTCAGGACATCAATTGATGTCACTGCAGTGTCTCTGACCGGGAGGTCCTAGGGTTGGAGTCCCGGCGGTGGCAATATTTTGGACTCTAGCGAGAGAGATTGGTCGAATTCAATCGCTGTATGGAGTAGAATTCTTGTCGCCGGCTGCTCTAATGGATAGTTTTCCGTGGTTTCTCCGATCAATACCGAGCGAATGCCGGAGCAGTACCCTTACAAACAAGCCACGGACCGCACGCGATCTTTCCTTTCTCTTCCTTTTCCTATCTTCACCCCTTACATGCGCTACATTACCACTCATTCCGGAAGACCGGTCGGAAGCTTCGAGTTTTTCCCGGCTGGGGCGGTGCCTCGTTGGTGGGATATACCTGGTTTGGGAAACCCTCGCTAGTCGATAGGTATGTGGACGCTGGATTTCGCAGTCCATCTGTGGGGGTGGGGGAGATCACCACCACCACCTTCCGAGGTAAAAAGCTCTTTTTTATGGGAGTAATGACCTTATTGGTTGACGCGCCCAGAATTACTAATCAATCAATCAAAACCCTCTTACGTTCTGGTTGCATACTTCACTCACTTCATTCCCGCCACATTGTTTTCCTCCGACGCTATCAGTACGCTTCCGTCCACGTTGCACTGTTCTGAATCTCGCTGTTCAATGTACTACATATGTAATTGGAGACCTATGAATGACGGCCACCTTCATAGGATCGATTTCGCATAACAAATTTTTTTTTCGAGTGATGATAAATTCCTTTTGTGATATCGTTTTGAATGGGCCTAATCCTAACAACCATGTCGAGTTTTCGACGTATGTGAATCAAGTTGTGATTGTACTTCTTACGTACCATTACCATCACCAACAACATTAAAAATAAAGTGGTAATAATAAAATTATTAATAATAATAATAATAATAATAATAACAACTACAGCAAGGAAATTCCTGCATTTCTTGTATAATTTTATTCCTACCCCAATCAGTGGTGTTAGCGCTAAAGTTGTCACCACCTTATGGCGGAGCCGCACCGACTTTGTCTTAGTCCGGCAAACGACTGAAGTCGCATCACTTCCGTTCTGTTTACTTGTTAAATACAACTTCAACATTTTCTTTGCGCCGTTTCAACCGCACCGACTGCCTCCTTTCTTAGTACAGACTTTCCTCCGCTTCCCGCTCTCCTACCAGGACACAATTCCTTTCATCTCTGTCGGTAAACTCTGGTGTAAGCGGTCCGTCCTAACATATTTCAATGAATATGGAGGATTATTTTCACTCGTAAGACGAACTGCGGGAACAGTTAAAATAAATTATAAAACAACATAAAAATGTAATGATTGAAATAGTAATCCGAAAGGTCTCCGTCATTGAGTGCTCCGATTTGTCTCTTTTACTTCAATATTGATAAAAAAAACCGTTTGTAAATGTGACAAAATCACTAATCTTGTGTCTATTTAGGAAAGGTGATATTGTTTGTTTTACATTTCCCCGCATCGAAAGTCTTCATCAGTTTTCGGTTTCATGTGGATAACTGTTAAAACAAAAAAAAAAACTTGATTGAAAAAGCAGGGTACTTTTGAGCCTCCCTTGGCAATGTTGGACTTCTTTTCCGTGAATATTTGGTTTCAGTTTGTCTACATTAATTTTGGTTCAAATTCTAGTAATTTTAATTTTTGTACAATTTTCATTGATCTTATTGGAGATGCCCATGAATGTAACCCTCAGTCAGGCAGAATACTTATCACGTTTGTATTCTAATGTAAAATGGCACAGTCCTTTTATTTTCTCATATACGTACATTGTGTCTATTTTCTATATACGTACGGAGTAATATTTTCGTATGTAGTATTGAGAAAGTTATGTAATTCTGCTGAAAATCGATTTCGAAATTTCAACGGAAATACACCTCCCTTGAAATCGTAAAAGTGATTATTTTTTCAAAACGTCCGTCCGTGTGTCTGCCCGTCTGTGAACACCACTAGCGCGTAAAATATACGTAGAATGTTTTCCAAAATGATATTGTTCTGTCGATCTGGCTCGAGTCGAAGCTTTGCGATTTTGAAAAGCATTCTTTAAAATTTGAGAGTACTTTAAATGAAGCCCTTGGAATTTTCTCAAAAGTTAATCCAATTTTTTTCTTAAAATTTCTTGTAAGAACAGAGTAAAATGCACTTATAAAAGTGGCAAGTAATTTTCACTGTTAACTCTGAATTTTCGACAATTGCAAAAAATTGGAATTGTCGGCGTCTATCTACAACTATAAAATTGAAGATGGAGATTTTTCTCCCAAATCAAATTTGTTGTCTATAATTAGTTCTTTCATTAAGGTCAGTTATATATTTTTTTAATTTTAGTAGTTTTCGTACAGTAGTGGGTGCAATATGTGCAATTTAAAAAAAATAACACTAAGAAAATTTTCTCAAAAACGGCTCTACGTTTTTTCTTTATACGTTGGTAGGGATAGTGTCAAATGTACACTATGAGATGACGTAAATGCCATATTGCTCTATTCTTTTTTTCCAAAAAATCACAAATATGTAATTTCATGACTAGCCTCTCACGTCGTTAATATTTACATTAGCGGTGATTTGTTCACATTATTTACAACCACATGTTTTTTAAATGATGTCTCGATGGCGACGATGAAGTTTTTCGAAAACTCAAAAATTTTTTGGGAAAACGAAGTCAAAATTCTGCATTTTCAGAAACGCTCAAACGCTATTTTCTCGAAAACATCTCCAATTTTTTCTTCAATCTGTTCTTACGGTTAGTGCTAATTGCACTGTTTAAGATGGAATAAAATTAATTTCGCAGTATTATTTTGTTTAAAAAAATACATAAATGTAATTTTTTCAAATATCTTTCACGCCTTTAGTACGCACATTTCGAGCGATTTGTATACATTATTGCATTTGGAGTGGAAGAACTTCAAATGACTTCCAATGAAGAGTTTCGAAAACTCAATAGGTTTTTGGAAAAAGAGTCATTTTCTTAAAAACGTGTCCAAAGTTTTCAACAAAAATTTATACATAGGACGAGATTTTACTCTTCTACGGTATTCTTAAAGTAATATTTCTATTCTATCATTAGAAAACCGAAAAATTGAGAAAAGTTTGAAAAAAAATATACTTTGACCGGCGATAGATGGCAGCCGGCTAGAGGATAGGACAAGAATATAAAACTAGCCCTGACCAAAGAAAGTAGTAAATTTTTCTAGTACAAGAAAGTCTGTGCCAATCTTTTACACCACCAGTTACTTTTTGTTATGACACTGAGAGTTGCATTTGATTTTTGAATAAACGTCTGTAATCCATTATTGCCAGAACATTTAAATATGAAAAAAAATTGGAATCAATAACCTGAAGGGGCAATCTAATCTAATCTATTATTTTTATTCTTATAGAATCAAGTAATTCACTGGCCACAACTTGCGTGTGAATTGTGTCGTGAAGGAGGACGCTATTTTAGAACATGTACCCTTCCGAGAAATAAACTAATAAAAGTAAAAAAAGTATATTTTCTGGCAGAAAGAGGTTCTTTCTGAAAACATTTTAATGTCAGAAAATCAAACCACCATAATTCATAAGAACTGTCAATTGCATTAAAAATGATACGACCTAATTCAGCCTAGCTTCATGTAACTTAGCCCAATCCTATATTACGTTCTTGCGAGGCCAACGTTTGTCGTACGAGAAGAAAACAATTAAAAAGAAAAAGGCAGAAAAATCCACGACTTGGTTATGGAAGTACCGAGGTGATGATCACTGTGTCTTCATCGTTCGTTCTCGTCGCAAACCTTCGTGCCGTCGCGGCTGCACGGCCTGCTCCGCCTTCTTATGCTCCATCACGTTGCGCCCTTTTGACACTTGTTCGCCCCGCATTGTCCCCGCATTCCAGGAAGGAAGGTGGACGTTTTCGGCCCTCGAGATTGTCTATTAGGTTTAGCATTGGGAAAGGAGTAGAGTCGAGGGTGTCGGCGCAGATTTACGATATAAAAAGAATACTGAAAGGCCCGCACTTTGTCGGCAGAATTTCGAGTCATTTGTATCGGCGAATTACAAATTGAGTGGTCAAGCGGAAAGGCACGCGTGATTGTCTGCGTCTGCCATCATAAAAAGAAGCCTTTCGAATGCCAGAAATTAATGCTGCGTTGTTCGCATGGGCTCGCGCTTTCGAACTCGGCTTGGAGCAGGAATCCTGTGACGTGGCTCTTCAGCTGCTTTTACTTAGTCGAGAGGACACATACGGACATATATGCGCTCACCGGTACTCGCTCACCGATACTCTGCTTCAAATCCCTGTTGATCTATGTGTATATATTTGGGTTATTAATCCGTCATAGTGCAGAAATGCGACGAGCAATACTTGTATTCGCTTTAATGTTGCAGCATTATTTTCATTGTGATCGTAAAACTTTTCCAAAGATTTCGGCCGGCTAGAAAACACCACTGCTAACATAACGACTAATGATGATCATAAGTGTTGGATTTAGTTCCATGTTACAATGGATGGATTGATGATTCCGGTCGCGTCAGCTGCTAAGGTCATTACTTCTGTAAATGTAGTACATGTTTTTATCATGGGATCTTCTCCCGCTGGATGACGAGATTCGGCGCCGACCTACGTCGCGTTACGGGGATTTTACCCAACCAAGTATCTCCCACCAGCCGGGCTCGCCCCATCTGGGACAAGCTCTAATTTCCCGACTGGTCTCCCGACATAGTATAGTGCATGTGAGTGCAAATGTGGGTAAGTAAGGAGGAGGAAAGCACAAGGAAGAGGAAGAAAAGATTGCGCGCGGTTGGGTACTGTTGTTTGGGTACTGCTCCGGCATTCGTCTGGTGCTGATCGGAGTAAGTGTAGAGTATGTTTTTTCTCGAGAGATGGCGGTGATCTTCCCCCACTGGTTGGCGAGATCCGGCACCGACCTACTGTCGCCTAGTGGGGTTTCCCCATAAACAGGACTCTCACCAGCGGGTCACCGATACTGCCGGGACAAGCTCTAAGCTCCCGACCGGTCTCCCGGAATATGTGGTAATGTCGTGCATGATAGTGGTAGTGTGTATGTGTAAGGGGAGAGGATAGGACAAGGAAGAGGAAGGAAAGATCGCGCGCGGTCCGTGACCTGTTTGTTAGGGTACTGCTCCGGCATTTGCCTGGTGTTGATCGGAGAAATCACGGAAAACTACCGATCAGAGCAGCCGGCCGCTAGAATTCTCCTTCAGACAGCGACTGAATTCGACCGAATGGACTAGCTAGTGTCGAAAATCTTGCCATCGTCGGGACTCGACCCTTAGGACCTCCCGCCAGATGCACTGCAATGACCTCACTTAGTGCCCTAAGCCAACTTTGCCGGTGTTACATTGCAACTATAATTGAAGCTGGACGACGATAAGTGTCATTTGACTTGTCCCTAAAGTCGATATAGTATTTTCGGGATTGGAATATTGGCCTACCCGGAAAATCTAATCTAACACCAACTCTGCCTCACAAGTCATTGCTATTCACTTTCGCTTTCATGTGAATAACAATGTTAAATGAAACAAACTTTGTTCGAAATAGCAAGGTATTTACGCGCCTCCTCGCTTGGCATTATTGGTATTCCTTTCCTTTAATGTTGAATTTTGTGTTAACATAATTCATAAAGGATGCGATTTTATCTTCATTGATTGTAAGGTTTATTACGTTTCTTTGAGGAATGAGCAGAAGACTGCTGAAATTATTGCGAGATGTGATGAATGACTTAAATACGGCAGACGTTTTAAAACACTTCATCTAAATTAAACGTTACTCGTTGTTCAGAGGAACTTTTTCAAAGATTTCGTCCGGCTACAAAACAACACTACTAACATAATTTAGTTAGGCAAAGTTAATTCTACTGACTTTTCCTTTAGAGTTTCCTTAAAAGTACTTTATCCCGCTTACCAGATCAAACGCTTGTGAGAAAATGTTACCATTTCAAGTTATTCACTGTTCATGAAGATAATTTGTTTGAATTAAAAGTAACATCTCAAATCATAAAAACTGTTTCCCTCGTATGAGATCACTGCAGTTCCTCTGACCGGGAGGTCCTAGGTTCTAGCCCCAACGGCAGCAGGATTTTCGACACTAAATTTTCAGGTAGATCGAATTGAGTTGCTGCCTAGAAGAGAATTCTTGCTCCGATAGGTAGTTTCCCGTAGTTTCTCCGATCAACACCAGACGAATACCGGAGCAGTACACATTAAAAAACGGGCCACGGCCCGCGCGCGATCTTTCCTTCCTCTTCCTTGTCCTTTCTTCAGCCCTTACACACACACACACACACACACACACACACACTTACACTAACATGCACTATACTTCCACACATGCCGGGGACCGTTCGGGGGCTTAGAGCTTGTCGCGGCTGGGGCGGTGCCCCGCTGGTAGGAGATACCTATTTGAGAGAAACCCCGCTAGTCGATGGTAGGTCGGCGCCGAATCTCGTCGTCCAGCGGGGGAAGATCACATCAACCTCCCAATGAGAAAACATGCACTACACTTACGGAACTAATGATATCGTTAGTTGAATCACTAACCCTAATCACTAATCAGTCAATCCTATGAGAAGAAACGACGGCGCTTACGTTCAATAGTGATCATAGAAAGGCTGACGGTGCAGAACATCGTATTCGCTTTAGCTATTCAGGTGCCAAATGGCAGTAAAATAACGTTAACGACTTTCAAGGTAGAGTAGCAGTCGTGATGGTAAGAGTCGCGCCTGTGAAAATCAATTCAGTGTTTATGGTATTGGTCAATCTTTTGCCGCACAGAACATTAAATTCACAATTTTGCTGCAATACTGGTGGCAGTTTCTTCATGGATTTTGCGCACGTCATAACAGAATCAATCTGAATGGTTATTTGGCTGTTTTCTGTAATATGCGCGTTAATTTTCTCCATTTTCCTGACACTTTTGTTTCAAAAGATAGTCATAAACTACCTTTTATTTGTATCATCATTGTCATAAACAAGATTTTGTTGCTTTTATACCTTTTTTTACCATTACCGGTGGATCGTTAAACTACTGTAAGTGGAAAGCCTGTAATTAGAGGATTTATGCACATTTGCTTCAAGGCATGCATAATGGTATCACGCTCATATTCCAAAAAATGTACTGATAATCACGTACGTATAAAGTATGGTAATGTGTGTTACAAATGTGATTATAGTTCTTCAGTTATTACTGTTATCATTGGTTAGGCAGCAAATGAAGTGATTTACGGACAAAGGATAAAAGCCTTCGTGATGAACCTCTTTCGATCATGAGTATTATATTACGACTTTACGGTTGGTCGTTTTCATTTGCGCACCTCTTCAACTACGCTAGAGTTAATTATGACGGTAGAACAATCTTTGTTTTACGTCATATCTGTCAATACAGACTGGGATAGAATATCAGCATGTTTGATGAAAATGCGGAAATATTTCGACGCCAGGACAAAAAATATGAACAATAAACACTGTTTACGGTTTCAGTCGTCGTTTTATAAGTCAAAGGTGACCAAAACAAAGGTGCATTCCATCGTCGTAACTTGCGGCACGAACGGCGCGTGAGACATCGTCCAGAATGCATTCCACTCGGTTAACCGTCCGCCCCGCAGCGTCCTCGCGCCATTCGCGTTCCTCCTAGCTGCGCGCTGCCGCTGCCGCCGCTGTAATTGATGCCAGCATCATCGCCGCTGTGATTGCTGCCATCACCATCATCGCTGCCACCGCGTTCATAAGCTATCTTCTTTTTATTTCCTTCTCTCTCCTCTGCTTTTCATATTTCGTTTTCCTGGCCAATTACGTTTGATGATTTATTTAAATGCATGTTCTTCAAAGGTTATGTAAAATCTAAAGCGTATGTCTTACCCCGGGAATTCAAAATATACAGTTAATAAAACGGAATTAATCTCCTTTTTCTACAGATGAATGTTAGGTCGATGTCGAATTTACATAAATAAAATAATAGGTGATCCCATCTGATCCATGGTGGTTTTTCTTTGTTTGCCATGCTAGCATTTTTACGTGACAATATTCGTCCCTGACTCGGGATTCGAACTCAAACCTCTCGCTGAGAGCGGTTGCCGCTTTCGCTATTTCCGTCGGCTCGTTGCCGTGGAAATTGCGTGTTGCCGCGCGGTAGCAGTCTCAGCGATCCCGCTTGTACCCAGTACTTGAGACGTTGCCTCCACCGAGCCACCCCACCACGTACCGCCCCGTCCCGCCTCGTCTCGTCTCGTGCTGCCTCAGCCCCGCCTCGTCCCGCCTCGTCCCGCCTCGTCCCGCCTCGTCCCGCCTCGTCCCGCCTCGTCCCGCCTCGTCCCGCCTCGTCCCGCCTCGTCCCGCCTCGTCCCGCCTCGTCCCGCCTCGTCCCGCCTCGTCCCGCCTCGTCCCGCCTCGTCCCGCCTCGTCCCGCCTCGTCCCGCCTCGTCCCGCCTCGTCCCGCCTCGTCCCGCCCGTCCCGCCTACCTTTTCGCCCGCCCCAACTGCTGTACCTCCCAAAACCACCCCATTCCGTCTCCCATTCCCGTTTCCTTTCGCTCCCTCACGCCACGGCTCTGCCCGTCCAAATGCCCTTCCTTGACCCATCGCGTCCACCCCGCCCGGCCGATCCTGCGTCTAGCTTTGGGCGCGGGGCCTTCCCCCGGGGTTCCGCGCGCGCCAACGCCCGCCCGCGCGCTTTTCTCGGAGGCGCCCGCCTGCTCTTCCGCTTCCGGCTCGGTTCCTAGGCTTCGGTCGTACTCTGGGCCACAATTCCGGGAGGGCGGCCTTTACTGAATACCATCATCGACGTTAGCCCAATGGGACTCCGAGAGCGGGCCAAACTGCCGCTGCAAAGGCCGCCACCGCCGGTAACACCGACGCTTCCGTCATCGCAATTGCCATCGCCTTGGCAGCCCCTCCATCCCCAAACGCTGTTGCCATTGCTATCTCCACTATTCCGCTTCCATCGACAACGTTTCTGCATCTGATTGGCCAGCCTATCTCCATTGTTACTGGAATGTCGCTATATTTATCCATAATATTTTCATTGCCTCCGTTTATGCCTTTGTCATCCCCGAAATTGCCTCCGTGTTCATCACTACCGTCGACGACTCATATTTCGCTACACCATTACTACCACCTCTCATCACTACCACCTCCCCCTCCGATATTCTCACCTCCTCCGTCTCCGCCCCTGCCAGAGCATTTCCCATTGCTGCCGCCTCCACTGTCACTGCCGCCCCCGACCCTCGTATATTAGCTTTTACGTCGTATCGTTCTAAACCTGATTCCACCACCACACTCGCAATATGAGGATATTGCATTTCTCATCAATTCCATCACTCTCCCTGCCGTTACCATCATCACCGCTCTGAAACCATCGTTATCGTCATCCTGCCGTTCCCACCAGTGTCACCTTAATCTCCATCGTTACAGTTTATCGTGGTGAGCTTTATTTCTGCCTTTAGTGGGTTTGCTGTTGCGTTTTGTCGCCTGCACTGCAGCCCACGTTACTGCCTCCTGCGACCTTCTGCCTCTCGCATACGACGATCGTAAACGCAGCTTCCTCCGCCGCTTCCGCATCCTCTCGTTGCTCCAGGCAGAGACTACTTCATTGCCGCCGTAGCGAAGGCAGTGGGGGTGGAGGGGCGGTGATGGGGGAGAGGGGGCATGGAGGAGGGAGCGACAGGGCGGCGTCGCTGGTCCTCCAGCCGCCCTCCGACTGCTGCTTCCGCCACTGGCAGTATCCACAGCCGTTGACGGTTTCATCTCCCTCGCCGTTTCCGTTGCTCAGTCGATAACCCACGAGCTGCATCTACCTGCTTTGCTTAATTGATTGTTTTGTTTCCGAGGGCGTTAGCTGCTATGGTTATTGTTCCCGCAAGCGTACTGTATGTTACGTTCCTGGGAAGGCGCCGCCCTACACGCCAACTTGCACGAGGATTCCTCTCCAGATATCTCCACCAATGGTGCACCGTCCCAGCCGAGACAAGTTCTAAGCTCCCAACTGGTCTCCCGAAATGTGTGGTAGTGTTGTACTTGTGTGTGTGAGTAAGGGTAGAGGATAAGGAAGGACAGATTGCACATGGCCCGTGGCCCGTTAGTTAAATTACTGCTCCGGCATTCGCATGATGTGGAGCGGAGAAACCACGAAAACTATCGGAGCTCTACCGTCAGGACGTGATTCCTAGGTTCTCTCGGTCAGAGAGGCAGCAGGGGCAATAGCTGCCCTGAGCCATCTCAGCAAGTTAGCTGCTTCGCCTTGACCAAAACATCCTGGCCGCACTTCGATATTTTTCACTTTTCACTTCTCCCTTATATCGATTTGCTTGTTTCAGTTATCGCTGAGATTTCAGTAGAAGCTATTTCCATCTTATTCTTCTCGAAAAGCTCAAGGTTTTATTATTGTTTCGTTAGGAATCTCTGCTATTTTCCAGATGAACGGTTCTTTGAAGGATTTTATTATTTTTTTCATTCATGAATTATCTTGTGTTACACTTTTACCGTATACATTAACGTGATAAAGAATAGATGAGCTGAGGTTATCACATTGTCGTAAAAAATGAATGCAAACAAAAGAACATTCATTAAATATTTTCTTAAAAAGATAGTGAATGTAAGAAACATAATGGTACTAAGATTTCAAGTGACCCCCACCTAAAGTCGTAGATTTTTATGGCGAAATGGTTCGTCGTGGTATGTGGCGAGAGCTATTTGCCGTCGTTCGGAGTCGGTCTTTTGCACTCGTACATCGCGATCTGTGGGAGCCGGGGAGGGGAAGGGAGTTCCCGGCCGGCGGAGCGGGAGAGTCCTGCGGGGGCGGGGAGTGCTCGGAAAGGACCCGCGGTCCAACCCCAGGCTCGCCCTTCCCCCCATCCCGGCACTTGGGCCCCGGGCCGCGAAGCGGGGCGCGTCGCGGGGCGGCACACGCACTCCACTCACACGCGGCGCGTAGGGCTCGCGGGAGGGGGTGGCCGGCGGGGCATGCGCAGACGGCGGGATCTTTCCGCGGGAAGCGCCGCGTTTGAATATCGCTCTCGCACGTACCTCCTCGTGCTCTGCGTCGCGTTTGCGCGATTCCCCCCTCGCCCGTCTCGGCGTCTACGCCATCGCTCCGGCCCACCGCCCCCACCGCCCCCGCGTCGGCCAGTTCGCTGCCGCGGTTCCCGCCGTCACTTCCGCTGCCGGAGAGCCCAGCGGCAGCGTGAGGGCGTCGCGACCACTCGATTCCGCGACACCGCTCGTCCCACGCATCGGATCGAGAGCAGTCGCCGTCCATCATCGGAGCCTCCCGCCCACGCACGCCCACCGGCCAGCAGTCGCTCGCGGCACCCCGTGCGCTCCAGGCGGCTGGCGCGGCGCCGCCACAGGTCGTAAGTGCCTCGCGAGTGGCTGCGGTGACCCCCGGCGCCATTCATTAGTTGACTGATCGCGATCCGGGCTGCGGTGACCGGGCCGGGCGCGGTAGTTGTCACTCGGCATGTCCTCGTCCCGAGCGAGTAGCCGCGGGGACAGGGGGGGTGGTGGTCGCCTTGACTGGCAGCCGTGGACGGCTCCTGGACTGGCAACCGTGTGTGATGAAGTGTTGGAATGGATTGTGCTGTGACTTCCGGAGATTTGTCGTTTTCACATGCGTTCGACGTGTGGATTTCGCGACATTTCGCGGCATGTTTTAACCGGGCGTTGTTGATAAATTGGCTGTCGTGTGACAACGTGCTCCGCGGAAGTGTTGCGCCTCTTAATTGCGTTGTGGTATCGCATCTTTGTGTTGTGAATGTGCGTGTTGTTGTGACGGGGATGTAAAGTCGATTTGCTATCAGTGCTTGCAGAGCAGAGTCAGGCACGTCTAGTTTCTTGTGTACTACTGCTTGCAAAGGAAAGGATGTTGTTTGAACATTATCGATAGAGTTGAAGTACATTTTGATTACCGTGTACGCAATTACCGTCGCTTGTCAAGGTACTTCACTCGTGTTCGTCGACATTTTGTAAAAGCACTGCAGTTTAACAATATTTCACTTGAAGGCACATGGTAGTTAAGGTTACTACTTTATAGGGGCACCATCTACATTACGCGTTTTTTAGTACTTTATTGTTGCCCGTGACTGTCATATTAACAATCACCGATCGTATCAAAGCAGTGACCGCGAATGACTGCATTGTTCAAAGAATGTTGACTTAGCAAGTTAGATACACGCAGATGCAAGTTAGAAGTTGTGATGTTTTGTTATGCATGTTCCGATTACGTATCAAAACGTTGACTTCCTTGCGTTTACTTGTATGTGTGTGCTGATTGTTGAAAACGTAAATTCCACTTGGTACGTGCCGTTGCCCTTTGCTTGCTGATCTTGGAGTGCGAGTTAGTCAAGCGCTCTCTGCGCGTGGTTTTGTTATCAAGTTCACAGTTCGCGCTGACAGTTCCACCTAAAAGAGCTTGTCAGTTGTTGGAGTTGGTGATTCATCACTTCCCTCAAAAACCGTGTGGAATGTAGCATTGCGTTCACTGAATATTACACATCTTGAGCAGTGTTTTGCCATCAGCGCAAGAATCATTTATTTGTAATAATGGCTCTTGTTGCCTTTGTTTAGTTTGAAATAGGGCTATTATCGTAAGTTATTTCGTTTTGCGCTACATAAACTTGTCAAACGCATAGTTCATTTATTGCGATTCTTTTGTTCAAGACGTGTATCCGTGATAAGAAGCTATAGTCGATTAGCATTCCAGCTTGTTGTTCCTTTTCATAAATATTTAAATTTCGTATTGCCACTGTCATATCAACATAATGATACCTATTACATCATTATTCTCAAAAGAATGGTTATTACTGGAGTTAGGAGTTGTCACAGTAAAACACTGAACTGAATGAAGTACGTTTTCGAATAACGCATTTTTGTAATGTTCTATAACTGAAGACGTTTTTCGATTTACACAACCCATTAATTTTTTTTTTTTTTTCCGAAACCAACAACTTAACATTTAATGTCGTATTAAATGTAATTTTTGATGTATTTACATTTCATTAAAATATTGTTTTGTCACAGCAAAATCGTGGTCAATAAGACGCAGTTTACTTTTATGCAATGAATTTATTAAGAATAGCGCCCGTGAAGATGTCTGATTCTTTCCAGTCAGACGCAACTAATGTATGGAAAGTTATGTGTGTTACAAAGATTTAGAAATAGATAATGAAACTTAAAGTTTTAATGGGTCTATATATTGAACAATTAATGGATGTATATGTCTCTCTCTCATTAGGTAGTGAAATTAGACATCAAAATTTTAGAAATTCTTTAACGTTTGTAGGCGCAATAATAATACTGTTCATGACCGTTCGTTTATCTAGAAAGTTCGTAATACCAAGCAAACAGAACTATCTCGATAAACACATACCTCTCCTAGGTTCCGGCTCTTTGTTGTTAGCTCAGATTCTCAGTCCACGATCGCCTCTCGTATTTCGAAAGCCACTGAGGTCAAGAGATGTTCGATATGTACGTTAGTTTGCTTCTTGGGATCAAATCGCTGGCAATATATACCGTTGACATTTTACACCAGTGATTTATTGGCGAGTGTAATAAAACCCTACTGTTTAAGAAATTGTACTACTGCTCAATAGATTTCGTAGATTTTGCATGTATCGACTTCCAGATTTGTGTTATTTAATGCAAATTTTTAAATTTAATTATTAATCTTTCGAATTTGCGACGTTTTCTGGTATTGAAGAATTATTCTATTTATAAAATAAGTGTTCGAAAATGCACTTGCAATATTCACGTCACAGTCAAACATGCGATAGGAAGTGGTTGTAAAACGTACTGTAAACTAATAGATTGTGAGGCTTTAAATGTGTACTTCAACAATGCTGCCGTTATACCAGTTATCTGCGTAAGTACTGTTAAAATTCAGAGCTTCCTGCTTTTATTGATTCATTTCTTGTTTCGAATTCGTTTTGAATACAGTAAATGTAATGCGAATGTCTGTTCAGTATGAAATTGTTCGCCTGGAAGTGAGGTATTCGAATATGATATTGGTTGTATCTTTATAAATACGTGTTTTAACTCGCCAGTACTAGTTGCTAAAGTACAAAATCGTATCGGCCTGTCTTTTTTATCATCTTGTTGAAATACCTGGTTTAGGCCATTCTTCCGTCAGAATCGGCATTTACAACAGCTTTTGCGTGATATTTAATTTCACATTTTTTCTCCCGATATAATTTTATCGCTGTAATATGATTTGCAGGAGAAATTGTACCCGATCAATGCGGTAGGACAGTCAGCTCAAAATTTCATTTTACTGTTCTATTATTTCAGTTTTATTGTAGAATTTGCTATTTTAACCCACGATCACGTATTACAATTCCGGCGGTCTGAAATGTGAATACCGCCATTCTTCGCGTTTGCCAGGAGTATTATTAAACCTAGCTCTGCTTATTTGCTGCATTCTTTGCATCATCCACGCGTTTACGGGCTCCACTGCGTAACATTTGGCATCGTGTGGGGGTGGCCCCACACAGCGCTACGTACTAGAGTCCCTAAAACCAGAAGAGTCTTGTGAAACATGTAGGAATGCTTCCGTATTTATGGTGTGTCTAGGGCTATATCATAAATACTAATTTTAGTCTCTGGATACAGATGTATTTCGTCTCTGGATACAGATGTATTTCGTCTCTGGATATAGATGTATTTAGTCTCTGGATACAGATGTATCTAGTCACAGGATACAAGTGTATCCAGGGGCTCTACTGTGATGTCGGCCTGAAGATGGGCCAAAATAGCGCACCGGGAGCGCTGTAGTTGTGCAGCCCTACAGCAGCCGATTATAAAAATTATACATTTTTGGGCGCGTATTTCCTTCCGAGCCTACAAACCACTCGCAAAAACGTCGGTATAATAGTATCCAAATGGAAATGAAACAAAAGGGTTCAATTTTATTAAATGTCCTTCGTATTCGCGAAGATAGTGTAGTTATTTACGTAATCCATTCAGAAAGCGAGTTCTCGGCGTACAAATGAAATGTTGAAACGAATATCTCAAAGACCCTTCCGTACGATATCTGCTCGCCTTTCAACGTTTCTGCTCTGTTCCGTCCAACAGCGGGTGGGCGTGACCACGAGAGGGCGACCCGCGCGAGCCCCGCGCAACCGCCAGCGTCGTGTGCCGGCGCGTCGGACGAGGCCGAGTGAGAGGGCGAGAGCGGGGCGCGTGCGCGCGCGCGCGAGAGAAGGCAGCATGTGGAGCGCGCTGTTGCGCACGCTGTGCGGGTGCGTGCGGGCGCGCCGCAAGGTGGAGATGAACGTGGCCCGCGACGACATGGAGGACGAACGCTCGCCCGCGGGCCGGCTGGTGGGCGTGCGGCCTCGCAGGGTGCCCGGCGCCGCCTCCCTCTTGCGCATGAAGAAAGGCCTGCAGCCTGGGGGCGACCCGGTGCAGTTTGTGCGTAAGTGTGTGTGGGGGAGAGAGGGGTGGCAGGGCAGGAGAGGGAGCTTGGTTCACGTGCTGCTCTTCTTGGAGGGAAAAAGTTCACAACACGTGTCACCCTCCCACTCTAAGTTACACTCATTTAGCTTCGACAAAAATAATTTTATCATTAAAGATCTTAACAGACAATAGGACTAATACATTTAGATGTTAATTACATATCTAAGAATATACAACAATAAATACACAATTGAGTGTTAATTCGAAAACGTATTTATTGTATATTCTTGGAGATATTAGTAAGTTATGTGTATTAGTTTGACTTTCTGATAAAGATAGTTAATGATGAATAAAGTCTGAATTAAACAGACGTAAAGTATCAAGTTTCACAAATCATTTTAATAAGTTGAGTAGCAGGGTTAAGCGATCTAAGTGCCATCAATCCAAAATTTCAGGTTTTACTCGCAAAGTGTTCTGTGATGACGAAACCGATAGAGAATTATGATAAACGTTTGCTTTGTCACATCCATTCAGTTGTAATATGCGTCAATAAATAGTTCTGCTGCTAAATTCAGATTTGTACTTTTTTATTGAAGACATGAGAGACAAAGTTCAGCCGTATAGCTAGACTTTCATTTGGTAGAGGGATATAATTTGAGAAGAACAGCTATGATCTTATCAAATTTCTGTCAAACTATGATAGAAATGTGTGGAATGCAAAACGGTGGCGTAAGCCAGGGAGGCCAATTTTGTGATGCAATGTTCCAAGGAAAGATCGTGGACGATATTTTTGTCACAAATGTTCACTACAATAGGCAGTCACTGGAATAGGCAGACATTTATTTTGAGGAATTTGAAGCTTGTTGTCAGGGCAGAGTTTACATTTAATAGGGCAAGAGTAGAAATAAGTGCCCCAATGATTGTTTTAATGGTTAACCTGGAGGAATTGTAGAATTGCATTTTTTGACATTTTCTAGAAATGTGTTTGGCACTTAGATCGCTTACACTAATTTTGCAAAAATATATTTATTTCAAAATCTACCAAAGAGTGTCCTCATTTACCAACATAAACGACTTTTTTCCGAGAATTAATTGATTATTATTTTTTGTTATTATTTCGTACTTGCAGATCATCATTCCTTCGAAATGTTATTAGCCTTGGTTTATTATTTATTTTCGTGTCCCGTTAATCATTTTCTTGTATTTCAGTTCTTTGTAGAAGAATGATTAGTCAACCTTCAGTGATTAGTCTGAGATTTCATGTACATGAAAATGCTCCTCTTGTAACCTAAGTATTAGCCCTAGCATTACCAAGCGGGGTTCACAGAGGCCCACCGATGACTTTTTCTTCATAGGTTTCAATATCTTTACGATGCTGAAAATAATATATATTGTTGCTTAAGTGCTTTTTATTCAAAATATGATTCAATTTGTCACAAATGTTTGTTATAATTTGACTTATTAAAGACGTTTGGCTGTTGACAAAAAAAAGCGGATTATGCACTTAAAAATTGAAAATCCAGAATACATTTTAGAATAATTTGTAGTATTTTAAGTTTAAGTATAATTTAGTTTATTGCATTACTATGTTATGAAGATTTAGCGGCCTTCTTTATCAAAAATATAATAACTTCTGTCACTATTACGAGTACTGTTGCAAGAAAGACGATTATTTTTTTAATTTGAAGTCAGAAAGTAAATAATTATTTTTGTTTAAATGAATGCAAACGTCTAATATTAGTCATATCAATTTTTTATTTTATAAAAATCGTCAAAAACATCAATAAAATGAAAATTGAGGCGGTGGGCTCCGGAGCGTTCTCATCCCCCTTTGGTAATGCCCGGAAACTTTTATACATTGATATTGCTAAGGTTAATACAGTAAAACTTGTGTAAGATGGAATATGACTGATTCTTCAAACGTTTTCTGTTTTGGCAGATTTGCCAAAAATTCCCTAGACAACTTAAACGCAAAATCTTTCATTTTGGTAGTTACACAAAATAATTAAAATAGAGCGTTATTTACTCCATGAAGACAGCAGGGAAGAAAATGATCGTTTGAAAAGCACAGGGATTTTTTTCGCAAGATCCACTCAGATCTCGACCATAGTTTGCCTCAGTTTCCCCGTTTGGAAGAGTTTCCCAGAAGGACATGTAAGCCTCTAACAGCGAGGAAAGAAAAAAATCCGTCGTCCAGCCCGTTTTCGGAGGAGCCGATCCTCCGCACAATGCCTTCGCGAAGATTAAACTATAAATTTAAACACAAATTTGCTTCTTCTTTAGATTATAATCACTTGCAGTTCTAAAACCATTCCGTATTTACATTCACATGTTTCCGTCTTGTAGTGGTGTTTTCCACGTACGGAATTTCCCCATTGTGAGAATTTTATATCCGGAATGCTAGACTTGTTTCAAACAGAGGTTCCTTCATAGACTGGTTTTACTGTAGTGAACCTAAAAATTGTTATTTTAATTCCTCTTCTCCTTTCATTTTTTAGTAGATTGCAGTGGTGGTATAAAGATGCACTTTTGGTATCATCACGTTTCTAAGAATAATGAGATTTTTTCATAGAGAATGGTCTTAAAGTCTCCGGCCACACACGCTTTCTCCATGATTTACATCTTTTGGGTGTTTGTCTATTATTTTCTTTGGATTTGTGCTTAATACGATGTTTTATTACGTTTTAATTTATTTTCTATAGGAACTGTCAACTTCAGTCCATGAAAATGCTCTCTGCCGTTTACTTTACATACCGACACTTCGGCATATTGCTCTCTGTAGCATCTATTGTTGTAGAGTCTCCGTGGGTGGTCAACGCATTGACGTATTCGCTGAGATCCATGAAATACACACAGTTTTACTAAAAATAGGAGCGGATGTGGACGCGGACTGCAAGTTGTATCCGTGGTGGAAGTCTAGCTGTAGCTATTTTTTCTTTGTATATGTTGTGCCAATGTGCTTCATATATCCATTGTATGCCTCTAGAAACATTCTCGATTTAGTACTTTTTTAGATGGAAGGACTCATCAAGTTTTCGAAACGAAATCGAAGCAACGGGATTAGGGTGAGGAATTGACTATTCAAATTTTAAATGGATGATGAAATACACCTTGTTATACTGGGATTAAACTTTAGAACGTGTCATATTCTTTGAACTAGTTAAGCAGTCATTCATTAATTTAAAAAACCTTGCGAAATTTTTGCTGAATTTTATGTAGTATCCAACGACTAAATTGGTAATGACGCGAATAATTATGAACGCGATATAGTTTGTCAACAACTTTGGGGTGATTCACGAACGATAACGATTACCGTGACGATATTAAACAGATGGGCTGGAAAGCTATAAACATTCCGTCTGAATCCTGCTTACTTCAATATTCCCTTTATTTCTCATTTTAAATTAATACGTGGTTTGTCGATAATAAAGCAGTGGTAGAACTTTTAAACAAATACTACTTCGATCATCTAAACCAATTAAAAAATAAAACAGTGCAAAAGAACCCTTCGGCTTCATCGATGTGACTATTTGTGCATATTTGTGGGTGGTGGTGCAATTCTGGCTTCAGATTCGAATTTAGCGCGTCGACACACGCAGAGAAACATATTTCAAGTATTTAGGTCGGACAACAATTCCCGAAAACAAAAGATACAATTTCACGATGGCTTTTTGCGATTAAAACAAATGAAAGGTGGTGGCGCAGTTCTGGCTTCAGATACGGGTTCAACACGTCAAAATACATTGAGAAACATGTATCCTCTGTGCCTGTGTTAT